>OY735215.1:14160821-14163321 GCA_963457665.1 Thysanoteuthis rhombus
ACATACATACATACACGTACGTACGTACGTACATACATACATACATACACGTACGTACGTACGTACATACATACATACATACACGTACGTACGTACGTACATACATACATATATACACGTACGTACGTACGTACATACATACATATATACACGTACGTACGTACGTACATACATACATATATACACGTACGTACGTACGTACATACATACATATATACACGTACGTACGTACGTACATACATACATATATACACGTACGTACGTACGTACATACATACATATATACACGTACGTACGTACGTACATACATACATATATACACGTACGTACGTACGTACATACATACATATATACACGTACGTACGTACGTACATACATACATATATACACGTACGTACGTACGTACATACATACATATATACACGTACGTACGTACGTACATACATACATATATACACGTACGTACGTACGTACATACATACATATATACACGTACGTACGTACGTACATACATACATATATACACGTACGTACGTACGTACATACATACATATATACACGTACGTACGTACGTACATACATACATATATACACGTACGTACGTACGTACATACATACATATATACACGTACGTACGTACGTACATACATACATATATACACGTACGTACGTACGTACATACATATATACACGTACGTACGTACATACATACATATATACACGTACGTACGTACATACATACATATATACACGTACGTACGTACATACATACATATATACACGTACGTACGTACATACATACATATATACACGTACGTACGTACATACATACATATATACACGTACGTACGTACATACATACATATATACACGTACGTACGTACATACATACATATATACACGTACGTACGTACATACATACATATATACACGTACGTACGTACATACATACATATATACACGTACGTACATACATACATATATACACGTACGTACATACATACATATATACACGTACGTACATACATACATATATACACGTACGTACATACATACATATATACACGTACGTACATACATACATATATACACGTACGTACATACATACATATATACACGTACGTACATACATACATATATACACGTACGTACATACATACATATATACACGTACGTACATACATACATATATACACGTACGTACATACATACATATATACACGTACGTACATACATACATATATACACGTACGTACATACATACATATATACACGTACGTACATACATACATATATACACGTACGTACATACATACATATATACACGTACGTACATACATACATATATACACGTACGTACATACATACATATATACACGTACGTACATACATACATATATACACGTACGTACATACATACATATATACACGTACGTACATACATACATATATACACGTACGTACATACATACATATATACACGTACGTACATACATACATATATACACGTACATACATACATACATACATATATACACGTACATACATACACGTGCATACATACATACATACACATACATACATACATATATATATATATATATATATAGCCAAAAGCCTCAATAACTTCTCCATACCTGTTATCTCGCATCATTTTTTTTTCTAACACAATCTCCATGTATCAATCCGAAGATACATATGATCCAACAAAATGAATATCAATTGCCTTGATCATTACGCCCTTAGTGTATGACTATTCTTCAACAGCATAAACAGAATAAAACAAATGAAATAGGGTTACTGCAGGAATTGAATTTGTAACAAGTATGAAAAAATTGGGGGGGCTTCAGCATCATCGATGTTTGTTTACTGACAAGAGAACAGGTTGACATTTCTGAGCAATGAAAAGAACAACACATCCAGAATTTTAAAAAATTCATTTATGATACAAATGATGCTGTGTGCAATGTCTGAAAAGGAAATATTCACTGGCATATGAAAGAAAAAAAAAGTAGAAGACTGACCCTGGCTTTCGTTTCACTTGGTTTGTTCTCATCATCGGGTGACTTGCTACTAGTTTTGGAGTCGAAGAAAGAAGTTCCTTTTGGAAGCTTTTTCTCGGCGATGAATGCTAACCTCTTTTCTGTTGCAGACCATTCCAAACTGCCGAACTGACCTGAAAAATAAAATTTTTTTCCATTGTTTCAATTCAGAATGTCTGCTTCGGCAAGTATCTATATTTTACTTGAGATGAACGCCATGTTATTTTACGGATAATGACCTCAATATCTCAGTTGTCAATCTCTTGAATTTACGCTGAACAATTTCTATGAACATCCAGCTTCTTAAGACCATCAGAAATAAGTTGAACATACATTGAATGAGTCTTAATTCCAACTTTATCACTAATGATGTATAATGGAAGGTACCACTTTCACTGTTTCAGGATAGGAGTAGAAAAAAAAAAACACACGCATATATATATATATATATATATATA
>OY735215.1:14168321-14173321 GCA_963457665.1 Thysanoteuthis rhombus
AGGACTCTGCAAATAACTTTTCTTTCATAAGCTTTACTCTTTCTCTCAAGACCCCAGACACTGGCCCTTATCTGGCCTTGTTTTTGAAACCCAGGGAAATGACAGAAGATATTAAATTGAGAAGGCACAGGTGCCCACACTTGGAAGCATGTAATTCTCACTTCCTACAGTATCTTCAAAAAACATATTAAGCCCTTATCTGGTCATCGAATCGGGAAGAAAACCTTCTCCAGAAGCATCTGTCTTTTGCAACCCAGGATTAGACAGAAGATATTAGATTGAGAAAGTGCAGGTGATTCAACTTCCTATAGTATCTCGAAAAACACATTATCCCTTTTAACACAGATAACACCTTTCGTAATAACCATAGTAATTACTGGTAATAACCATAGTAATTTTTTGGTAACAGCCATAGTAATTTTCAGGACACGGGGGACTCCTGGCCCCCTAGTGTCACACGAGTATATATATAACAAATAATAGGTACACATGCAAATTCATTTTGCATATTTGCACTCATACACCTGATATAACAATGCTGATAGTTGACTAATTGTAATCTGAAAAATATGATAGAGCTGAATTATCAGTGTTTGAAAGGGCTTATTTGATGATCTATTCCGAATAGCCATCCGATTTCATTTGTTATGTTTGATTGGCCAAATTGTTTTGTCAACTGTAATTTGTCAATATAATTCATTCAAAAATAAAAATGTTGTAAATTTATAAAGTGTATGCATTAATTATATAAAAATTCTAAAGTCTGCTTGCTTTCTTCCTTTCTTTTTTCATCTCAAGAATTGATAACTTCACTTGAGATTTCTTTGTTCAGCATGCTATCTAACCTTAAACCACTTCAGTTCACTTAATTCTTTACTAACACAATTAACCTATTTGAATTTGGTCTCGACAAGAAATTCCAGCCGTAGTTAGAAATTCAATTAAAAACAAGTCATCAAAATAAAAACCCTAGCAAATCTGAAGCATGCAAACAGGAAGGTTGTTTTAGATACAGCACCATTTATAAAGAGACCAGAAAGCACTCATACAGAGCATACTTCTGCTAATGTTATACATGAACTAAAATCTGAATGAAAATTAGTTTAAATATAGCTATGATACAAGGAAGGCAACTTTGTAAATTTCAATTTTCCATATTTTGGATTATTTTCTTCATATATGAAAAAAATATCTCTTGATTGAAAAGATTCCTGGATCCAGCCCAAAGTTTAATCAATTTTCCCTTCAACAATTACTCTTCCACAAAGAGTCATCAAGATTCATTGAGAACTATTGGAGATACTGCATAGACAAGCAGGAGTAGATAAATATACCTCTTTTAACTTCCTTGGGTAGAGTAATAGAACTCATCGAAAGAAAAAGAAACCACAGAGAATATGATCACTTGTTTATATTGGACCATGTTTGACAGAAATTCCGGGAATTCTTTTGGACACAGTAGGGAGCTGATGTAACAAACAGAGGGTTCTTTGACTGCCAAAAAAATAATTGATGCTTTTTACAGGTGTGAGGAATAAATATCGAAAGAGCAGCATGGTGAGTCAGAAGGGGAAACTACGCATTAAAAGAGAGATATGAGCAAGTATCACTCTTGTCATATAACATATGTCATATAACAGTTTTAATTTCATGAACATAGCTCTTCTTGAAAATAAAGTCTGGTTACTACTCAATACAGTCATTTGACTGATGTCTTTTGACAGCAGCCCTGTTTGGGGGTGATCAACAACAAATTGGAAAAAGGGGTCATCAATGAATAAGTTACTTCTCTCAACTTTCCTTGCTTCACTAAAAAGTTGGATTTCTAGCTTCATTGATACGGCCTGTTCACATGATACAGAGCTGTAGCTGTGACTGAGCCAATCCAGGTGGCAACAAAGAAAATCCAGGCAATGAAAGGGAGGGAAGAAAGAGGAAGGAATGAAAGAAAGGTGATGCAAGTCAAAGCAGATTAATTTGATTTGCTTTGTCTATTTGTATATGCAAAAACAATGTTTTGTTTTTTTTTTGGTTATGAAATGAAGTCAACATGAGTGTGAATCTTGACAAACCATTTTATAGAATGTTGGGGCCCAAATCATATAGAAAAATGTCTATATGGTGTTTATTTCAAAAGTTATACAATTTTCTGTTTTTTTGGTGTTCAGGTTTACACCAGATGTAATATCGGGTTAAAATGGACCCCGTGGGGCATTATCAAAGTCTGTTCACTGACAGAATTATAAAATGCATACTTGAAGGATTAAGACATATCATGGGACCAACAATCAAGAGGATAAATGAAGACAATCAAATTTTCAACATTTTTTTGGCCGTTTATCAAAGTATTTCTGAATTCCTCACATCAGAATTGTATGGAAAAGTGTTCATTCCTAAAGTCTAGCGATTATTGAGTTTGCATCTTGGGTAATAAGGTGTTAAAAATTAACTCCCTGTTAACGTACGGAATCATGAAATAGACACTTGAAGGATTTTCAGATAAAAGGTGGCAAAAAAATATCCTGGGAGTCCAAGTGGATCTACTTTCCTGGCTAGACTAATGTTTGTACGCATGCCTGAGCTCTACATTTACCTACTTATGGGAAATTGGCACCTAACGAAGAGGAAAAAGAAAAATGAACAAGTATAAGAGTTGATTTTGTCATCAAATCTTTGTACCATTTACTAAGAAAACAGATTGAAATGAAATCTGATATAAGAATTATTTCTGCACATCGTATAGTTCAGGTGATAATAAATAGTACAAAAAGTTGTGGCAAAATGTGAACAAAACATTAGTAAATTTGCATCAGATCATTTTGATAAAATTTTCAGTACTTATTTGATAAAGGATGAATTTTTCATACTAAATTTCATGAAAAAGAATTTTTTTTTTCATTTGGTTACCTAGAATACTCTCCTTAATTTTCTGCTGATCAATTATACTTATAGTTTTGGGCAATTCATGATTTTTACACATAATGAAGATAGGTCCATGGAGAAATAATCTCTGTTCAAGTGAATATAATGATACAAAAGAAACACTGCTCTGAAAGTATTTTTTATACATATTTTTTCAGGGATGATTTTTCTTTGAGGAAAATTGTGCATATCACAGCATCTTCCCATAATTCTATGAGAGGAGAAAAGGACATGTCGCTTGCTGGCTCTCTCTACAGAACACAAAATTATCATTTTTTTATCCCAACAATTTCCTTATTCTTAAAATACTTGATTAGTATCATTTCAGAAACGTAGAAGAAGACTACAGCCATATTTTCCAGAAGTTGATGAAGATTAAAGTAAGATAATGGTCTTAGAAGGAAAAAAAAAAAGAAGAGATTGTTACTTTTTTCATGTTAGATTTCACTGCACTACATTTGTTTGGGGAGCTCAGAAGGCCATTTTTCTATGCATATTTTGGAATTTTCAGATCAACTTTTCCACCTTTTTTTAACCTCATCTGTAGGGTTATGGTTAGGTTTAGTGGTCAAGGCTAAATTATATACACAAGTCAATTACAGAAATAATGAAAGAAAAACATTTGTCATTATCACGATGGTTTAAAAAATAGTTTATACTGTTCTCAAGTTATGAATTTAATGCAAAAAAAAGATTATCATAAATAGGCACATGGGCTACAGGTTGGGAACCGCTGCACTTGAATCCAGGTGACTTTCTGCATCATCTGTTTTATAAAACTCACCAATGGCCCTGGCATGATATATACATATCAGTCAATCAGCCAGACCAACTTAAAAAACTGAAAAAACTGATGTTGACAGTTTTGGTTGATTGTTTTAAATATATGAGAAAAAAATTCAATATATTCAACAGAGAAGTGCAAAAAATGCACATCATGCATCATGACCATGATGGAGAAGAATTTGTTTTGAATAAATACCATCTATCTATACATAGTGAACAGACTTTTTCCGTTTGTTTCATTGTCAGTAACATCTGCAAAAAGGCAGATACTACAATTTGATCCTAAGCAGAAGGCCAGGGAGTAACACGCAATGTAACTAATCCCATCAATTCTTGAAGACACTATGCTAGTATATAATTAAAATGGCCTTTGTCAGGGTTGTTGCTGCCACTACCTGAGCAGATAAGGTAGTGAATTTTCTTTCTACCGGAGTGCTCAATTACAAAATCTCTTCATCAACAATCATGGCAACAATCTTCAAACAAAAATGACAAGACCTTCGCCAAGATAATTAGCTTCATGCCTCCTCTCCTAAAATCATTAGGCCATCTCATACCTCCATAGATAAATTCTCCTATCTTAAATTTCAGATGAAGTTTTGTTATTCTGATTACAAGATTTGGCCAGTCACTTAGAACTGTCACCAAGTGTAATCAATGTGGCCAAAAATAGTTGCCGTCCATGAATGAGTACCACCCAATGAAATATATTTCTGGCATCAGATTCAATGCTGCAGACTTTGGTCATAAATAAAACCTGATGATATTTCTTTTGAACGTGTTATGTTCCAATAGAATTACAAAATGTTTGGTTGAGAAGAAAAATCAACTTCCTGTAAAAAAGTGTCATGGGTGTACTCATTAATGGACGATACTGTGATATCAAGGAAGTTTATACAAAATCCTTTATTTAATTCAGTGGGTACATTTTTTTTTCTTTCAATCCCTTTCCAGTATACTTGACAACAACTTTTTTCTTCCTCTACACCAGTGAACAAGTGATTTTTTTTAGCAAACAGCAATTGAACTACTGACTTCAAGAATCAGCATGTAAAGATCAGTAAGGCTCAAAAGAGAGATAATCAGGAAAAAAACTTAATTTATATACTTGAGCCAAGTTAAATCTCTCTCACCTCGATATAATCCTTCTCTTCTCCCTTCTGGTTGGTCAACCTACGGATAATGCATCTGAAACGCCCTGAGGGAGACTCTTTATTCCACAACCTAAAAGATAAGAGTAATTTAGATAAATTGAAAAAATGAATAGAATACTTCGAAGACACTCATCAATG
>OY735215.1:14189969-14407469 GCA_963457665.1 Thysanoteuthis rhombus
ACCATATATATATATATATATATATATATGTATCCATACCATGTATATATAATATATATATATATATATGTATCCATACCATGTATATATATACATATATATGTATCCATACCATATATATATATATACGTATATATGTATCCATACCATATATATATATACGTATATATGTATCCATACCATATATATATATACGTATATATGTATCCATACCATATATATATATATATACGTATATATGTATCCATACCATATATATATATATACGTATATATGTATCCATACCATATATATATATATACGTATATATGTATCCATACCATATATATATATATACGTATATATGTATCCATACCATATATATACGTATATATGTATCCATACCATATATATATATATACGTATATATGTATCCATACCATATATATATATATACGTATATATGTATCCATACCATATATATATATATACGAATATATGTATCCATACCATATATATATATATACGTATATATGTATCCATACCATATATATATATATACGTATATATGTATCCATACCATATATATATATATACTTATATATGTATCCATACCATATATATATATACGTATATATGTATCCATACCATATATATATATATACGTATATATGTATCCATACCATATATATATATATACGTATATATGTATCCATACCATATATATACATGTACATATATATGTATCCATACCATATATATACATGTACATATATATGTATCCATACCATATATATACATGTACATATATATGTATCCATACCATATATATACATGTACATATATATGTATCCATACCATATATATACATGTACATATATATGTATCCATACCATATATATACATGTACATATATATGTATCCATACCATATATATACATGTACATATATATGTATCCATACCATATATATACATGTACATATATATGTATCCATACCATATATATACATGTACATATATATGTATCCATACCATATATATACATGTACATATATATGTATCCATACCATATATATCTATGTACATATATATGTATCCATACCATATATATCTATGTATATATATATGTATCCATACCATATATATATATGTACATATATATGTATCCATACCATATATATATATGTACATATATATGTATCCATACCATATATATATATATACATATATATGTATCCATACCATATATATATATATACATATATATGTATCCATACCATATATATATATATACATATATATGTATCCATACCATATATATATATATACATATATATGTATCCATACCATATATATATATATACATATATATGTATCCATACCATATATATATATATACATATATATGTATCCATACCATATATATATATATACATATATATGTATCCATACCATATATATATATATACATATATATGTATCCATACCATATATATATATATACATATATATGTATCCATACCATATATATATATATACATATATGTATCCATACCATATATATATATATACATAGATATGTATCCATACCATATATATATATATACATAGATATGTATCCATACCATATATATATATATACATAGATATGTATCCATACCATATATATATATATACATAGATATGTATCCATACCATATATATATATATACAAAGATATGTATCCATACCATATATATATATATACATAGATATGTATCCATACCATATATATATATATACATAGATATGTATCCATACCATATATATATATATACATAGATATGTATCCATACCATATATATATATATACATATATATGTATCCATACCATATATATATATATACATATATATGTATCCATACCATATATATATACATGTATATGTATCCATACTATATATATATATATATACATATATATGTATCCATACCATATATATATATATACATATATAGGTATCCATACCATATATATATATATATACATATATATGTATCCATACCATATATATATATATATACATATATATGTATCCATACCATATATATATATATATACATATATATGTATCCATACCATATATATATATATATACATATATATGTATCCATACCATATATATATATATATACATATATATGTATCCATACCATATATATATATATATACATATATATGTATCCATACCATATATATATATATACATATATATGTATCCATACCATATATATATATACATATATATGTATCCATACCATATATATATATATATACATATATATGTATCCATACCATATATATATATATACATATATATGTATTCATACCATATATATATATATACATATATATGTATTCATACCATATATATATATATACATATATATGTATTTATACCATATATATATATATACATATATATGTATCCATACCATATATATATATATACACATATATATGTATCCATACCATATATATATATATACATATATATGTATCCATACCATATATATATATATACATATATATGTATCCATACCATATATATACATATATATGTATCCATACCATATATATATATACATATATATGTATCCATACCATATATATACATATACATATATATGTATCCATACCATATATATATATATACATATATATGTATCCATACCATATATATATATATACATATATATGTATCCATACCATATATATATATATACATATATATGTATCCATACCATATATATATATATATACATATATATATATATACATATATATGTATCCATACCATATATATATATACACATATATATGTATCCATACCATATATACATATATACATATATATGTATCCATACCATATATACATATATACATATATATGTATCCATACCATATATACATATATACATATATATGTATCCATACCATATATACATATATACATATATATGTATCCATACCATATATACATATACATATATATGTATCCATACCATATATGTATATACATATATATGTATCCATACCATATATATATATATACATATATATGTATCCATACCATATATATATATATACATATATATGTATCCATACCATATATATATATACATATATATGTGTCCATACCATATATATATATGAATATACATGTATCCATACCATATATATATATGCATATATATATGTATCCATACCATATATATATATGCATATATATATGTATCCATACCATATATATATATGCATATATATATGTATCCATACCATATATATATATGCATATATATATGTATCCATACCATATATATATATGCATATATATATGTATCCATACCATATATATATATGCATATATATATGTATCCATACCATATATATATATGCATATATATATGTATCCATACTATATATATATATGCATATATATACGTATCCATACCATATGTATATATGCATATATATATGTATCCATACCATATGTGTATATGCATATATATATGTATCCATACCATATGTATATATGCATATATATATGTATCCATACCATATATATATATGCATATATATATGTATCCATACCATATATATATGCATATATATATGTATCCATACCATATATATATATGCATATATATATGTATCCATACCATATATATATATACCTATGCATATATATATGTATCCATACCATATATATATATACCTATGCATATATATATGTATCCATACCATATATATATATACCTATGCACATATATATGTATCCATACCATATATATATATACCTATGCATATATATATGTATCCATACCATATATATATATACATATGCATATATATATGTATCCATACCATATATATATATACATATGCATATATATATGTATCCATACCATATATATATATACCTATGCACATATATATGTATCCATACCATATATATATATACCTATGCAAATATATATGTATCCATACCATATATATATATATATACCTATGCATATATATATGTATCCATACCATATATATATATATATACCTATGCATATATATATGTATCCATACCATATATATATATATACCTATGCATATATATATGTATCCATACCATATATATATATATATACATATGCATATATATATGTATCCATACCATATATATATATATATACATATGCATATATATATGTATCCATACCATATATATATATATATACATATGCATATATATATGTATCCATACCATATATATATATACATATGCATATATATATGTATCCATACCATATATATATATACATATGCATATATATATGTATCCATACCATATATATATATACATATGCATATATATATGTATCCATACCATATATATATATACATATGCATATATATATGTATCCATACCATATATATATATACATATGCATATATATATGTATCCATACCATATATATATATACATATGCATATATATATGTATCCATACCATATATATATATACATATGCATATATATATGTATCCATACCATATATATATATACATATGCATATATATATGTATCCATACCATATATATATATACATTTGCATATATATATGTATCCATACCACATATATATATACATTTGCATATATATATGTATCCATACCACATATATATATACATTTGCATATATATATGTATCCATACCATATATATATATACATATGCATATATATATGTATCCATACCATATATATATATACATATGCATATATATATGTATCCATACCATATATATATATACATATGCATATATATATGTATCCATACCATATATATATATACATATGCATATATATATGTATCCATACCATATATATATATACATATGCATATATATATGTATCCATACCATATATATATATACATATGCATATATATATGTATCCATACCATATATATATATATACATATACATATATATATGTATCCATACCATATATATATATATATACATATGCATATATATATGTATCCATACCATATATATATATATACATATACATATATATATGTATCCATACCATATATATATATACATATACATATATATATGTATCCATACCATATATATATATACATATACATATATATATGTATCCATACCATATATATATATACATATACATATATTTGTATCTATACCATATATATATATATATATATATGTATCCATACCATATATAAATATATATATATGTATCCATACCATATATATATATATATATATATATATATGTATCCATACCATATATATATATATATATATATATATATGTATCCATACCATATATATATATATATATATATATATATATATATATGTATCCATACCATATATATATATATATATATATATGTATCCATACCATATATATATATATATATATATATATGTATCCATACCATATATATATATATATATATATATATGTATCCATACCATATATATATATATATATATATATATATGTATCCATACCATATATATATATATATATATATATATATGTATCCATACCATATATATATATATATATATATATATGTATCCATACCATATATATATATATATATATATATATGTATCCATACCATATATATATATATATATATATATGTATCCATACCATATATATTATATATATATATATATGTATCCATACCATATATATATATATATATATATATATGTATCCATACCATATATATATATATATATATATATGTATCCATACCATATATATATATATATATATATATATGTATCCATACCATATATATATATATATATATATATATGTATCCATACCATATATATATATATATATATATATATGTATCCATACCATATATATATATATATATATATATATGTATCCATACCAATATATATATATATATATATATATATGTATCCATACCATATTATATATATATATATATATATGTATCCATACCATATATATATATATATATATATATATGTATCCATACCATATATATATATATATATATATATATGTATCCATACCATATATATATATATATATATATATGTATCCATACCATATATATATATATATATATATATATGTATCCATACCATATATATATATATATATATATATATGTATCCATACCATATATATATATATATATATATATATGTATCCATACCATATATATATATATATATATATATATGTATCCATACCATATATATATATATATATATATATATGTATCCATACCATATATATATATATATATATATATGTATCCATACCATATATATATATATATATATATGTATCCATACCATATATATATATATATATATATATGTATCCATACCATATATATATATATATATATATGTATCCATACCATATATATATATATATATATATGTATCCATACCATATATATATATATATATATATGTATCCATACCATATATATATATATATATATATGTATCCATACCATATATATATATATATATATGTATCCATACCATATATATATATATATATATGTATCCATACCATATATATATATATATATATGTATCCATACCATATATATATATATATATGTATCCATACCATATATATATATATATATATGTATCCATACCATATATATATATATATATATGTATCCATACCATATATATATATATATATATATATATATATACATGTATCCATACCATATACATATATATATATATGTATCCATACCATATACATATATATATATATATGTATCCATACCATATACATATATATATATATATGTATCCATACCATATACATATATATATATATATGTATCCATACCATATACATATATATATATATATGTATCCATACCATATACATATATATATATATGTATCCATACCATATATATATATATATATATATGTATCCATACCATATATATATATATATATATATGTATCCATACCATATATATATATATATATATGTATCCATACCATATATATATATATATATATGTATCCATACCATATATATATATATATATATGTATCCATACCATATATATATATATATATATGTATCCATACCATATATATATATATATATGTATCCATACCATATATATATATATATATGTATCCATACCATATATATATATATATATATGTACCCATACCATATATATATATATATATATGTACCCATACAATATATATATATATATATATATGTACCCATACCATATTTATATATATATATATATATATATGTACCCATACCATATTTATATATATACCATATATACGTGTATGTTCCATACTTGATATACATATATGTATGATATTTATATAATATATTCACGTATTAAATATACTTCTACATCTTACATACATAATATTCTATACATATGTTCTTTCAAATATTATATACACACATATACATACATCATATTGTATACACATTTAAATGTTATATTGTATAGACACATAAGTGTAATATCCTATATACACATGCATATTGTATTCAATACACACATATCTTATACACTAATATATACATATATATATATATATATATATACATCCATATATATACACATCTTTTATATTACATACGCACATTATATGTATGTTTATATTATGTACACATTACACATCATTCATAATTATATACATACATATAATACACATTATACATAATGTACATGTTATTTACACATAATGAACATGTTATATACATATTATATACCCCTTTTAATTATCATATACTTGATTCACATATTATAAACATATATACTGGTACACATTTCATATACCTATTATTCACACATTATATTCATGTATATATTACAAATTTAACAGTAAAATAGATTCATCAATAACAACTTTGTCAAGTCATGGTATGTACACTGAACAGAAATCAAGGATTCATTTTCAATTCAAAATTTTTCATCTCTCATCAATAATCCTCACTTGAACAGGTCAATTTTGACTTCTTTAGTTTGATCATTCCACTGAAGTCTTACTGTTTATCATTAGTGAACGGACTCGAATTTTGTAATTTGAGAATGACAAAATGAATATAGTGATCACTCTAAGTGATGTCTCCCAGTTTAGATCTGGAAATAAAATTACTTATTATAATAGTACAATTTACAAATTGATTGTAACAAAGCAAAGCACTAGTGCAAAATACACAATTAGTCCATCAATAGTGTAACGATTATTTATTTTGCTAATTGTCAAAATTAATAAAACTCAAACAAAATTGATAATCTGAAAATAAGAAAATCTAACCTGTAGCAAACATTTACAATGTCACGGATTTTACGATGTTCTTCTTCAACTTTACCAGCCAGATACAAAGAGGTAGCAGCAATTAACTATAAGCAAATAGATAAAAACAACAATTTGTATAAATTATGGTTAAGAAAAAAGACAAAATATCTTTCCCTTCTTATTTTATAATTGACCAAATATTTGTCCATCCATACAGCATAGACCATATAACAGATCCCCATGAAATTTTCTGATAACTAATGGGACCCCAGGGGTTTTAGCAAATTAGTTTTTGAGAATTACCCCCACCCCCGATGTAAATTCATGCTTAAATGGGAACATTTCAGTGCACGTTTTTTTCAGCTGGATCCACTGATAAACTGTTTAATTGCTGATCAAGTGAGGATTTTGTAGCAAGAGTAAGATGGAGATATCAGCTGCTTATTGTAAATGCCTTTTCTTGCTAAGTGAGTACTATGACATTATACATAGAGAGGGGCTGACAATAAGAGGAATGACTGCTTGTTTATTTTCTGTTAAATGTTGTGTATGCACATCCAACATTTTTCTGATATCATGAGAAAAAAATCATCAAATATCACTTTTTAAAAAGAAATTAAACACTATTCAATTTCCATCTATCATTAATTCATTAATTGCAGCAATTTATCCTCATTTACATATTCATCTAGTGATATATTCATCAAAACTGAAACCTATATGACTAAAAATATTGCTAAGTACACATTTTCAAAATTTCATGAAATTCAGACAGAATGCAACTTTTGTGCCTTAAAAATTAATATTTTTCATTAGGCCTTCAAAATTATGTTTCAAAGTTGAATTCTTCATTAGAATATTGTTGAATATTTGATGAATATTCCATAAATGGAAATTTTTACGAATTAATGTTTCCTTGTACATGACTCTAGACCCCTAACCCCTTGGCGGGGGGGGGGGGGAGCATGACATTTTTACACATTGCTTTTATAAGCAATGTGGTGAGAAACATCAGAGAAATACAATGTTTCAATGCTCTCTCTGATTTTCTGATCTTCATTCTAGTCTCTGCATTTATTTTTACACTCTAAAGACCACATTATTCATGAGATATTGTATATTGTTGTAGTAGTATTAACTCATCCATAATTTGGTTTCGAGCAAGTTACTCTTGCCAATATTGTTGAGTTGGTGCCTAGTTAGGAGCATTTACGAAGAAAAAAAAACAACATCTTAACAACCAAAAATTAAGACGAAAGGTTTCTGAACATTTTTTCCATGGGATCAGGTGTGCTCAATAACAAACTAAAAGTCTACCGAAGATTGATCACAGGAAGAGTATAATTTTCAAGACGGTGTCCAAATCCTTTAAATTCCCATCACTCTTTCATTGGTCATCCTAGACAAGTCTTTTGTAGTATCAACTGTGCTTAATAACGTATCAAAAGTCTACTACACTGAAAAAGTATAATTTTCAAGATGGTGTCCAAAATATTTTTTTTTAGTAAACTACTTTAGATATTAAGTGTCCCGCTCTTCACTCATAAACTGTTGAAAATACTTTGGGAGTATAATTAAATAAGATCATTTTCACAGTTTTTTAATAGAACCTATATCTCTCTCAATCATAATGAATCATTGATGAAACTATTTCCAAACAAAATTCTCACCACAAAGTTTTTCCCCTTCAGTTCCAGCCATTCCAAGGTTCAAAAGATGTTAAAATTAAATTAAAATTAAATCTTTAATCCTAATATGGAGTAATATAAAAAAAAAATAAATAAATAAAAAAATGAAAAGATTTTATTCTTCTCCCTTAAAAATTACATGATACATTTTGAATCAACCTCTACAATATTGTCATAGCTTATTTGAAATTATCAAGTCCAAGTGTTAATTTTTTTTGATAAGAAACTAAACATAGTTATGAAGCTCTTACCTCTAGCAACTCTATATACTAACTAAAAACTGAATGAAAATTACTTCTTATACCTATGAAGGGTATCATGTGCTGCAAGGCAATTTCTATTCTGTACTGGAACTTCAGAAACCTGCTAGGTGTAGCATTAAGATTATTGGGGAGGCAGGGTAACAGAAACGTCCAAAAAGGACAAAATCATAAAAATATGCAGACAAATCAAGGGAATAAACAATCAATTTTTGTTGTCAACTGATACTATTTGGAGATAAATTTCTGAAATTAGCAATGATTTCATGATCAACTATGTGACCTGGAAGGATTTGGGCAAACCAACATAGACCTGCGCAGCTTTCAGTGTTACCCTTATTAAAATACCAAAGAAGCTTAGAGTTTAAAATTGGTTTTAGTGGATAATCTCAAAACAAAAAAAAACATCGATTTACGTTTTTCAGAAAAATAATTTTTGCTTCCACTCAATAAGTGGGAAAGCGTCAGTTTGAAAAATACAAATTAAGGTTTTAGCAAGTTATATTGTAACTATAATGCTGAATATAACGTTTACTTTCCATCTGTCCATGTTAGAGGGATGTAAAGACGTGGATTGTGCCTTCATTCATGAAGAAAGAATCCATGTCTTTACATCCAAAGAAGGTTCCTTAGCCGAAGTACCCATCGAAGGTGCCTGTTTTGCATGAACATAAATGCTACACCATTGTTCACTTGATGTTAAAAACAGCAAACAAATTAAAAGAAATAAGAGAATTAATGAAAGAAAAACAAATTAATACAAACATATTGTCATCACTTTGAGCTTTGAATAAATTCAATTGTTGAATTGTTTTTAACTTGTGCCCCATTTCAATGAGAAAGGGTGTGAAACTTTCAATCAGGACCACCTTCCCTACACTATGTTAAAAAATCTTATTTTCAAATTCAATATTACATATTTTTATAAGGTACGTTATTTTCTGAATCTTACTTCAAGCGAATCTAAACATTCAATAACAATTCATGAGAAAAATGAAGCTTACATAAGTATCAAAGTCACTCAAGGAATTCTCACGGAAAAATTTGTGGTATATTACAGATGCAGTTGCTATGGTTACAGAACTCAACTTGAGACGATAACCTGAAAAAAATTGAATCTTGACTTGAATATGAAATTGAACATATAGAAAAATAAGCAACAAATGTGACAAAAAGATGCCTTATAAATAAAAATAGAATTTATCAAAATCTCAACACTTATGCATGCATCACTTGAAGAAACAATGTTTGAGGGTGTTAATGAAGGGAGGGATATTTCACTACTACTGAATTTAGAATAATTCTTTTTGTAATAACTAATACCAATGCAGTCTATATTTGTATTGTACCCAAAAAATGACATCTGCTGCTAAAAAATTTTTTTCAAATTAATCAATGAAAACATGTGAAAAAAGACTTGATAGACATTTAAAAATTTCAATGCATAATATCTGCAATGATGGTAAAAAGTTACTGATTTTTCATCGAACCTTAATGATTTCTTTGATGAAAAATTGACTACTAAAATATCAAGATCACAGTTCCCAAGTATGTATGCACGCAATAAATCAACTGCCTCTTAGAAAAGAGAGAGCACTGAAAGTTTCAGAAAAATCAAATTTGTTTCAATTCTCTAACGCTTAAATATTATGCAAACAGGGGAAAAATAAATATCTTATACATAAAAATCTTTTAGAGAGAAAATTACCATTTAGTGAATGAGAATTCATGAAATTTCCAATATTTTTGTACCATCACTTGAAAGTTACTAATGCACACCGCATTTTTGTATAGTGTGTCAATAAACAAGTAAGAAATGCAGATGTTTGAATGCTCACCTGCAATTCCTTTGATTCAAGTGTATCATGCCAGTCTATGGCAAAGAGAATTTTTATAGACACTTTCAAGGTGATTTTCTCTCCTGAAATGCTGCTAGTATCACAGCGATAAAAAAAAACATCATCAAGAAACAGGTGCATTTGTATTGCAGCTTTTCTAATTTGATCTTTATAATCTGGAATTAAAAAACTGGAAAGCTTAGATTTGTAATCCAGTAATTGTTTGGATTAGGTTCTCTAGAGCAAGGAGGATAACTTCAGTGGACAATTATTTCAGCTGCTGCTGCTAACTTATTACACAACAAATGGAAAACTTGTTCATTTAAAACTATTTCATTGAATTAACTATTATTCAAGGTTGCAAGCAGTTCAAGATACATTTTTCCATATTTGTAACAATAAAATGAATACAGAGTTAAAATTAATATAAAAAACAAAAACGATTAAATAAATTCTTCATTTCTAATAGTATTTCCCGCGAACTCATTCATGTAAATGACCAGTCTATTCAAATCATATACTAGTTACCTCCCTTGTTTTTGGCGAACCCACATAATTACTACAATCCTATTTTAGTAATCCAAATTTATTACCTAATCAACAGAAAATAATGTGAAGAATAAATTTGAAAAATTATATTAACTACTTATTAAATTTAGAGATCTTTTGTATGCGAGGGGTCTAGAATCTTTGGAAAATATACAACTTCTAATGGAAGGATAAATAACTCCATTTCTACAAGTCTTTCTTTTTGGAAAATAACTATTCATGTAATTTTCAAAGAAAGTACGAAGAATTTGGTGTTTTTTTCCAACATAAGGTTAGTTTTTGAACTGGTGTGTCCATACCTGAAAAGTTCAAGTAATAAAAGTAAGTTAAAAAGACCACATCATGGGCCAGGATAATCTTCAGTCAGATTCAAGTTCTTTTTAGGCGTAAAAAAATAATCTTTCTAGTTATCCCAGAATAGATTAAACAAAGAATAGATTAAACAAAAATCATTTTTTTTTTTTCATTAAAAAACAGGTTGGCATTTTCACTTCGATTTTGGATATACTTCAAATTATTTCTACAAAAATCAAATAACATTAAACGTTGTAAAAATGCTAGTGTTTCTATCTGATGCATCCAAGAATTCAGGGAATTCTTAAATGGATGCTTCAATATGAAAATTTGATTTAATGTATCAAAACTTGATTTAAAAAAGTACAAAAAACAATTTTTGTAAACAAATAAACATATTGAAATCAACAATTTGGATTCAAATCACACCTCACTAAGTGTAGACTGACAAGATTTCGCTATTGTGCCTAAGAACATTCAGATATATGAGATAATCCTAATATGCTGTTTAGACCCAATTCATAGAATCATGGATAAAATAGGTATTTTTGTGGACCTGCTTGGTGAATGTATTTGATTGTTGAGAAATGAACTCGTGATTCCGATTCTCTCTCCGCCATCTTGGCTACGGCAACTTCCGGTTTTCAGCTTCAGCAGGAAGGAAGAAAAAATTTGGTTGTCTTTCATTGGGGAATATGTCAAACCGCTTACATGGTACATGTATAGGAAACACATGGTTCTAAATATAGCTATTGAAAATCATTGGAAAAAAAGCACGTAACCCCTCATATCCCGAGAATCGCTGGTAATCCTTGATTATGTGGGTCTGAAGTACTTTGGGTTATCTCTTTAAAAATGACTACATGAACGAGAAGCAATTTTATATTTTCAGTCATGGTAGAAATAATGAAGTTTATTTTAATTACGATACGAAATATTGGCTTCATGAAGCCGAGCCACATCATCATTATTCAGTCGTTATGTCCACCGCTGACCAAAGGCCGTTTCCATCTCTTTCACGTACAGGTACCTTTATTTTGATTCTGTTTGCTTTGTTGACAGAGAACGAGCGTATTGAGCGAGTGTTTATTTTTTTCGAATTATTGTTCAGTGCAGGTCACTATCTCGTTCAATTCTGAACCAGTATTTTTTTTTGAATATTTGATACGTAGTATGTTTTTGGTTAAAATGAGTTTTTGAAAAAGACCTGATAATGACATCAAAATATAGCGTGTTATGTAATAAATATATATATTAGAAAAATATTGAAAAAGGCTTGGCATTGTTAGGGTCAAACTCCCTTGCTTCATTAAAATCTAAAAGGTAAACCAAACAGCATTTTTTTCTCCGTACGATATTATTCCAAACTACGTGTCCCATTTCAACTCCTTTATTTGCATTTCCTGTTGATGGGTTATGCAAACTCTAGCAAAAGAAGTCGCTTCAGAAATTGGAATGAATTCGTCATCAGTTTTTGCGTACATCACTGCATGGCGTGAGTGGTTTGTCATTGCCATCTATAATTGTTGTTACTTTCGAAAATGAATTCAAAACTCTATAGTAGGTGTTTGACAAGAGAGAAAAATGTCTACTCAGCCTAATGGTTAATGTACCACTGGCCTCTGAAGCAAGTCAGAAATAGAGAAAGAATATTTTCGTATACTAAATTTAACGATTGCCTTTTACAATTTAGTTGTAAACGGGGATTAATTCATTTTAAACTAAGACAATTTTTAAATAGGGGCACCCTACGCTTGAAAACTATATGAAAATCTAAAATCAAACGAAAGAAAAAGAAGGTCATTTAAACAAACGTTTTTATTTAATGAGCAACGACGTATGTTTGACCAATGGCAATAGAGATCGATATGGCATCATCTCATCTTGTTTTTTACCCACTCTGTTTGAAATCAATGCTGAAATCGGCAAATCTTCAATTTTAACATTTGACTAATTGCAATAATTAAAGCTTAGCCTATGGAGCCAAGCCATATGATTATATACATATATATATATATATGTATGTATGTGTTTACATATATATATATATATATGTATATATATATATATATGTATATATAAGTCTCTTTTACGTGCAAGTATCCTTATCTGAGCAACCTCAGATTTGTAGTTGCCATCGTCCTTTTCTCTGACAACCTACTCGACCTCCAACTAATGCTAGATGAACTAAACAAAGAAAGCTTGAAAGTCAGTAGAATGAAAGTCATATGCAACTACCACATCAAGAATAAGAACACAACTGTTGAATTTGAAGATGCAAAAATGGGAAAAGTAGACCACTACATCTACCTTGGATAATGAATCTCTATGAAACCCATGAAAGAAGAAGAAATCAAGTAAAGAATCACTCTAGAATGGCAGAGCAAGCTCAACCTTCAAAAACAAGACAATCCCATTAATCCTAAAAAGAAGAGTAAACAACCAGTGCATCCTCCTGTTAGTCTTTTATGCAACTGAAACAAGGAACCTGAACAAGAGATAGACCTGCAAACTAAAAAGCATGCAACGCTCACATGAGGAGATCACAAGACAGCACAGTATATCAGGAAGAAAACGGGAGTCTGAGATATCATAGAATCTATTAGAAAACTTGAATGGCAATAGGCTGGTCATGTTGCAAGAATGGCTGACAACCGATGGATTCACGACATGGATTCCCAGAGATCACATGTGAAATTGAGTCTAGCAGAATACATAATGGAGAGACGAACTAGACAACTGCAACAATAGAGAAATGTGGCGTATCTTTAAACCCCAATATG
Organism: Thysanoteuthis rhombus; assembly: GCA_963457665.1. Classification (NCBI taxonomy): domain Eukaryota; kingdom Metazoa; phylum Mollusca; class Cephalopoda; order Oegopsida; family Thysanoteuthidae; genus Thysanoteuthis; species Thysanoteuthis major. Next base: position 14,205,757 of record OY735215.1, read on the forward strand.
GGGAAAGTCTATGTCTAACGATGGATGATAAAAGAATGATGATGATGATCCTTAATTTTGTTCTGTTTAGATTGTTTACATTGAGCAAGTGTAATGAGTGTTGTAAGACCTCTAAAAGAATATTCTGTAACTATCCATAACTTAAAGAACACTGTGTAATTGCGCAACTACTTTAGTTTTACGCTAAAGCAAGCAAAAAATTAATACAAATAATTTTATAAATCATGGATTTTTATTGTCCAAATTGAGGGAAGATCAGCCAGATCTAGCCCAAAATTGCTGGAGTGGCAACTTCAGTGTGATACTTTGCAGTGAAAGCCAAGCTGCATTCTGATTGGTCTATAATTGTTTCCTTATCAGACTATATTGTTGACAGTAATTGATTTGAACTTTGCTAAATTATTCAACGATGTTTAATCATTTCATTATGCTCTTTTCTTGTGTAACCAGTAAGATTTTGTTGGATTTAATTTCGGGTTTAAAGATAGCAAGGATATATCCATTCTGAGCTATAGTCCAGAGATTCTCTCAAATGCCAAAGCTTTGACATGATGTTCCCATAGTTACTGGTCAGAGGATCCCAGTTGAATAAAAAATGACGTTGAAATCTCTGTATTCATTAATATCATTCTTTTCAGATGAGCTGAAGAGTATCTTGTGATGAAAATTACTATAAATCTGACCATGTAGAATCATTTTAACATTTTGATGGGATTATTAGAGGATATGTTCATGCCTGCATAGGAAATGTTTTATTAAGTCATGCCAAGTATCAAGAGAATGGTGTGTCTGTTTGCATTATTCTAGTTTTTTCCTCAGAGAGAATAAAGAATATTGCATGAACAATTATTTTCTATTTCTTGTATATATCTTTATGGAAGTGAAATCTGTTTGACTAATTGCACATAGTGAAACTGACTGCCATTATACACTGGGCATGATATTTTATAGTAAAGTTGACAATGTTAATTTGAACGTTAAACTAGGTTGTCAACAATCATAAATGATTTGCAAAATGAGATCGATAAAAATAATGTGCAACCTTAATTATGTAAAATTGTGAAAACCAGAAAACATTATATCTCAAACTAATTGTTTTTTTATTTACAATGTTTATCTTGGAGAATAAGATAAAATACATTTTTATTTCACCAAATATAAGTTAACATATTAATATTTTTTTTTCTAATTAATGCTACCATTGGTGAGGATGGTTTAGATTAGCATACACCTTTATATTTTCATTTTTACTGTATTTATTATTTTCCAATTCAAAAATGATTTTGAGAGAATATAAAGAAATATCAACAATCCTCCAAATTTGTGAATTATTTTTTGTTCACAATTAAACTGCAATATCATTTTTAGAACTGACTTGAGATTGCTCTGTTTTTGTTTTGTTTTTTTGTATAATTTGATAATTTACTTATTACAATATGTATTTATACAGTATTCTACCAAAACATTTCTACTTGATTTTTAAAAATGTATTTTGAAAAATTTTTCTGTAACATATAACTAAAATGAAGAGCTTTTTGATAGCTTCAAGTGTATTGTCAGAGCTTTCTTCCTGTTTGAAAAGTAAAAAAAAATTATCAAAACGGAAAGTTTTTGATTGATAAAACTGTGTTAAAGTTATTCTACCTTTCAATTTAAGGATTTTCAGGGACTCATAATAAGTTAAAAATCTTTTAGAAAAAGCTCCAAGATCAGCAACTAAGTTAGTACCACAATTGAAAAGTATAAGATGTGAAGATTAGTTGAATGAGTTAGAATTAACATAATTAGAGAAGATATGAGTGGTCTGTGAGACTTTATTAAAGTGTTTTATATGTGATTTAGAATGTAGACTCTAATGCATGTTTCACTAGAATGGAGGACAAGGGACAGAGAGGCCAGAAATATATGCTATAAGTAAATAGAAGAAGATTAAATATTAGAAAATTTGGTAGGATGGTTGTGATCTGACTATGGAATTCAATAGATGTGTATGATTTTAGGAGAATTAAGATGTTTATTACACCGCTGCAAATGTCCAAGGCCCTTGATATTGTGTTAATATGATTGTTATTATGTTTGCTTGTATACGCAAGTTACACTCTAAATAATAAACACTATAATAAATGTTATGTTATGTCCGCTTTAACTATAAACTACACATGCTGTTCTATGTCATGAAATCATTTGAATCTACCTAAATAAAGAAGTCCATCTCTTTTGAATTGGGTCTTTGAGAAAGAGGTAGAATTTACTACAATGACTTCCTGAAAAAATGATTGCACTCAATATAGTCATGTTTATGCTATCAACGCTATTTTGAAAGCTCATATAAGCCCTGTTTGGATCCTAAAACCATTAATATGGAAATGTGACATCAAACTTTGGCCAGAAATCTTGTAAAACCTGACAATGGTCACAATTTTTCTGTCAGTAAAACTTGCTTACTGTCATCAAGAGCCTTTCTATGGCTCTGCTTTATTTTATCATTATGTAAGGAAAATAAGATTATAGAAATATATGGATGTGCCTCAAGTTATTTAAAATGACAGAGTATCTAGAGAAAAAATCAGGAAGTAGCAATTGATAAGTTAACCATCGCTTAGGTTTTTTCAGACCCAAATAAGCAAGGATCACTGAAATCGTCAGTTAAAATCCTATAAACATTGATTTTTAGCTGTGCTAGCATTGATTACCGTCACTGACTGACTTTCATACCAAAATGCTCAGAGTTGCCAATTTGGATGTTTTTCACCTAAATCTAGTGGCTCTTGATTGCGTTTACATGACATGTGACCAATGTCTTTTGGCAGCATACCGTGTTTGGGATGATCAATTGAAAAAATGGAAAAAGATGTCATCAATGAATAAATTACTTTCGCCTTTTGTTAGATCACTACTGATTTTTAGAAAAAAAGTGTGAATTTGGTCTAATTGAGGGACCAATGTAGGATAAACTTACATGGTAAACCCCACTAAAAACTTTGTGGCGGGGGAAACATTTTTTCTTGACAAAATAAAGTAAATGTTCAAAATTGTAGCCTCTCCTGCTTGACACTTATATTGCCAGTCAACCAGGCCAACTTAAAAACTGTAGAAACCTATGTTGATGTCAGTTTTAGTGGATGGTTTGAAAAGTCAAAATATTATGAACAAATATATACAACAAAGTTTGTATCTGAATTTATACAGGATGACTGGTCAAAACAACTACACGAATATTTGAAAAAGCCAATGTCATTCAACATTTTTCATTAAGGATGGAATGAAATGAGATTAATCAGTTACCCAAATGATCACATGGAGGCATGAAACTGGTTAGTAGTAACAAAGTTTTAAATATCTATAGCTGCATCTCTCTCTTTCATATATATATATATATATATATATATATATATAACTCAAAATCTATCTGTTCTACTTTGTAGGCCTGAAATTTTGCATAGCAATGCATCTGAAGGATAATTGTGTTTTTTGCATGGAAGGAAGGGAGGGAACAAAATACTCAAGACTCCTGTCTGGATTCAAAATCAAACCTTTATTTTCTTTTTTTTTTTTCTTCAGTTGACCAAAAATACATTCTCATTGAGTACATATGTGTGCATTTTGGATGATATTTCAGTACTTTTGCTTATGCTCTTCTATCAGATGTTTTGTACTCCTGGATGGACCCATGCACAAATATTTCTTTTTGTCAAGAAAAAATCTGAAGTAAATTAATTTTTGCTAGAAATTTTTGTGTGCTTTCAATCCATATGACCTTTTGTCACTTTCGAGAACAATCATTTTTTAAGCTTTGTGACTACAATGCTAAACTTGACATAGAACTGCATGCAAATGAATGACTAAAAAGAACATTTAATTTTACAAAAGCTTTATAAAATATATGTTTTCCTGCGTTGTTATGTTTGAAATTATTTTTCCCTGAGCAACACCAAGTAACCCATGCTAGTACACATATATATATATAGATATATATATATATATATATATATATATATATATATATATATAGTGGAATAATGGATTTGCTACACAAACATGTTGATGTTTCTGCCCCATCAGTCAGAGGTTCAATTCCAGGTGCAACTCCATTTTCTTTGTTTATTATATTTACATTGTGTAGGCCAAATGATACATTCACTGTGTAATAACTGGAGATCATTTCGAATAGTTTCAATAAAAAATATCGCAATTTATAATGATTCTGTTGGATCATATATCCATTTCTTTATAATATATAAGTATATACATATATGATCAGTGTATTGATATAGATTTTGGGTAATCTGACCATCTGAGATTGGAATGACAATATCAGAAGGCTTGCTATACCAATGAATCTTTTATTTTGATATTTCATCCAAACAGGACTTTTTTTTCAGCAGTTACTGGTGAAGGCTGTCCATACTTCTTTTTTTTGTGGGGGCAAATGGGCTTTTTGAGGTACTTAAAGCCATAGGGAGCAAAAACATGGGATCCCTTCCATAGCCTTGGCAGATATCTTGCCTGTGGGTAGCTTTATGCTAATGGATATATTCTTTCCCTTTCTCCTTCATCTCCAAATGACATTATAATTAACAGATATGGTTGGTCAAGCTAAAAATTTTGTTTCAAGAGGCTACAGACCACAGTTTTGGAGCCTGGGAATTCATTCTTTTGGTGCACAGTAGCTGTTTTTCAGTTTTTTTAATTTTAATTTTAAAAAGTTCAAGAGGTGTGTTCAATCATATTAAGCCCCATAGATATAGTAAAAACATTATCCAACAAATTTGTCCAGAAATTATTGACAACTATTTCCAGCCAAGACATACCACATTAGGAATTTAGTTGCTCAACGGGACTGTGCAGCAGTATTAAAAAAAACCCAGACCTTGGCTTAGAGACCTTGCACCACACACAATGTTTGCTCAGATACATAACCAGCTCAGCCACATTTACTACAGAGTGCACTCTGCTGGATAAACTATGTGATGATACCATTCCTGAGTTAGCCCAAGCATCTGTTTTTTGTTGAAAAAAATTTTCATACTTATATGCCAATGTCTATGATCAGCCAATATAGGTCAGAGGCTTTATTAAATCAGGAAAATTCAACTCCATAGGTGTGAAAACATGAAAATTAAAACCAAGATCATACAAATCAGCCAACTACGCACATTTCTATTTATTTATTTTTTTAAATCAGTATCTTGGAAATTCAAGAGGCCAATCGTTCAGCTTTGATTAGAAACCTCTGGAGAACAAAGAGCCACCAAATTTCATGCTTTTATCATGATATACACTATTAGCCCCAAATATTGATTTTATGTGCTCTGCTCGATAAGGTTATTGGTTTTCATGGAGCATATAAGTGATATAATCATTCAGTTGGTGACACAAGCTTGAAAAATGTCACGAGCAGTCTCTGTGGGTCAATTGATGAGAAAGTGGTCCTAACCACTTGAAATTTCAAGTTGGCAGCCATTCATTCAAGATGGTCACCCCCTCATCTTTAAATGATATCTTTTTTCTTAAAAGTTTATTTAGTTCTCCAATTAAGGATGTTTTGGTGTTGTTTCTTATATTTTAGACCATTCTGAAACCAACAGATTTTAAAAAAAGAAATTCCAACATGGTGGCTATTTTCTATTCTCTTGTAACAATACCGGGCTGAAAAGGAATACATGTGAGGAAACAATACGATCGTAAAAAGAAGAGGAAGATAGGAGATAGCTTTTTAAGCTAAGGTTAGGAGCTCTGTGTTAATGAAGCAGAGGTGTCTGAAATGCTTTGAATTCATTAGGCTTGAAGAAGACCAAGGAATGGTTATGGAGACCGAGTATCAGTATATATGCTTAACGGCCAAGTTGTGTGCAATGTATCTGTAATTGCGTATGTATTTTGCAGACGCTGAAAAACACAACGGACAAATCGTAAGAAACACGAGGTTTTAGAATTAGAAGACAGATAATTGTGACTGTTGTGTAGAAAGGCATCGCCATTTCATTTACAAGCGTTGAATGTGAACGCGTGTTTTAAGCTGGAATAGAGGACACAATTGAAAAGCGGAATGTATGAGAGATGCGCTGACATCTGTGAAATAAAACAGACAATATTTAGGTCAGAGATTAATCATAATGGAAAAAACGTTTATGTTCGGATCGACCCGGAGGTTGGCGAAATGACACTGATCCTAGGGAGAAGTGACAAAGGACTTTTTTTTTTTTTTACAAAAAAAAAAAGTATGATTCAAGGTCAAAATATGAGGTGGGAATTGGGGCTGATCTCTTCTGTCCTATCATTAACTTAGCTAGTCCTGTTCGCTGACCCAATTTTACTTCAATATTCCTTTCACCAATACAGCGCATTTTTATGAATATTTCTTTCTTTCTACATTAACCACAATACCAGAGCTTCTCTGTGAAAATCCTATTTGATCCCATATTTTTTTTTTTTTTTTTTCGGGGGAAATAGATGACAATTTTATACATTAAAAATGGAAGTCCAATGAATGATATATATTTACAAAAATTGGTTGGTATGTGACCCCCCCCCCCCAAAAAAAGTCCAAAATGGCAGACTAGTGAGCTAACCGGGCAAAAAGGGGTGTGAGCGAAAAAAAAAAGAAGAAATTACGGAAAATTTCCACATCCTCCGGAGAACTTCCCCTTCTGTTGTCTATAGTGGAGGAATGGGTATACGAAAAGAAAAAAAGTTGACCAATACTGCTTTTCTCAGTAGCTGAGATAAATTGCTTCCAACTGAAGATGGACGAATCTATTCTGCCCTACCTGAGGCTTAGCTGACAAGTCTCTTCCAGTCCTCAAAATTCTTTCCACTCAACCAGCGACTTGAAGATACCACTCTAATTTTAGCACTTCTTGCGCAACACTGTCACGCAACTTTCACCCACCTTTCGTTGAACTCCTACGAAGGGAGTCTTTCCCTTTCGACCCCAATCTTTACTTTTAGCTGATTCTCTTAGTGGGCGACCAGTGAAGAGTGAAATTCTCACCTTCGTGGAGTCCCTTCTGGCATGTCGTCCAAACCACGACTTTGGTAAATCCAAGTAAGTGCATGATGTGCTTCCCTATCAAACGGTGGAAACGCATTGCTTCACGCAGCGCTGGCATCAAGGGCGAAGAAGGGCGCTCCGAGGATGCGAAACCATAGCTCGCACAATGGGTGTACAATAATGCAGTGAAAGAAAGCGTGTTCGATAGACTCCTCCATATTATTGCAGCGAATGCACGCCGGCGAATCTACCAGTGCCGGTGCGAAAGACTTTGCAAACCCTGAGCGTATTCCGAACAACCAGCCAGGCGATAGATGCCTCGTCATTATTGAGGCACCTCAGTCTGGGCATCCAAGGCCAGATTAATTGACTCCTCCCCTTCGTAAAACCGAGCCCTTCAATTAATTCATCTCGTATGGACCTCTCATATACGATATAATGCCTTTCTCGACAACGGCTGGGTGGTAGAGAGGCCTTCCTTCATCCATAAGAGGGTCATCAGAGCGCCCCAGCATTTGCAGTAGAAAGAACTCTCGGGGCATGCAACGGTTCTCGTCCTCAACCAAGTGCGCATCTCTCAATGCCGGAAAAGCCTTTCTTGCATCTTTCTTCCAGAATTCACTGTTCTCTTCTTTTTTGCACATCTGACCTTGGAAGTTTAAGCGTAAGGTGTGTTACCGAACCTGGATATTCGGTGTTCCTACGTCGCCCTCAGAAGGTTGGAGTTGGCAGATTTCGTGACTTACCATGGGTTGTCTGTGACCCCAAAGTAGTCTAAACAGGACATGCTCCAACTGTTGGTCAGTAGACAGGAGCCGATAAAGGATAAGGGGGTAGATGTGCGGAGCGCACACCTCGGTCCCACCCTTGAAGGAAAATTTCCTTTGAGTCAACAGGTCAACTGCTTTCTCTACCCTCTCCAGTACCTCCGACCAATTTTTCTCCAATTGGAATTCAGGACTAAACCAAACACCTAGTATCTCGCCCGGTCTGCATGTCCTGTAGAAGGAACCAGGAAGGGGACAACCCCTCCACGAATCCAGCAATTAGTTTGGGCACCTTTCACCATCTCATATTTTCTGATTTCTCCGACTTCCCGGATCTTGGGTTACATTGTCAACATGGGCAGTGTACTTGACTGAGGTGTAGGAGGCAGACTACGTTATTCTGTTTAGAACTGGATTCAAGTTGTGCAGGAATGGTTCTGCAAGTATGTTTAGCATCGGCAAAAGTGGACAACCTTGATTACTGGAAGGATTTCGACGTCACTCCACTCACTTCTACCACTGAGCTGGGAGATGCATACTAGTGGCGAATCCAGGAGCGAAAGTTTTGGCCGCAGCCAGCCATGGACAACATGGATTCGAGAAAATAATGATCAACTCTGTCGAAGGCTTTGGACTTATCTGATTTGATCAGCGCAGCTCCGTTGTCGACTTTCTCAATGATCATACGTACCGTGTGCAGGTTATCTGGAATTGTCCTTCCTTTCATAGAACAAGTCTATTCAGGGCCAATTAGGCTATCCTGCACAGTCTGCAACAGTTTGACAAGACCCTGGCCCAAAATTTCTGTGTTTAACTGAGTTATGGGCCTGAAGTTGTCCCCTCCATCTTGGTCTTAGAGTAGCAATTTCACTGACCCCTCCCCTGGTGAAGCGACGACGAATATTCCCCTGCCTGAACCAGTGGTCAAAGATCGGTTTTTGTTGTGCAATGATAACTAAGACTCTCCGAATTTTCCCAGAAAATAATAAGTAAGCTACCGAATAGAAACTAAGAGATAATTTGCAAATTACTGACCCCCCCCAACCACCAAAAATATCTACATGTGGGGAAGGATGGAAGAAATACAAAAAAAAGAAGTTTTCCTGACATAATCAGTAGCAAATGTCAGTATTTTAAGCCCTCTCGCTCTGTTGTTGTGTTCTGTATGTGTGACATACTAATTAGGATGAAATAATACTATTCAAGTTTTAGTTTCAAAGAAATATGATTAGGTTTTGGTATGAGCTAACAAGTCATTTGCTATCTCATGTAATACACGTTGAAGGAAGAACTCAACGGTTTTAGCTACAATGCAATTAGCGAGGGAGTTGCATCAAATGCTATTGGGTTCCGTCAGAAAACATTTCTTAAAGCAGATATGCGACGCACGGGATAAGCAGTTCTTCAACGGCACGTTTACTTAATTTCATTCATATTCAAAACTTCAAATATTTTCAGTAAAAAAAATAATGAAATAAATTTTATTCAGAAAGGCTAAAAACAGCCTGTCAACTTTGAAAAAATTGTTTTAAGCTGTTTGACACACAAAATATCTGAATGAATAGATTTTTTCAGTATTTGCTTTACATTTGATTGATAATTTAAGTTTACAATTGAAAGGCTGTAAAAAAAAATAAAATGATGCCAATGTAAAAATGATGAATGCGCAAATAAATTATCAAGGGAGGTAACTCACAAAAATTTCCAATTATTATCTTCCCTTCCTTTTTCGTGATAAAAGTTGAAAATGAAAGTTGATAACATAAATACAAAAAGAGTCTTTGATCTTTTTCTTATCTATTCGAATTATGTCAAGTTGGACTTGCAGCCATATTTTGTGGATGGAATTAACTGAATTGTTGGTACGATTACTATTTATTACCTTCATTCTTAACTTGGAGGCATCACATACAAGGAGATACTTTTTATCAAGAATTAAGACACCTCGAGTGTATAGATTTCCGTCAATAGAGATGTCTCATTTGGTAGAAGATTTGAACACAGTATTTATGGGCTTTGAACTAAACTTGTCTTGAAAAAATCAGTATAAAGCCTATTGATTTTCACCCCTTGTTCTACTTGAGGGTTGCCTTTAAATGAAGTCTAATAGCATGTATATTGTAAATCCAAGAGTTATAGTTGAAGGGAATATGGGTTCAGATTTAGGGGTTCTGGTTTTGTAAGCACCCCAAATGCTCCCAGTTCATCATTTCTATTGTAGGACCTGTATCTTATCTCTAGAGTACTGGGAGTCATCCTTTTCTTTTAGGTAGGTGTACTGGCCCCATATCAATGTAAGACTCAAATTTGCTAACTACTCGATTGTAAGCTTTTAAACTTGGGGTGAAACAGGGAATCGTGAATTGCGAGTAATCTCCAGAATTTTTGACGGTTGGTGTCTTCTAGGATATTATCTGGGTCAAGATGAACAGCATCAGAATAGCGCACGGACTGTCCTTGCCTTACGAATCTATCAGTGCCAGGATTAGGGTACAGCTCTAGTACGTTGAACGTGTCAAGGTCAGAATACTTGGTTGACAAGTGAAGCTGGCATAGGTCTTTTGCTGATGAATAATGGTTCATCAGTGTCATTCACAATACTGACTTTCCCGCTTACTGCTTCAATCATTTCTGGTTTTGGTCCGTCTGATGTTATGCTCCGATGTATCATAGGTTCCATAGCGAGGGTTGACTCAGAGTATAATTCCTTGGGCATGTTGAGTTCAATGTAAGATCCTGGCCAAACCACTGTTGTGGGATCAGTCCTTAAGATGAAGGCTTGCGTACGTCGTACATGATGTGTTATAGACGGCCAATCATGTCAGGTAATGGATGACAAAAGATGAATTTTTGAAGGTTGAATACCAACATCATAAAAAGCATGCCCGCTAGCACGTCTACATTAAGGTCATTAAGCACAAAGGCATCGAGGTGTGATTTTTGCGAGCCAGGACACAAATATTTGCCGAAAACTTGAATATTGAAATCATTATTGGTCTTCAAGACATAATACAGTAAACCTAAATCTATTTACCGGAAGAAAAGGAAGAAAAAAAAAAAGATCAAGAGATCTCACCGCAAGGAAGAAAGAGAGCATAGCTAAACGCAATATGTAAAGAAAAGGACACGCAGAGCCTTACATCATGACTGCTGAAGTAGAATTAAGTAAGGAAAAACTAATAGTTAATATAAACCGAGGGTCAACTTAACTCAGACGAACTCAAGCGAGCCATGAATAAGCTTATAGAATAATGTAAGAAAAATGAGTAAAGAAAGATAACCAATTTTAGTGCCGGGGCGCCAGATTTAGGGCTGCTAATTATATTAGCCCCCTGAAATTTGAATTACCAGAATTGATCTAAGGAGATAAACCTGGTAAGTAGTATGTTTGTTGCTTAAGCACAAAAACAAGGTTAGTACACTGTTAGTTGGATTGTCAACAAAACGAAGAAATAACAAATAAAGAGGTTAATAACAGCGATAAGTTTTAATTCATGAGTGAATTAAAATAAACGAGGACTGGAGTTTCTGCCGACACAAATATGTGGAGGGATCTACCAGGATAAAAGATGTAGAGATAGGAAGGATGAAGGAAAAGGAATGTCACTAAGTAAATGTGGGATAGAATCTAAAGAATGTCCGTCAGTATGGTCATCCTAGTTGTAGCCACGATGAAGTTATCTTAGGAAGTCCGACCTAACTACGATGACAGTGCTTAACTTAGATAGGATGTGTTCTTGAGATGAATATGTGGATGATGCGTGTGTAGAAAGAAAGTGTGTATAAAAACTATACTAATTATCCTAACTAAAGAGCGGGAGAAGAGACGAACTTACCTCGAGGCCGTCGGAACAGAGAGAGAGAGAGACAGAGAGAGAGAGAGAGAGAATTTACCACCACAGTTTAACTATCGTAAAGATAACAATCTGCTATCTGATTGACAGTTCTGTGTGACGTCAAAAGGAGAACAAGGAATTAACCATTTTTACAGAGATATAGGGGTTAGAAGTAGATCCTTTCCTAAGGGCAGATAACTCTGTATATGAATAATTTTCTTTTGCTGGAAAGGTGGGCACTACAATTACGACTGGGGCTGCACTAGTGGTTAAAAACTGGTGAGTGAACCCACATAACGGAAGTTGTTCTTTTTATACAGCTAGAGTTAGAAGGGGTTGACGTCTGTAGATGTCGGACCAGCTTTGGCATATACAGTTTCATTTATTATCATATTTATACGGAGTTATCTATTCAATTAGATTCGTATTTTAGTTGATTGAGAGTGCCTTCTCTCTAGGTACTTGAATATACAACCCAATTCTCTTTCGATAGTTATTGTAAGAACATTCAAGCCTCACACACGCATACAACTTTGATGCTTGATTCATAATAAACCTTTTTACCACCTTTTCTCCCCATCATGAGAAAAAAAAACGCACCCATTCAAACCACCAAATAATTCAAATGAGAACCAAAAGCAACAACCCTCAATAAATATTTTGGATTCCGATTATTTTTCGACCATTGAAAATGCATCTGAATTTACTCATCTGGAAGCCCACATATTTGACTTACAGATTTTCAATCAGTCACTGTCTCGCTGCCCGATGGCAGTGGTCTTTTGACTCACACACGTATACATGAATTTCACCGGTGTGTCGAGCATTCACAGACAAGGCAAGGAAATGATCTACATACATATGTGTATACTTACACACACACGCACTGACAAGCATGAACACACACACACACACTTTACGACGTTTTATAACGATCTTTCTTAACTTTAATTCTATTGTTTCAAACTGGTGAACACTTCTCGATGCAAGAAACATTGCCCCTCTCGATCATTAAATTATTATGTTTTTATATATATTTATATATATATATGTGTGTGTATGTGTATTCATGTATATATTCGTTATTTTTTCTCTTCGTTCTCTTCGTCAAAACTTAAACTAGGCCAGCAATTTACACACTAATACTGTGTCCCTACAACGGCGAACATTAGAGTAAACACCTTAGTTTTGAATGGCAATGGGCAGGCCATGTTGCAAGAATGAAAGACAACCGATGGACATCACGTCTCTCTACATGGATCCCCAAAGACCACATAAGAAAACGTGGTCGACAGAACACAAGATGGAGAGATGAACTGGACAGATTCAGGAAATACTGGCTCCGCGACGCCCATGATAGAGAATTGTGGCGAATCCTGGGGAAGGTCTATGCCCAACGACGGACGTTGAAAGACTGATGATGATGATGATGATGATGATGATGATGATGGTGGTGATGATATACGTCGACAATGCGGGAGCTGAGATTGATTTATAAAACACCGAGCAGAGAAAAAGTAACCCAAATTTGATTAATGTACATGTAGTGCAGTGGATCCGAACATGGGGCCTCGATCCCCAATATTGTACGATGTTAGTAAAGATTTCAATTGGTGAACTTCTATTCATAAACCTCTTGGGAGTCCGTGGAGGGTATTTAAAATCTACACCCCTGAACATGTTTCACTTTTTCAAGGACCATGTTTTTTTTTTTCGATGTATATTTTTATTCACTGACTTCACCCTTCGTTTTCAACCCCAGGAAAATATGGCTGATCTAATATTAAATGAGTACTTAAAAATGGGATTTACTGGAAATTTTTTTAGTGTGCCAGAGAGAGAGAGAGAGAGAGAGAGAGAGAGAGAGAGAGAGAGAGAGAGCAACCGTTCTTTTCTGGTTTCGCAGAACTTTGGGAAGACGTTTAAATTTAGTCACCCGATCCATTTTTTCTTCTAAAAAGAATTAGCCCTCAAAACTAATGCATATATAAAATTAATTCCAGAGCCGTGTTTTTCATCTTATTATATTCAATTAAACAGTATTAAACAAAATTTATTTCTCCATGGACCCAAATTGAATCTGTGTAAAAATCGTGAATAGTCTACAATTAAAAGTATTGCTGGCAGGGATGCCCAACGTTGCCGGAGGAAAATAGTTCCAAAATTGACCCACCCTGTAAAGTATGTTCAGTAAAGCGAGTAGGTCAACACAGTGCACGGACATGCCTACAAACATCACTTTGACAAAATGCTGAATGGCATATTATCAAAGATGATAAAAAGTTGGTTTCATCAGCCTTGGAGAACTGTAATGAAGTCGCATTCATGCAGGGGGTAGAAATAAAAATAGACAAAAACAGGAATGATCAAATTAATTTGCTTTGAGTAATTATTTTGCGTCTTCTTTCTCTCATTCTTTCATTCCTCCCCCTGCTTCTTTCTTTGCTTGTTTGTTTTCCTCACTTCTTTCATTGTCGGGTAATGACAAGGCAAGACTGGCCGTTACAATACGTTGGACGCAACATTTATCGTCAAGTATGCCTGAGTAGTGCATCTAAAATATATTCACGGGAAGGAAATCTCGAATTTTCAACTAAAACAAAGGAGGCTCAACGATATTAAAGTTATAATCACCTGAAGGATTCACGAATTACTCAACGGATGAATATGAATAATCGGATTACTAACATCATCGTCATCAGTCTTTTAACGTTTTAGGTGCCAATGTATAATGTTGTCCTCTTGGTGACGGTTTTTGGGCTATGTTTAGATGATCGCTGTTGGACCGATGACTCGGTAGCATTCTTGGTGGAGAGTTTGGATTGTCGCTTTTGGAGCACATCACCCCCACCCAAGGTACGTGATATAGCTGAGTCTTTTAGGACCGATAACCCGACAGGAACGGATGTTTTCTTGGCGAAGTGTTCGGGTAGTCGCCCTTGGAGCACATCACCCCCACCCAAAGCAAGTGATGTGTATGGACCTTTTGGGACCGAGGACCCAGCAGGAACGGCCGGTATGATTTTCAGTATGCGAATCATGGGGACTGTTGGGCCATGTCCAGCCACGCTGGCCCATGACGTGTTGAGGGGGACTGGTTGATTGGTCATTGCTGGTGTGGTTCAGTGGTCTTTGAGCTCCACCGGCTCTCAACACCCTTAATTAAAAAATTAGTTCGTTTATCATGCGTCTCCCTTATGTTTCCGAAGTTTTTAATTTGGTTAAAGTCTTAGGGTTAGATTTTAGAGAAATTTCAGTTCTAGCCCTGCCGATCTCTTCACGTGGATGAGAGAGGGGGAACGGGGAGAGATCTTTACCTTTGGAATCTAAAGTTAAAATTCTAGCAAAATATAGTAAATATAATTTGAAAATAAAATCAATATCAAGTACTACTTATCTGTAGCCAGGCTTGGGTTTCGGATTGAAAGTTGAGTGATGATCCATACATCAGTCACTGTTCGAAGTTTTTAGAATTCAACCATATGTTACTTACTATGTGTTTCGCTATGCGTTTCAATCTTACTTGGATGGTCTAAAGATTTCTCTCTTTTTGTTTTATTAGCTATCATTAGACAAGTCAATTACAAATAGCATGAGCCATTCACGAATCAAAATTAGGGGTCAAGTTTTTGAACGGATGATAATTCGTTTTCCATATAACTCATATTCTTTGATAAAATATTCTAAAATCAAAAATTATTTCAAATCTGTTACAAGAATTTATTGGTAGAATAGCAATTGTTCTCTTTTCAAACGTTTCACTCCTAATTCAGTAATGATTTCGAATCTGCGATGTTTTTTTGTTTTTTTCCCCCCAATTGTCCCCCATCCTTGAATCGCTGACCAGTATGCTCAGGCTCGTCCTGAGAGCATCAATGGGATCAATCCTGTGAACCATGTCAAACCTACCCTAATGACTTGGCGAAATCATGTGCAAAGACTTGGGGACTCTAGCACCCCAGGATTCGTCCTGTGAACAAAGTGAAGCTTGTCCCTATGTCCTCGCAAAATCATGCACAAGAACTCGGATTCTCTTGCACTCTGTGCCCACATGTTTTCGAACCAGTGAACCAACTACTAGAGCTTGACACGCTTTTTCGTTTGGGACGGAAGTATAGCCTTAGTGACAAAACTGGATAGGTACTGGACCAGAACTTTATAAACCAACAGTACCTCTTTTTACAACAACATTCTGCCATAATAGATTGTTCGGGGAACACATTCTAACAATACGTGTTATTATATTTCACTTCATTAATTAATTGGGGAGAGGCTTAAATTCTATACAAAAATCCATACATGTACTTGTAAGAACGGAAATGTACATAGTGAACTTGTGTTTGGGGGGGGGGGTAATGGTTGCAAGAAAAAAAAATGTCAGTAAATGCAACTAGCCAAGTTAAGAATGGGGAAGATCATCATTTTCCGTGCCCCAAAATTTTTGACTACGTGCCTCAATTTTATTTGTGAAATTTAAAAAAAAATTACATCATTAAATAAATATTTAGTCCAACAGTACCACCTCTTTTCTTTTTTTTCAAAGGAAGCCGCTAATCTAGTCAGTGTTTTGGGGAGAAACCATCGCTAAACCCCTGCATTAAAAAAAAAACTTTGGGGGCCCTCTTAGTAGTCCCATTGGAATCTGAAGGTCGCCGTTCTTCCAAGTTTTTAGAGATGCCCATTATGATGGCAATGCCAGGTGAGATAAAAGAGGACATCGCCTCATATCACTTTACTTTGAGCTAGCCGCATTATAATTGTCTTACTTGGGGTACTTTTCTTGTTCACACATGCAAGTTAGTGGCATAAATGTTCGGCTTTAAGGCATATTCATACGAAAAAGAGCAAATTCGATCAAATGTCTGTGAAAATTCAGACGGTAAGTTTGTGGAGTGAACGTTCGGTTCGTAGCAAATATATACGAAAAAAGCCACATTAATTTCACTTGAAAGCTGAATACAGAGTTGAAAACATTTTTTCGACGGAAACATTTTTTACACACCTGATATATATCTATTTCAGTTCAAGAAATAACTTGCTAAATACCTTCCCCTGGGTCTATTGAGTATGCATGCCAATTTTGGTTTGGCTGCGTCGATATTTAGGGGGTTTATTGCATGATGGACGAACACCGTGAAACCTTTCGTTTATATATACAGATGTACGTTATGTCTGACTTTTTGAGAGTCTTGGTAGTTCTTTTTATCCAACTGGTTATTTTATAATGAACATTTTTTTCCATAGGACAAACAAGTTTTTAGAATCTGCAGTCTTTGTCACCACAATGAATGTGACACTATTCACTGTTGGAAATGGAGTTGAATTTATTTTAACAGTGATCGCATTCACCATGTTTAAAATCTGGTTTCCTCTGCAGACGATGTTTTACTACCGACATTGTCGCACTTAATTGTGTGGCCAACGTACACAAATTGCAAAAGATTGAAGAACCAAAACCAACTAAACCTAAACACTTGAAAACTAAGAGAGAAAAATAACTAAGAATAACTAATCTTGCTTCGTCGAAAGCCGGGGCCACACGCAACTCCTCGAGATTCTAGTATAAATGGCCTGACATCGAAAGCCAAGAACATATTTCCTTATATAGGTCGTATATGATCGTCCTATTGGAGGAGTGTACAATCAGAACACCAGTTTCAGGGTCGGTATGTTTACATTGTTCAGTGTTTCCCTTGCTTTCTGAATCAACAAAAAAATCTAGTTTTAATAGTGGACTTCCAGAGGAATTGACACCCCAACAGAAACATATTTCATATACCAGTTATGCCAATGTATAAGTCGACTTTTAAAGCATTGAGTATTTCCCATATGGATCATACTAGTCTGTGTTGGTCCCATGAACACTCTGATGCCTAATGTTGGAGAGTCGACTTATCGGCAAAAACTGGACTTGAATTAACATCTTAGTTATGGGGTCGACTTCTCTGCCGGAATATAATGTTTGTAATCGAGAATCTGAAACTATTGAACCATACAGACTAGGTCGAACATAGAGGTTTGGCAGTGAGCATGAATTAAGTCCTTCTTGAACGATCCTTTTAGATTATTGTATTTTTTCTTATCAACACTAGACACATACAATTTCAGTTTATACCCTATCTTATTCTGATACAAATATACAAATCGGAATGAGTTCCTTTCTGTTTTGATAAAGAATGATTTGATAATCTATAGGGATGTGTGAATTTAATCATGCAGATGTTACCTAATGCATACAAAAACAGTGTCTACACACAACACACACACACGGAAAACTCTTGCATGAGACAGGATTCCAGTCAAGAGCTAAGTATTAGTTAACCAAAAAATACAATTAGATTACTTTCAACAAAATTTGAAAATAGCCACCAATGAAGAATGAAGATAACCCAATGCTGGATAAGAATTAAAGATTCTGTCATTGTATGTAAAATTGATTTAGTCTTTGGATGACACCATTGCAAATTGATGATTTTTCATGAACACCCCGACAACTTTTCCCAAGTGTAAACCCAATCAAAGATATTTGGTTTAGAAATAAGGTAAAGGTAATCCAAAACATAGTGTAAATCTCCAATACTTGTTTTTTGTATCTATTTATATCTATCTTCATCAAAATACAATGAAAGAAATGAACTGATAATCATTTTGCTTCATTATTATGTTATGTACTACTCGAAGCAGAGGGGCAAAAAAAGAAAGGAGATCTAGATCTACCAGCCCATTCTTTTGAACGTCTTACATACTCACGTTCGCGTATATAATAAATATATATAATAGATATATATAATAAATATATATAATAAATATATAATAAAGCTAAGAATGAATTGTAAGCAATGCAGTTTATCTACACCTATTCAACTACCGTGAACAGAGCATGAATTCAACAAACTCATGTACAGTGGGCCACAAAAATTGTGAATATTCCCAGTACATTGGCGAAAAATTACAATTAGTTCATCAACTTTAAACTAATTGTTAATTTCATTGTAAATTGTATATTTTTGTATCAAAATTTGGTTGTTAATACTCTGTTGCATTATTATTAGTGTAAATGTCGTGGAAAATATCCGGTACGCTTTGAATCAAGTAAGAGGGGAATTCACCAGACACCTCGTTCTGTGATGCTAAGATGGCAGTTTTAAGTTCCTACACCGGATTAAATTGCCTCATACCTTTAAAGACAGTTATTGTCCATCATTCCCATTCATTTTCAATGTTGTTAACATACGGGTTTTTGACTGGCCAGACCAAATGGTTACACCTTGCTCTAAAAGAAATCGTTGTACGACTCTTCCACCATGAATATCCTGCTGAAACATAAACTGTTTGCCTCCGATTGGAACAACTTCAGTGACTAAATTCTCATTTTCTTTGCATACCCACGTATTCTGCTGTGTTTAGCCGCCTGTCAACGAACTGGGGTGCCACCTTCCTCCCATATCCTACTGCACCTAAACCATGAGCCCACCATCTCCGCTGACATGATTCGAAAAGGTTTCCTTTGGTAATCGTATGGGCCATGCTAGTAATACTGGAGGCCATATTTGCCATCAAGGCTGACTTTTGCTCTCGTCTATGATGAGGACCTACCACCATTCCTCATCCCACTTTTGATGAAGTCTTGCGAATCCCAGTCTGCACTTTTCCTGGAACTGCATTCTGACTTCTTAATTGTTTGTCTGGAGGTCTCTTTGTGAATAAGAACACCCTCAGACGGGCCATAGTCTGATTTGGGATTAGCTGCTGTGCTCTTGGACATCTTCTTGGGTCTAATACTTCTGATCTTGTCCCTTTACCTCTCTGGATCACGCAACATAATTTCAGCCCCTGATATCGAAGTTTCACCATTCTACTATGCTCGAAATTGAATAGCTTTGGCTTCTTTCCCGTACTTTACAGACTTAACTCTAATACCAAAAGAAACTGGGGAATTCAACCTTGAGCCTTCTATATCTTGCCAGTTGTCAATGAATTTCAAGTTTTGTGCTAATGAACATTTTCAATGATTAAGACTTCTTTGTAATTCTGCTTCTAACTGGGAAAATTGCTCTCTTTTGGGATAAAAGCATGAAACTTTGCATGATAAGTAACATCTATGGGAGTAACATTCCATCAAAATTCACCTCTGCAACTGAGGACTGCATTTGTCAAAAATATCCCACATCAAGGTTTATAGAAGAAACTGTTTTGAATGGAGTTTGTCTGAAATATACTGCAGTGTGGCTAGGGCCTATGAGAGGCGTGCAACCAGGGCATTTTAACGGGTCCCGAAGTACCAAGGGGGCCTGGGGGTCTAAGGAGGACCCAAGAATTTCATGTACAACCGATGAAAACAGGATGTGAGGGGTTTTATTTTTTGGTGTGGGGGGTACAAAATAGTTTTGCCTCGCCTTATAAAATTCTCAGAAAATAACCTGAACCAATGAAATGCATTTTTTAATCTCACTGCTAAGTCCCCCACAATTGCATAGATTAGTACAGTTGCCATGGCATCCTTTCTAACACCTGCAGCGGATCAGAGCAACTTCCACCTATGCTAGAGTGGTCCATTTCGGTTTCTACTTTTCAGATTTCTCCCAGCCCCACCCATCGGGTTTTGGAATCAAAATGCTCTTTTTAAGTGCCTAAACGGACTAGAACCACGGTATACTGCACGCAATGTATGTATGCAGCCTCAGATCTTATCGAGTGGATGGAATGTTTTCAATACATTTTTTGGGAAAAAGGACTAATTGTAAATAATTACATGCCAATTACGTAGCTGCCATCGATGTGGAAAATGAAAAGCAAATGGCTTATTCATTGATGAAAAAGAAGTAAAAGAGAAAACTGTACCAATGGCATGGACAGACTACAAAAAAAATCTATCAAATGATCATTTCAACTTGGATATTGGAATGCTTAAATATACACCACATTGCAGAATCTCTGGAAACATGAAATGCAATGAAAGACTGGAAGGTAGAGCTAACTGTACGAGGAGAATCTCTAGCTGAGGCCAACATGAAGAAAGGGATTTCTCAAAATGACTTTTCATCAGCCCCTGTATTTTCGAAATGATAATGGTACCGCTCAGTTGCATCTTAATGGCTTGTAAAGGTAGATATACATTCATTAATTCACCAGAAAGACTCTACCATTTGTTATTTGTGCCTTACAAAAACTTATTTCGAAAGGTTGGTCCAATCGTTCAAAATATTTAGCCTAGGTATTAGAATTGAATTTTGAAATGTGCAGTGCTGGTGTGGTGCTTCACCTATGGGTGATGGCCTCACAAACTATACTAAACCAGCCGTGGTTCTGGGTTAGTAAAAGAAGGCAACAAGTCGGAATTTCGTTTAAATGTTTTATATAGAATATTGATTATCAATATCTCTGGAGACGGGAAATGCCTATTCGCAGTTGAAAAGAGAGGAGGCCGATTTTCATCTAAGTCAAACTGACGACTGGTCTCTCATGTCACGAACGGTAGTCTACTGAATGGTAGCAGCGGTTGACTGTTACGAAGGGCGGCGTCTAACACGAGAGAGACTGGCAGCGATTCTCTTCTCCAAACCCAATTTTACTCTGCTGCTGTCACGAAAATTCCTCCTATTTAAGCCCTTGGTATCAACACTGTATTTCTTTGTAATTGACTTCCTTTCTTTCTTTTTCCTGTTATCTCGATCCTTCCAGAAAATCCCAAATATTGACCCTCATCCATCTCGCGACGCAAGTCCGTCCAAGATCATAAATTAGTCTCCCCCTCTCTCAAGGACTCTGCAAATAACTTTTCTTTCATAAGCTTTACTCTTTCTCTCAAGACCCCAGACACTGGCCCCATATCTGACCATCTAACCAGGAGGAGAACTTCTCTAAAAGTACTTGTTTTTGCAACCCAGGATTTGACAGAAGATATTAAATTGAGAAAGTGCAGGTGATTCAACTTCCTATAGTATCTCGAAAAACACATTAAGCCCTTATCTGGTCATCGAATCGGGAAGAAAACTAAAAGTATCTGTCTTTTGCAACCCAAGGATTTGACATAAGATATTAGATTGAGAAAGTACAGGTGACTCCCACTTGGAAGCACATAATTCTCACTTTCCACAGTATCCTCAAAAAACACATTATCCCTTTTAACACGGATAACTCCTTTTGTAATAACCATAGTAATTACTGGTAATAACCATAGTAATTTTTGGTAACAGCCATAGTAATTTTCAGGACACGGGGGACTCCTGGCCCCCTAGTGTCACACTGGTGATACAAAAGGTAAACAAGAAGGAATTCAACCATAAATCTTTAAAATCATCAGGACATTAAATGAAAAAGGACTCAAGAATATATATGGGAATCATCATCAGATTCGACTTAAATATCTAGAATAAAGAAAATGAGAGAAAAATATCTCAGAAGAACAGGAAAGACAAAGATAGAAGAGAAGCACTGAAGACTTCGGATCAGAGAAAGAGAAAATTGATGATTAAAGATGAAGCCGTGCACCCCGGCAATGACAATGATAGAATCTATATTAAAATAGAACGGGGGCCTGAGGATTGTATCGATAAGGTTTTCAAAGAACATTAAGAGCACACATGAGTGCGTTGAGCGATTGATTATGAAAGTTTGAAACTGTAACAAGACTGGTATCGGGAAATGATATGTTGGATCGGGACCCCTAGCCCCATCAAAAATCAAGGAAGCAAAAAATGCGAGAAAAAAACAAAACGATTCCATGAAGATTCGAAGACGTAAACAAAAGAAATTACAGAAAAATGACATGGGCATGTTCCGCACAGAGAACACTTGAGGAAGTAAACGGAATCCCTATTAAGGACAGCTGTATTAGAAATTATGTAAAGGTCAAGAGAATAAGTAGGCAGTAGAATGTGAAGGGACAGAAATGAAATGAAGAGAATGTAGCAAATTAGTTTTAAAATGAAAAAAATAGATATGAATGGGTAGGAACAGTGGGGATCGTGCAAGAAGGATTTGGATTTGGTCATGCATTCCAATAGTGCACGTACAAACAAGAAGCTTTCATCGAGAATAGTAAAAGTAAAACTCCATGGGACTTTGATTACTCAAACCAAATCAGGAACCCAGATGTTGTCATCCTAAACATAGAGATAAAGATCGATCAGATGGTGGAAGAGTGTAAAATTGGAAAAAAGAGGAAAATCTGGAAAAAATATCTCATGTTTCGAGGGAACTGAAAAAATGTGGAATATGCAGTGATAGTTGTACCCATCATTATCGGGGCACTGATAACAGTCCCTAAGAGCCTTGAAAAAGATGAAAAGAAATGGAAATCCGTGGAAGGATTGACACGAGACGATGGCATCTTATCATAATTCACTGTCCCTCTATATGACAGCCTACTGTAAAAACGATCCGACATAACCACTTGAATTTTATGTGGATACTCCTCTGAGCCCTAGGTAGGTTATTAGCAAATACCCCCCAAATATTGGGTTTTTTTGGAACGAACACAATTTTTGTGCCTATCAACGATTTCAGTAAGTGGTGAGGTGTTGCTTCGTATGGTTTATACAGTGAATGAGAGAGTGAGAGGGAGAAGATAAATTAGTTCAGAGAGTTCATAATTTTTTCTTGAAACAAGAGAATGTTGTCTGCATAGAAATTTTCTTTCTCTTACTGCCCCCTCTGTATGAACTTCGTTTCTCACCCCCACGTCCCTGTAAATGTGTGAGAGTTTACTTCTTTTTTCTATCAAAACAATATCGATTTCTGCTTTAAATAAGCCCTTTTTTCAAGATCGGAAGCATACACAAATATAGAAACGGGAACAGTTAATAAAATATTTCTTTAAAGAATTTTTTTTTAAATAATTGTGTGAATACATGAGAACAAAAAAATATCTTTATATTATCGTTACTTTCGATTTTAAAATGACCAGTAAAATTGTTATTAATGTTATGCGTAGAAATTCGACATTATACGCCCTGACGTCACGTTACCACAGTTACCATCACTGGGATCCAAATAACCATTCAAATTGGCGTCATTGGCGTAGTGTGACTATATTTATATTGATATAAAATGGTTCTGTGTTTCATTCCATTCATTATAAATAGGGACACACTTGTAAATTCTACCACTTTCCTGAATATTCAGTTCAAAAGAGAAGATGGATTTCTTTAATTGGTTAGGTATTTAAACGATTTTGTGACACATGCCGACACGTGTAATTTATAGTTAGTTGACATAACAGCAATAACATTCATTTTAGTGCAACAAAATAGTGTTCAATCTGTATGCACCAACACGATCATATTTACACAATATCTGCAGCCTTAAACATTTGCAGTGGTGTAATAAACATTATCATTCTTAAAATCATGCACTACGTACTATTCAGGTGTTATCTATTCCATATACCGACCGACCATCCTATCGAATTTTCTGATATTTAATCTATTTACCTCTTAATATATTACGTATTAATCTTATATGCGTCATCTTCTCTGTCGCTTGTACTCCATTCAAGTGAAAATACATTAAGGTTTACTAATTCTAAAGCACGCATAATCTTAAATACTTTAATCACGTTATCAAGATCGACCCTATCTTCTCTAACGATGTCAATTCTGACTCTTTCAACTTATCTTCGCAACTATACCTTTTAATTCTGGTACTTTGTTGCTCGTCTTTGAACTTTTTTCTATAACTTATTATGAGTCCCTGAAAATCCTTAAATTGAAAGATAGCTTAATTCTTATTAATCAAACACTTCCTTCAAATAGTTTTGATTAATATTTTACTCTTCGAGTTGAAAAAAACCTTATTAATTCAAGAAAGTTATCAAAAGGATTCTTTATGAAAGAAAGATAATTGCCTTTCTTTTTAAAGTTATCAAACAAGCATTTTCAAATTATTGATTAAGCTCTTTATCGTTGATAAAATTGTTGTCTCTCGCATGGTTGATTGATTGATGTATGTAGTTTTTATGGGGCCATTATAATTTGTACAAAATAAGGCTCCAAATGGAGTGGGAAAAACGCGCAATTTTCCTGACAATATGAAAGAAAATACGCAGCGACGGGGCAGAATGCGGAAGTAATAGTAAGCATATCTCTGAATTTTTGAGATGAGGTATAATTATTATTTCTATCATTATTCGGACCATCCTCATCTTGGTTGTTTTTCATACATCGTTTCGGCTGTTGTACTCTACGGCCTTCATCAGGTATCATCTGGTAGGTGTGGGGAAGTAACGAACCGAACCCTTTATTTAACCGACGGGGGTATATTGACCGCACTCCTCTCTTAGTATTTGTAGTATTATTATTATTGTCCTACATATGGACACATAGCGTAGTGGGTACAGGGTCAAACAAATTTACTGCAAGTAATCTGACAATAATAATAATATTCGTGACACTGTTTACGGTGACTGGAGTAATTTTTTATAATTGTCCCACTCCATCCCACGTTACCTAAAGACTTTGTGTCACATCTTGCTCTAGTGGGAACACAAGTAAATAGGGCCAGACATACGCGGGCACTCTGGTTTCCAGGGGTTAGAGTTTGCGCTGATGCAACGCCGTAGCCAATGACGAGTTACTGAGGCGGCATTGGTAGGCCGAAGAGGCCTAGGATTCCTCCTGTGGCCTCAAAAGATTGCTCAGTCCAGTCTCAGGGGAGCAGTACGCTCGGGGTAGTACCGTCCCATCACACCAAAAGGGATGGGTTGGGCTTGCCCTGACGCCTTTGCGACACTGGTTGCGGAGACTGGAGCAGTTTTTGCAGAAAGCCCTTAACTGGGATCCTACATTAGAAAAAAACACGTGTCACATCTTTCTCTTGTGGGTCAGACGCACGCAGTCTCGCTCACAATTGTCTTTTGGCTCTCGTCGTTCCAGACGACAGTCTAACTTGACCCACATGATAGTCCCCCTGACCCACATGTTGATATAAGTAATTTCACTGCCCTTGCGATAGCCGTCATTTTCTAGTCTCACGCTAAAACCATTTTCAGGCACGCTCAAAACACAAAAACACACCAGAATGTTCCAGAACGTGCAATGATATTCATCAACATCGTGATCTTCACTGATCAACGATCAACAAATAGAACTATTAATAAATTGTTTCACTTCTACACACACATTCTAAAACAATTTTAAAGAACTGGTAACTGGGAGCACATTGGTTTCCTGTGAAAACATTAAACTTTTCGCAAATAAACCCACGTTAACCTCCTTACTTCTCTGTTCTTTACTTCTTTCAATAAAAGATCGGAAATTATGATAGAACTAGAAGACAAGGAGATACCAGCTCACCCAAACTCTTTACAGCCTGCCTTGAGATGATCTCCCGAAACACGGACTGGGAAAATAGAGGAATCAAAATAGATGGCGAATATCTGAACAACCTTAGATTTGCAGACGACATCGTCCTTTTCGCATAGAACTTACACAACCTCCAACTAATGTTAGATAAACTAAACGAAGAAAGCAAGAAAGTCAGCCTGCACATGAGCTTTAGTAAAACAAAAATCATGTACAACAATCATGTTGAGAATAAGGACATAACTGTCAAGATAGAAAATGCAAAACTTGGCAAAATAGACCACAACATCTACCTAGGACAACGAATCTCCATGAGACCCTCAAAAGAGGAGGAAATCAAGCGAAGAATCACTTTGGGATGGCAAGCCTTTGGCAGAGCAAACTCAATTTTAAAGAACCATACAACCCCGAAAATCCTAAAAAGAAGAGTATGCAACCAATGCATGCGCATAAGAGAATCATACTCAACCTTACATGGAGAGAACACAAGACAGCACAGTATATAAGGAAGAAAACAGGTGTCCGTGACATCATAGAAATTATTAAAAACTCAAATGGCAATGGGCAGGCCATGTCGCAAGAATGAAAGACAACCGATGTACATCACGACTCACAACATGGATCAAATGAGACAGAACACAAAATGGAGAGATGAACTAGACATATTCAGGAAATACTGACTCCGCGATGCCCATGATAAAGAATTGAGGCAAATCCTAGGGAAGGTCTATGTCCAACGACGGACGTTAAAAGACCGATGATGATGATGATGATGATGATGATGATCTTTACGTCTTTTGTTTCAGTTTCCTTTGTTCCAGGCTGCAACGTGGGTGATTGAAATAATCCCCACATCTCGTAGAAATACTGGAAAATTCCAACAAAAAGATCCTCTATACCGCTGAGTGACTCGCCTAACGTGCGACCATAACGCGCGACGGATGGAATTATGTTCAGAGGAACACACGACGGAAACAACGGGCCCCGGTCAGCATTATAGTTACTTGTTAAACACCCCCATCTCACTTTTTATCCCGCCCAAAACTGACTCTTTACCGAAAGGTAACCGAGGTCGTATTGATCTAGAGCACAAAAATATGCTTTTCAGATTTGACTGGTAAAACGAGCCATAAAAACATATGATAAGGCTGGGACCAAAAAGACTGTAAATAGAAAAATAGTCTAACGGAAGTATGGTAGATTTCCTTTGTTTTAGCTCAATTTGCATTTTAAAAGAAAAGAATATAATCTCAACTTCGAAATATCATAAGTTGACGTCTCTCTGCAAACACTTTGAACTTTTTTTTTCCAACGGTTTTTATAGATACAATGAATCATAAAACAACTGAGAGATCAAGATGACAGTAAAGAGTCGTTGAATATTTATGATAAAGGTTGGCAATAATTCTTCTAATAAGAAAAAAAAATAAATGAGCTGATTTTTACTTGGCTTGCTTGATACGTTTAGAAAAGAGAGATGGGGAGACATGAAACTCAAATACTACTTTTACTTCTATTACTTTTCTCTTTTATTGACGCTTAATTTTCGTCAATGGATGACGAAAAACATACAAAAATATTTTTCTTCAAGAGATTTTATACATATTATAAGAATAATGATTGGAGAAAATTCTGACCTATGAATTGTTTGTTTCGAATGTTTAGGGCAAGATAAATTACCTCTGGTGTCCTCGAATGTTCTCTAAGGTCAACTCACGTAGCCCATGTAAATTGATCTCTTGGTGAATCAACATGCCGATTATTACGTCGATGAACTTTGTAGTTCTAGCGTGAAAGAGGCATGGACAAACAAACAAAAGGCTCAAATATTATAATGGTTACCCAAAAGAACTGGTTAACAAGGAGAAAAGAGAAAGAAGGATCTTCGATAGAAGAAAAGAGAAGGTTAAGGAAGAACTGGGGGATGAGTAAAAAAATCAGAAAGTTAGAGGTGATTGGGAAAGGGATGTGAAAGTAAAAAAGAAAGGCAAGAGAAAGCAAAAGGAATTCTATAAAAAGAGAGAGAATGAGAGATAAGCAGATAGAAAGAGATATGATGAGAAACGAGTAATGGGGGATAGACATAAAAAGTGAGAAAGACAGGGAGAGAGCAGAGGTGAAATAGCTTTTTAGCATGGCTAGTGTGAAGCCTGGTATTTCCTTAGGAGTGGTACATGCGGTGTGGATGGCTTATTAGATCGGTGCTGTCGCTACCAGTGCCACAACTAGCGCCATCTACTTATTTACTTCCTCACGTACATCCCCGACAACAACGCCATTACGGACGACAGCACTTCCTCTTGCCTCTAGTATTTACGCTCCTAGCACAGACAGTTAACCTAGTTATATATTTCCAACTTCCTTTAATCAGAGATGGAATGGTGAGAATGCGGCTGCGTGTTCGCATACAAGAGTGATAGAGAGGGAGAAATAAGAGAGAGAGAAAGAGAAGGAGGTGAAGGGATAAGACAGCAAAAGAGGCATTAGAAGTCAGAGTAAGATGGAAAAAAAAAACGTGAAGTAAACGTTGCTGAAAATACTTGTTCAGATTTTTGGCCCCGGGGAATGGCATGGCTTCAAAGCTTTCAATTTCTATCTTCTCACCGCCGGTCATTTCGGCATATTTTTTCTGTCATTAACATGCCATAGGATATGTCATGAGTACAAAGCGTGAAACTGATGCTGTGCTAATCTACGTTATTCGATTTTCATACAGTCCTCAATTTCCAAGGTGAACAGAACCAAGACGAGAGAGAGAGAGAGAGAGAGAGAGAGAGAGAGAGAGTGAGAGAGAGAGAGAGAGAAATGGAAAATGAGTTGTAGGTCTTGAACAAGTTGGGCTTAGTATAGAGGCTTTGCATGGGACCCATAGCAACTGCAGATGGGGCACTGGAGCTCTGGGGAGTAATATATCAGAGGAATCCTGAAAAATCTTTAAAGATAATCTCAACGGATCTAAAGAAAAAAAAAAGAAAAAGATAATTATAGTAATGGAAAATCTCTATAAAATTGCCGGATGGGGCGCAGTCAGATTTAGCGCCGCAGCTGCTTAGTACCTCATCCATGAAGCTTACAACGGACGGGCCTGAAAGTCTAGCGTATTTATCCCTGTAGTACACAGCGTAGATAATATATGTGTAGGAGGAAATGCTTTGTGAGTCTAAGATGAGTGAAAACAAACTAAGATTTTTAAAAAGAGAATTAGGAAAGAAAATGATGATGACAAGTAGATAACATAATATATGAGAATGGGAAAACGATTGCTTTCATCTTTGAAAGCGAATATAGCAGAACAAGTGATCGTCTGGTATGAGTATAGATAGCAGTAGTACATGGTTGCATTTGTCAACAGGGATATTGTGTACATGATGGCATGTGTGTGCGTGTACATGCACCTGTGAGAGATTGTGAGGGAGAGAAGGGAGATAGAAAAGTGAGTACGAAATATAAAATGCTCAAGTGCCTAAGCAAGTATGATTCATGTACCGCTCGAGAGTATTAGTGGAAGCATGTGGGAAAAGCGAACAAGAGTGACAGACAGAGTGACAGGCAGACAGAGTGACAGACAGGTAGATAAGCGTTCCTTTGCGCTCAACGCAGATATTCATGGAAGAGAGAGGAAGAAAAGAGGAGGGAGATGGAAACTCATATCTGAATATCACCTGATTTTATACGTGCATGAATGTACGACTAAAATTCAGCCAACATTGTTTTTTTTTTTTTTTTCATTTGTGGCCATATCCCGAAGTGCATGAATCCTATTCAAAATTCTTTACAAAAAGAAAAACACGACTAATTGAAGAACTGATATCTCTGCCATACGAGCAACATAATCATTCATTCGTGAGTTTGGGCGTAAGAAAATCATTCTGGTTGCATATATGTAAGTGTCTGGCGAGAGGATATTGTTTACACATCCATTCATACGCATACAATTACACACACGCACACATATGCACTCTCTTTTTCTCTTCAACTCTCACGCACACAAACATACATAGCGTCTTACGGGGACAACTTAGAGAACCAGAAATGGTGTTTTATATGAAAATTCTTCAACAAGTTGACATGTTTCGTTGGCTTCAACTAACTTCTTCAGAAGTAAGTGCCAACGAAACATATCAATTAATTGAGGAATTTTCATTTATAACATTTTCGGCTTCTGAATTGTCTTTTCATATAATGTTTGTATTCTGAGACCAAAGTCTAACTTCTGCAATGCTTCTCTCAATAGAATGGCAATTCTTCACGAGAATTACAGCTTCTTATGACATCTTCTACTTCTTCTGTTTGAATGGCTGCAGAAAAAAATCATGAATAGTTTGTTAGCTTCTGTAAGTTTTGAAAACTTTATACTTTTTCCAAGGTAATCACACAACATTACGTTTAGCTCCTTGTAACTGACGTTGATCTTTTCATTTTGTATATCATGACATCTCTAACTCAATTTAAGGTGTATCCATAAACTTTATCGTCAATATTCCAGATTTAATATCATGAGCTATGCAAGAAAACCCTACCACTTTTTCTGATATTTGAGGTGCACTTTCCCCATCTGATTGATGTTTCCGTTTGTTTCTCAGTAAATACCGAGGAATACAATTGTCGTAATCGGCACAGAAAAACTCAACACATCTTGCAGGTCACTAGTACGAATGGAAACATCATCTTGTAAGTACAAGCTGCTTTCAAACCAACCCCAGCGCTTGAGTAGTCACTTTATCTACACTGCAGGTGAATATGCTTATGAAATTTCTGGTTTCAGACAATAAAACACGTAAACGATCAAGATTAGAAGTAACTATAGTGTCTATCTCTATTTGGATAAAAAAAATTAAACGCAGAACTGATTGTTGTTTCTTATTCAAAAGGTTTATCTCTTCGTGGAAAACTGCTAACAATCGCATTTCTTCAGATTTTGTTGCAACTGGGGGTAGGGAATGGTGATTTTTGGTGGGCGATAACAACACAGTTTTGCACATAACAGCTCCTAAATTTTGTGAGGATAGATTTAAGTTTGTAACTTTAACATTTTATAAATACCTCATCCTTGCTACTTTAAACAGAAAATCTGCACAGATTTTATTTAATGATTGTGAGACAACTTAGTACAATGAAAAGTAAAACAAAATACGGATCTAGGAGTGATATTTTTGGTATTATGGATGAATATGTCCGTGTATCTTTTGAGGTACGTATCGAAAAGAAAGAAGACTATCACTAGAAGTACGATTTTTTTGTCATATATCTAAACCAACACCGGGAAGATATTTTACCCGGTAGGAGCATATAATAAAACAAAAAATGGAATCCTCCTCATATTTCATGCAATAAGTGAATTTTGCCTATCTGTTGAAATAGGTAAAACCGAAGCGCTGTAGGAACGCGTGGAAACAGGGTTCGTTTACTTGGGTAGGGGTGAGAACGGCATTTCTTCGCTATCTATATATCACTAAATTTATCTATTTGAACAATTCAACCATAAAAAATAGCCAGTATATGTCCGAATTCCCAGTCCTTATGGCCTCGAAATATCTCTGAAATAGGTTGAACTTTTACAATTTCCTATGAGTGGGTAGGGGTTTACAGCGCTCTATCGAGAGCAGTCATCTCGGTGTCTTTTTTTAGCACTATACTAGTGATTCTAAACAATTTTATGACATCCATCCCCATTTAATCCCAGCAGCTTGCCAATTAAAGCACCATAAAATAAGACAAAAAATATCAAGAATATTTGAAAATTAAACATTATTCATCATCTTTACTTCTCCGATTGGTACCTAAAAGGTTAAATTAGTAGAAATAGATGTTTCGTGCAGCATGAAACATTATTAATAGAGATACGGCAATTTTCGTAATCTAGTGGTAGCTATCTTTGATGATGTCTTTTGAAGACAAAAATACTTACTAAGACACCAACAAATCTCTAGAGAAACATTGTCAGATCTAGGACTGTAAAGGAGTTTTTAATGACGTAACAAAGCATTATACATTTTTCTTTATACATAAAAAGAACGTAAGGATTCAGCGAAATTAAAGAAATAGTTTATAATATTTTCAAAAGCTTTGTAACATATCTTATCATGCTTTGATTACTTAAAGTACTAGATTTTAATTACTCACAGCGCTAGACTTTGGTCACTAACAATTCTTATAATTCAGGCCGAGTGTTTTTATTTTTTAAATAATTATTCATATAAATCAGTGGTTCTCAGAGAATCTGGTCACATTTCTCCTCTTGTGATCCCAGGTTTCTTCAATTCCTCCCCCATTCAGAATCGTCATTTAGTAATTTTCACCTTTTCACCATTGTACTTTTACATTGCCAATCAGGGAAACAAATTCATGAAAATAAATTGCTTTATCAATAGCAATCAGATGAAAATAGAAACCTGTATTCCAGTGGATTGTTAAACTTTCATTTCATGTAATGCAAGAATATGCTGTTAAGAAAGCCAAAATCGCTTTATTGTCATCAAAAGAAAAGAGAGGATAATAATGAAATCCTTGCAGCATGAAACTTTCATTTGTTTAATGCCTATTTTGACCTGCGAGAAACTAAACTCAAAAATGTTGAGATGTCCTCGTTTTTTGTTAACATATTAATAACAATACTAAAGGTACATTTAGCCAGATATGTTGTAGCAAAGGCAAAAATGCTGTAGCCAAATTGTTATATTTGACAGTGTAGTGCCCCCTATACTTGGTTACGAATTAAATAGGAAACCCTTCTTTTAGCTAGATATCGAAAACGTCACTTCCTGCAACGACCGCTATAAAAGTCCTGCCCGCACATAGTCCAATGCTCATTGGCGCCAGCACTCTTAGCTTACCTGGCACAGGATTCTGGCCTTTCGGCATGAATAAAGGTATAGTATCTGTTCCACGGCATAGCCCGAGGTACCGGTACTGACACTTGCCAGTCGAATGGGGCAGAGATAGTGTGTGTATCAAAGCCCGAGTGCGCCAGTGCAATGTGTTAGCCAATGATGTTATACTGAGGCTGTGCATTGGTATGCACATTGGTACGCCCCGGGGCAGCACTGTCGCATTGCTCTCAAAGGGACAGGTCGGGCTCGTCCTGACGCTTTCGTGACTGCGGTTGCTTTAGCCACCACAGTCGCGTCGGCTGGAGCTATTTTTGATGGGTTGCTCTTATTTTCCCACGTAAAGCCCTGACCTTGTGTTGCATTTTGCTCTGGTGGGAGAGTGAATAAATAGAAGCACTCCTAGCTGGTAACGCGTTAGCCCCGGCACTTGTTGCCAGCTACTCTTTCTCTGTCTTTCCTTTTCCCTAAGATCATTATCATTCCGCCGACCCCCTGGCCGATCCGATCTAAACCATTTTTCCATCATGACCTATCCTTGAACTAACTTTACCCATTTCACTTCACCGATATCGAGGCATCATACATACGCACAGCTACGCCTCCGTGTCTTCACCACGTACTACAAACGCGTATCACCTCGTGATGAAATGGCAATGTTTTTTACTCTCCGATAATCACAATAACCTTTCCTTAATCTCTTTAGTTCGGGGAACACGCATGGATAAAACTCAGTGTTCTCTGTCTTTCATGGTCTGTCCGTCGAGTGTCTATCAGCATCAGAGAATAGCTCCCAAGTTAACGCAAAACTTGACAGTACAATGAACCCAGTTTCAGGTCATCATGGAGGTTGGAAAAGTGTTCTGAGATTATTAATAATACATTTCGTGATGGTTCACATGTGTGAAGTGGGAGAGGTTATTTTGATGAAAGAACATTTTAGTTTTGCAGTCCACAATTCAGTTCTTTATTTAATGCATTTGATTTACCAAAAGCATCAGCAATTTCATTAATGTGAAGGCAAAGGGTCATTGTTGATAAATAAAGTTCCCGGTCGGCTTTTTTTTTGTTTTGCTTATTTTGATTTATCTCAATAGCTGACAACACTTCATAATCAGTGTATGGGTGTTAAGAAAACTGTGTTTATAACTACCGTGGAGTTGTAGTTCATGTCTGGTCAGTGATTTTAACATTTCAGTTTCATTTGGTCGGTTCTCGGTCGTTTTGTCGAATGACTTATCGCTGATACAAAATAAGCCGACTACACTTATGTCATGCAGCTGATTCGCAGACAACCTTTTTGACATAGTGATGTTTTGCCGACTTGGCTTTTGGTGGATTATCGGTTCATCGAATACTTTTTGATACCATTCAAAAGTTGAAAAAAAAGATTTTAAAAAAGTGAAATTTCTCAAATTCATTTTATAATGTGTTTTATCACCCTGTTCTTCCAATGTTGTTATTTAAGATGTAAAATGAATGTATTTTTTTTAAATTTCAGTTTCTTGCTTCATTTTTCAACATCTGAAAGGTACCAAAAAGTATTCGACGAAACAGCAGTCGGTTGTCCAAGAAACGACTGCATAACGAAAGTGCTGTCGGCTGACTGTGTGTGGACGATAAGTCATTCGACAGAACGACCAGATACGGTGCTCTGTCATTTACCTGGTCTAGAATCATTGCAGAGGGAATTCCTACATAAAATGTTGTTCTGGCTCCATCTGTTGCATCTGATATGAACCCAAATTTTAAATATTCAACCCATTATTGGCAAACTGTCTTGCTAGCGTTTGAAGATACTTTCTTTCTTTTTTTTTTTTTTTTTACAGATGAGTAATAATAAGCTTAGTCTTATCAAGGTTATTTCCCTTAGATGAGTAAAAAAAATTATTATTCTATGAGAAGTCTTATCTAAGTTATTTCCCTTTCATTAATACATTATTCATCATCCCTTATCTTATCTTAGGTTCTTGAAATCGCTTCCGTATTCTTGTTCTCCAAATCTCATTCATGCCTCTGTTTTGAAAATCCCGTTCATATCTTTTTCATAAGAATCTTTTTCATATTCCTGTTCTTCTTCATATCTTTGTACTTGCAAATCCCTTACGTATCTCTGTCATCAAAAATCTCTTTCATATTCCACTTCAAACCTCTTTCATACCTCCATTCTTAGTTCTTAATATTCTCTTTCATTTCTCTGGTCTTAAAATTCTATTTCGTATCTTTCTTCTAAAAAGTTTCGTTCTTAAGTATGTCTCTTATATCTCTACTCTTAAATATCTTTCTCGTATCTATTTTCTTACGAATATCCATCATATCTCTGTTCGTAAATATCTCTTCCACACCTCTGTTCTTGAAATTACTTTCATATGGCTGTTCTTTAAATCTCTTTCACGCCACTTTACTGAAATTTCGTTCATATCGTAGATCTTGAGAATCTCTGTTATTACATTCTCTTATTAATGTCCGTAAAATGTCTTTCATATCTCAATTATCAAAAATGTCTTTCATATCCCTGTTCATATGTATCCCTTTCATATATTTGTTCTCAAAAATATCTTTCATATCTCTGTTTTTACTTTGATATCACTGTTCTTAAAATATCTCTCATACCTCTGTTTTTAAATAACATAATTCATACCTATGTTCTTAAAAATTGCTTTCATATCTCTCTTCTTAAAATATCTCCCTATTACTGCTCTTAAAAACTATCTGAATTCTCACTTTCTAAAACCTTTTTCATATCTTCTTTCCTGGAAATCTCTTTCATATATCTGTTCTTAAAAATTCCTAGCACATCTCTGTCATGAAGTATCTATTTCATATCTTTTTCCCTAAATATCACTTTAATATCACTGTTCTCGTAAATGTTTCTCATATCTCTGTTCTTAATTATCTCTTTCATATCTTTTCCAGAAATCTGACACTTACGCACACACGTCAAAACAATTTTATCACATAAGCAATTTCAAAATATAGTAATCAAACTCTCATGTTCCACATTTAAAAATCATCACATGACAACACTATGTTAATCAATATATAGTTCAGTGTCACTGCACAACTCTCAAAGACGTACAAACTGAATATCATTCAAGTCTATGCTACCTCTTCAAAGTCAACAAAAGAGGACATAAACAACTTCTACGATGACACAATCTCCAGCCCAAGCGGCAGGCAAGTGTCAGTATTGGCGCCTCGGTCTCTGCCGAAGAACAGATACTACACCTTAATTCATGCCGAAAAGGCCAGGAAAAATGGGAGGCTGTGGATCTATTTAATCATTGTCCCACCACAGCAATATGTGACACAAGGTCGGGCTTAACGTGGGAAGAAATAGGAGCAACCCTTCCAAAAATGGCTCCAGCCGACGCAGTTACCGTTGAAAAGCTCATCGTAATGGCTAGATAACGTCACCTGTGAAAGTGTCCACCAGGGAACCTGCTCCTTTAAGTGCAATGGAGCAGTGCTACCCCGGGGAAAAAGAGACCCCGCAGCTGGGCCGAGTAATAATGGGAGAGCCGAAGGACGAGTCCAAAGGCCTCCCGATGCGCTTAGCAAACGCAGCCTCAGTCAAACCTCATTGGCTAATGCTTGCACCGGCGCACTCGGTCTTCGATGTCAACCCACGCACAATCTCCGGCCCATTCGACGGGCAAGTGTCAGTAACTGCGCCTCGGTCTCTGCCGTGAAACAGATACTACACTTTGATCCCGAAGGAAAGGCCAGAAAAAATGGGGGGCTGAGCAAGATTCTTTCCAGTGCATTTTACATGGTTCCCAATTTGCAGGTCTGTCTCTTAGTTAGGTTTCATGTTTTAACTCCATAAGTAACTATCAGGAGGATGTATTGGTTGTATACACTTCTTCCTTGGGATTAATGAGATCTCCTTGTTTTTGTAGGTTGCTCTGCTAATGGCTTACCTTCCTAGGGTAATTCTTCGCTTGATTTCTTCTTCTTCTCATGGAGATTCGTTGTTATTGGTAGATGTAGTGGTCTCCAGTTCTGTGTTCTCGATTTTGATCGTGGTGTTTTTATTTCCGAAGTAGTTGTTGCACATGATCTTCGTCTTGCTGAAGCTTATGCGTTGGCCGACTTTCTTGCTCTCTTCATTTAATTCGTCTAGCATTAGTTGGAGGTCATGTAGGTTCTCTGCGCAGAGGGCAATGTTGTCTGCAAATCTGAGGTTGCTCAGATATTCGCCATCTATTTTGATTCCTTTATTCTCCTAGTCTAGTCCTATGAAGATCATCTTGAG
This sequence comes from Thysanoteuthis rhombus, assembly GCA_963457665.1. NCBI lineage: Eukaryota > Metazoa > Mollusca > Cephalopoda > Oegopsida > Thysanoteuthidae > Thysanoteuthis > Thysanoteuthis major. The sequence continues at coordinate 14,242,742 of OY735215.1, forward strand.
GCAGGCTCTGAAGAGTTTGGGTGAACTGGTATCATCTTGTCTGGCCCCTTTTTGGAGCTGGAAGGGCTCCAATGCTAAAAGTGGAAAAAAAAAAAAATGAGAAGTACACCTTCGATCTGTCCAAAAATTGATAGAAAACCTTCACTGTGATCTTGAGCTCCTGAAGCAAAGAGAAATCTCCCCCACCTCTGATTTATAACCCATAAAAGAGAAAAAAAATCCTTTTGATTTTGACCCCAAAAATAAAATTCCTGAGAGTGGAGAAAATACCTCTCTATTTTGATTAAATTTCTTTTTTATCAATTCTAAACACAACGTGAAAATGAAACCTCCCTTCAATCATTTTACCCCTAAAAGTAAAGAAAAAAATCTTCCCCTCAATTTTGATCCCTAATTGTGGGAAAAATCTTCCCCGTCGACTCCAGAAGTAAAAAAAAATATCTTCCAGATTTCGATCGTAGAAATTGAAAAATTGAAAAAAAATCTTCCCCTCGATTTCGGCCCATAAGTCCACTTTGATTTCGATTCTTAAATACAAAAAAATGTTTCCTCAAATTTTGATCCTTAAAAGTGAAAAAATCCCCCCTGCAATTTTGAACTCTAAAAGTGAAAAAAAAATCCATTCAATATCGACCTTGATAATTGGAAAAATCTTCCCCTGAAATAAAATCCTCGAAGTGAAAAGAAGTTTTAAAATTCGTTGGATTTCGACCACAAAACATGAAGGAAGAAAAAAAATTACCCCTCAATTTCCGCCCCATGAAGTGCTTGAGGGGAATCATTAGATTCCCCTTAATTTTGCTCCCTGAGAGCAGCCAGTTGAACAAACAAACATGCAATCATGATTTTAAAGCACGATAAAGTATTTCTTTAAATTGCACAGCTTAGTTCTCAATTTCCTTGCAATAGTTTTTGATTTGCATAGTTTTTAATTTGCATGCCGTAGGCTTTTGACTTCTTTAATGTACTTACTGCATCTTTTTTTTGCCTCGGAAAAGGTATAAAAAAACTCGGCTATTTTAGTTAGGTATGAAATTTATCCAATCCGTAGGATGGAAAAGTTCACTTTGAATTTCAGATTTGATCGGTAATTGCCAATTTTGTCATCATGCAGACGGTAGAGATAGATAGATAAATATATTCCATCAGTAACAACAGCGACTGTCGTTTCACTGAAAGTATGAAAATATAAATAGAGAAATCAAGCCATCATTTTAACAAATTGACATCAGTGCGATAATAAATGGCACATTTTCTCTTTTTACACCCTTTTTAAAAATAGTTAATTTCATTTTCATTGCAAAATATATTTCAGAATATGATTTATTTCCGTAATATGCTCGATAAGTTCACTATCCAGAATTTAATATTGGAAAGACAAATTATGCAAATCAAGAGCATTCTATCGTCACTTGCTTCAAACCAAAATATCCTGATACCCAACATTTAAGTTCATACTTCATGCATTTTGTGAATACATCGAAACTGAATGTATCCACGTTGTATTTTCTTTTCTTTTTTTTCAAAATATTTGCTATTCAAAATAATCCTCTCTCAAATAAAATGCAATATCTAATTGCCTGAATTTTTGTAATAATGGTTTTTTCTTGATTACATTCATAATGACCTCATTCTACTTCCGTTTTTAAAATCATGATTTACGTACTATTCTCGCAGTTTACAGATGATTTTCTTATACACTCCCTTCTATTGTCAGTCGTAGACTTGTTGGATTTGGAAAAATCACTTGCGTGAATATTTGCATCAACCCCACAAATTGTTTTTCATGTATGTGATTTATGTAAGTAAAACCTTGGACGCCATTCTTGTAATCAACGACTCAATGAAATATGGTGTTGTGTTTTGTCATTGACAAGTATCGTGACAAGAATAGAGATGGGTCATTAGTTGAAGGAGTGTCCGCCAACAGTAGCCTTATCATTTAGATAGGCTTACCGCCTAACTGTGACATACAAATTATATTGCCCCACATTCTCCTGCTCTTGATCTATGTTTGCCAAGGTGACTATGAACAATTTGACAAATTTAGGGGGACGCCATAGCCGACACCGTCCTCATGGATATCACCAATAGCGGGAGAAGATAGTAATTCCAGCCGGAAAATAATTCAACCCCAGTTATAATTTCGAGCGCAAAGGAAGATAATAATATTGATTCAATTATTCATTTTTATTAGAAAGATATTTTAAATCATTATTAGTAATTTTAACTGCCATTTACCTGCAACTTTTTTTCTGTTGCTATTTTCTTCACAAATCAACTCAAGCTATCGATTTACGGAAGTGAATAAACAACGTGGACAAGGAATAATGAAAGCAGTTATTTGGGCCTTAGCATTTCTGCTGGGTGGTTTAGCTGAATGAAAACAGTCAAGTAAAAGTTGAAATGGCTACCAATCGATTCTTGCGACGGCCCCATTTTCTTTAATCATTTATTCTATTTAAGCTGTCTCGATCAAATGATACATTCACCATGTATTAACGAGAAATCATCTCAAATACAGTTTCAAAATAACTACACACACACACACACACACACACACACACACACACACACACACACACACACACACACACACACACACACGTACGTGTATTTGAACTTAGAGCACGTATGAAGAGCGTTACTGGATGAAACGTTCAATTTTTCGTACCTTACGAATGTTCACTACCCCCCCCACTGTATGTAGTATTGATTTAAAAAGTGGTAAAGGCCCCTTTTTTGGAGCATCGTATCGTTGATTTTTGACCAATATGCTGGTGCTTGACTTAGATTTATTGTGTGGGATTAAAATATTCATTGAGTCAAAATTTGGGAAGCGTTGAATGAAATAATCACAAAATTCATGTGGTTGACATGTTATATGAATGGTCTACAGAAGTTTCTTTGTTTAAATTTAGAAACACCCAGCCCTAATTTACGCTTTCAGTTCCCAATGACAAGTTGCAATCAATATAGTTTTGCCATTATTCAATTTTATAATTAAAGTATCGTCAAAAATCCAGAAATACCTCAAGTTATTAATAGTCATTTGTTTTTTACCGGAGGATGTGACCTAGTTCAAAAGCTGACGTTAATTGGAGCTATGCCGTCACTGGAACTCAGCGGGATTACTTCTGCAGTTACGTCACAGCAACGCTAGTGGCATCAGTGGTAGCGATAGATGGCACTCCCTTCCATTTTGCTTGTAGAACTCATCTGATACTTGAATTATCATCTGACTGGGTTATGGTGACACTGTCAGCCTGTGTGAGAATATTTTATTGGTATGGAAACGCCTCAGAATGAATGACGTCATAGAGAAACACCATGATGCGAGGTCTTTGGATAGGAGAAAGAAGAATTGAACATTTTAGTTTTTAATTGGTTTGATTTTTTTCCATCATATAGAAATAGATGAACTCTGTCACAACTGGTATGAATTCGAATTACAAAAAATTCAAAGAATCTTCACCATTTTAATTCACACCCACTGGTTACTGGGGTCACTATCCTAATTAAATCCATCATTTTTAACTCGTTTTCCATTTGTCGGTGGATGTATCATTCGGCCAAGACAGCATAAATAGAATAAACAATTGAAGAAAATAAGACAGCTGCAGGTATGGAACCTGCATTATGTAACAACGGAATATCATTTTAGAAAAAGTTCTAAGGTGATAAAACGCATTTATAATTATTTTTGTCGGATTATATACAAGCAATTTGAGGCATTTCTCTTATTTCGTTTCACCGTATTTTTTTTACAAAAACACCAGTAGACCTTTTCCTACCATCAGTGCATTATGGGTATGCTTACAATTTAAATAAACAAGCATCTGTTGTATATGATATATAACTAAATCTTATTGTAAACAAATAACACTTTATTTACAATCAAATTTACAATATGTATCGTGCAGAGGATTTATGAAGAAAAATGATTCTATATAGGAGAGGCTTTGCCGCATAAGATTTGCTAGAGTTTTTAATTTAATTTGCCATTGAAGAAAAATCACGAATGCAAATAAAGCGAAACAAATAATTTGAAGCAATTGTTACCTTTTCTGCGTTAAATTAAACATATTTTCACATTTGATTTCGCTGCACTACAGCAAAAGAGCATTTTTGATCATAAATTTTGAAATTGAAATGAAAAAGTGTAGGTATTTAACATGGATTTTTAGTTTTTAGCTGTTTAATTTGATTTAAATTAATGCAAGATATTATTCTGTGATGATTCCTATAAACAGAGAAAAAATTGATTCTTGTTTGAAAAAAAGCAGCGGCAATTCTGACATACAACGTCCATTTCTCGTGTTTACAGGTGTTTTTTCTTTTTATCAAGCAAATTTGAAATTTCTAAAAAAATCAAATTAAAAAAATATCATTGCTTTTTCAAACGAGTTTTTAAAGATGAAAAAAATGTTCATGCTTTCATCAAGGTCATTTTTATTTTTTTGCCATTTGTAACTTTGATGAAAGCCCAAACAATTACTTGCGAATTTTTTATTCGAAAAAAGCAATGATTATTTTTTGGCCTATCCATATACTCATCCCTGCTTCTCTTTCCTCACTGTTTTGTCTGTGAGCAACTGGTCTCTTTTTCGGCAACACTTCTGTTCTTCCGGCATGATCTCATTTTCATCTGTGACTATATATATCATCAGCAAGAGAGCCAGTGAGTAACTTCCACATTATTGGTATACGCGTAACAGGCCTATATATATATATACTCTTTTCATTCCATTTTACTCAGTCTTTCATCTGCAGGACAGTCCTAAAAGTTGTCATCCAATCTGGCACCTTTCTTTCAATCATTCATCATTGCAAATGTTCTGCTATTCTACCGTGTAGCACTTTAAGCACCATAAAACAATACCTCTGAACATCATTTAGCCTAGGTACTTTCCAATTCGCCATTCTACGAATCCTTCCTCTAATCTTTGCTCTTGTTAATTCGATGTCTTGCTGTTTGCCTGCTTGCCTTTCTTTCTCCCTCTCTATTCCATTTTGCATCACTGTTGTGGCTTATTTCGCTCTCTTGAATATCGACCCAAAATGTTCTTGTCTGACCTTTGTCTGGTTTTTCATCCCCTCTAGTTCTTTATAGAATATGGAGTGGTTTCACTGAAATAGTTCTGTTGATATTGCTTCACACGATATGTGTACTTCTTAACTGGGGTTTTATTATCTTTTCCATTATCTCAATTGAAAACACTCATGCTTCTTTTCAATTAACCTAATCCAACAATAAGTCGAACCGATCTTTCTGCAAGTTCTCTATTTTAACGGTAGACTTATTTATACGTTTAGACTTGTGCTGGTATTTGCTTTATGAATGCAAATTACAAGGTGCTACCATAATTTTTTTCCTCAACATAGAGTGATTCTATATTTTTTCTTCCACTTGAGCTGGAAAGAAATATGATATGCCAATAATTTCAATATAATTTCTTTTGGTTATATTTTATGAAGCCAGAATATCAAGCTATAAAACAAAAATGCTTCGTGTCATATCTGCGATTTATTTATTAGCTGCAGAGTAAAAAAAATCTGGATAAACAACATCTGTGTGCTGATTCCATAACTTACATATATTTATATAATACAAATCAGGAATATAGTACGATATGATACAATACCCAGTGTGTGATGGTTTAATTTCATAAAGTGCTCGATACATTCAACGTTAAGTAGATTTAAAGTACAACTTAAACTATAATGAAGTAAGGATTCGCTATTCAAATACGTTTATGTTTCTGCCCTGTTTTGGCTCCTTCGCCTGAAGAAGCTCAAACAGGACCGAAACATAAATGCGTTTGTGTAGTAAATCCTTACTTCATTATATATATATATATATATATATATATATATATATATATATATATATATATATGAGATAAAGCCAAACAAGCACACGATTCAATTAGGTTTGATTTTGTGACATTCACTGACTACATAGCCTTCTTAGACACCTGCATATACATAGATAGTAATAGAAACCTCCAAACCACCCTCTACACTTACCTCTGACACTGACACTCACAATTACCTCCACTCTAAATCGGCCCACCCAAACGTCTGTCACCACTTACTGCAGACCCCCAAAACATCAAAGATATGATTAACAGCAACAATATGATGAACAATAAGGTCTCATAACAAGATCCTTAAAACCACTAAATTCTGGCAACTATGCGATGAAAGAAATAGTCTATGTTGCAACCACCTTAAGTACACCAACACCTTCACTAGCTCTACCACTAACGAGAGATTCTACACATACCATAGCACTAATTGTCGCGGCAAAAACATCATATACCCCCTACAATGTAATAGATGCAATTTACAATACATAGGCAAGTCCGAGTGGCAATTCAACATTAGACTTAACTACAGATACAGAATTAAATCACAAAACCATCCCTGTCAACTTTCCGTGGAACTACACTTCTGCACCCCAGACACAATTTTACCACAGATGCTAGATTCACAATCATTGAAAAATTGGAAAAAAATACCCCCACTGACATAACTAAAATTCTAGAAAGACATAAATATATGTGGATCAATAAACTCAAAAGTCTCTCCTCTAATGGACTTAACACCAAACTTAACAACCCCAACCACACAAATCTTTAAATCATAATCCCCCAATTAATAACAACCTCACATCCACACTGTACCCTTCCCCAAGTATATCTAATATTGGGAACTTCAAAGTCACTCAGACCCATAACAACTAAAACCTTTGTAAGGCATCCCACTTGTACAAATCAGAGCCAGCAAACTTTCAAAGACCAGTAAGGTTAATACATATGAAGTTCCTTAACCTCATCACCCAACCATCTATACTTTCCCTAACCTACCCACACAACCCAACGCTAAACCTTTTACCCTTACGCCCTATGGCCTCTCCAAAACCTACTACTGCTGCTAACATCACAGCTTACCAAAGACTTCATCACAGACTGAACTATGTCCCACACATCAGGATGACACAAATGAAAAATCTGATGCTGGATTTATGTTCCAAAGTAAACTTATAACTACTAAATGGTACACACGTACACATGTACACATCACACGCTACCGAAGATGGGAATACCCACAAACATGTTTAGCTCATCAATGAAAACATTTAAGGTTAATAAACTTAGTTTCCATACACTTTCTCTCCTGAGTCTGTCTCACTTCCTATTGTTCACATAATTTTCCCCGTTCTTTGAACTGTTGACTTAAGTCGCAGTTAAAAAGAAGGTGAATTTATTTTACCGAAAATTGAAATATTTTGATTTTTGTTCTTCCTATCATGATCTTATCGGACATAACACAAGTTGAACAAATGTTGAATTTTCTTTAAATCAAAATTATTTTTCTATTCTAATGTTTTCGAATTCTATTATTGATGCCATCTTATTATCAAGTTTTTGCTGTTGTGGTTGTTGATGAGGAAGACGACAAAAGTTGAAACTAACTGGTTAGAAGTAGTAAGTATGCATTTTCTTCACACTTCAAGGAATCAAAGATAGTACTGACTTCTTGACAATGTGACAAATGAAAATATTGGACATAAAAAGTTGTTTTTTTAGTAAAAAAAACAACAATAAAGACTTGATGTGAAATGAAGGAAATAAATCCATTTTGGTATTGTATAAATTTTCAACTGAAATTTCGCAGGATAATTATTGAAGCAGATCTTGAATGCATATGATTCTTATAAATAACTGTTGAGTCTTAAAGTCACGACTCAATGATTCTCATTTTACATACGATTGAAGTCGATAAAGACTAAAAAGCAAGACAATGATTGGGTCTGTCAAGCGATAAATGGGGCGCCACACTGAGAGAATAAAGGACAGAATTCATTCATGAAAAACACATTCAACTCTAAAAACCCACAACTGCAGCTCCATCATGCTGGATAATATTGCACTGCACGTAATACAGCATGTCATAACCTTCAATGTGAATCACAACACATGAAACCAATTTGACCAATCACTTAATTATATGGCAATAGTTCTATTTATATCAAAGAGGCAGAGTCAACTGATCTGCATGAATTTAATTTCTAGCACCTATGATTAATGCGAAAGGGGATATTTCCTCCTTATCTCTACACATTCTAACATTTTACCGTTCTTGGAGCCGGTTTAGATTGTTTGCATTTGAGACGGTGGGGATCAGTTTTCTAAACAAAAAAGTTGCTCCTTGGTTCAAAGTCTCCAATACCAAATTCTAGCTCCACCTGAGAACATATAAGGCATGGTGGGTTTTCTAAACAGGAACGGCTGAAGCCGTCACCAGCGCGAGGGCACTTTTTATATTTTTATTGAAAAAATGTCATTGCTTCTTCTTTATATTCTTTATAAATTTTCTGCATTTGTGAAAATCATTACTTAAGATATAATATCAGTTTATTGATTTCTCTTATGATCATACAAAAATAAGAACAAAGAAAGAATTATCTCAAACATTTTTAATGTTTTTTCACTAAATAAACAACAGTACCGAGAAATGTTTATGAATTCTCCCTATCTACCTTTACGAGTTGTCACCAAAATGTTTATCAGTTGAATTTTCCATTACTCATCGGACATTTTACACGATTGGGACTGACTTTATTGTTCAAATTGGTTATAATAAATTGCATCAATAAATATCCCAGATATTAAATGGTATTTTATAGATTTACTTATACTTTAGGTCTCAATTCCAAATACTGATTCTTGCACGACCTCTCATGGTTCTGTAACAAATTTAAAAGATTTGACTACGACCGTAAGTAATTTTCAAGCACTTTAGTATCCGGTTTGTTTAGAATATTTGTTAGACCTAAAAACTAAGCCAACTTTATGAATTTCTCAGGGAGGAACAATCTCTCTCGCGCGCGCACGTGCTAAACTAGTGTGTAGGTCCCACTTTTTGACTGCTGATTAAAAAAAAATGTATTTTGTTATTGTGGGTAAATATTTGTGAAATATAATCCAGTTTCACTTACTCATTTACCATAGTCGAAGAGCCGAGTAACAAAGAAATATATATCGCAATAAAAACTGTAAATTTCCTCCTTAACAGGGTTACTGGTCAAACAGCAAATAATTCGCATTCTTCTCTAAAAAATTTTTCTCGGCGAAATTTTTTCCTGGAGTTGAAATAAAATGGAAGAATAAGAATGGACGATGATGTTTACTACCGGCTGCAGAATTTGTGAGAAAAAAAAAAGAAATGACTTTGTAAGTCTTTCTTATCATTCAAAGATGGAAGTGGAAACAGCAATTCTCCGTCAAGACGCATTTTTTTTCCATCTTTTTATCGTGGCCATTGACGATTTTGCTTCCTTTTCTAATTTTTTCCAATTTTTTCCAACTCTCAATTTTTTTCCATCATCATCATCATCATCATCATCATCATCATCATCTTATTATTATTATTATTATTATTATTATTATTATTATTATTATTATAGTCATTGATAGTTATACTCTGTAGTGCTGTGAACTTTGTGAGCATTAGACTTGTCTTAAGAGCAAGGTTCTCTGACTGCTTTGGTACTAGAATGCTATGCGTGGTATCGAATGTCAACAATCCAGTGCCAGGAAGAAAGCAGATTGTTCTTCCCGTATTCTAAATTCTGAACCTCATATGTTTCTGCATTTCAAGTCGCAATTCATTAATCTTTCACTTTCTATTTTTATATCTCTTTTTCTTTTCTCTACACCAGTGGGCATCACTGAAGTTTATGTGGAGCAATTTGCCGACACTTTCTCAATTACAAATTCTAAATGCATGGAAGTGTTAAAGAAGAGCCTGAAATTACTAGCAAATGACGTAATATGTTATTTTGGACTGTTTACTCTTGATGATTTACGTCAGAAGGCATTCACCGCTTGTGCCGCCACTGCCGCCGCTCCCTCTGAGAAGGGGAACTCCCGCCAGTGACGTCATAGGAAGTGTTTTGAAGACATTATGATGGTGACAGCATGCAATTTTGATTCTTTTGACCATGACACAAAATGTCAGCAAAAGGAAAAGAGCATTTCATGAAGGATTCATTCAATCTTCTCTGTCTATTCATCCAGATTTGATTATTAGCTCGTCATTTCGCGATATTTCATGCAGAGTATTCCTTATTACATCGAATAAAGAAGTACTCATCGATAGATTTGTTTTTTAAATTACAATGTCAACCTGACTTGAAATACAGCTTCGTGTTTGAATCATTAATCGATTCATATTGTTCTGTTAGTGTCTTTTCTTACAAACACTGAAATACACACAAACACACACTCACATAGACACAGACAGACAGACAGACAGACACACACACACACACACACACACACACATATATATACATATATATATATATATATATATATATATATATATATATGCATGTATACATGATAGAGGAGCTGTTGTGTTGGTAGATATGTAAACTGACGTATATAGGTCTGCACCTTGTTGTATGATAGCATTAATGAACTTAGGGATTTCTACTGAGTCAAAGGACTTCTTTAAGTCAATGAATGATACAGTGAGCGCAATTCTATATTTTGTTGGTACCTGTTTTTTTGTCGATTTACCGAACAGAGATGGTCTATGGTAAAGTAGCTTCATCTGAAGCCAGCTTGTTCCCGTGATTTGTTTTCATCTAGCGTTTTGATGATTCTCTTGATGATCACTTTGGTAAAAAAAAGTTTGTAGATGCTGATGATTAGGCTTATTGGCCTGTAGGTATTTAGAATCTCCAGGTTCCCCTTCTTATATAACAGCATTATGATTGCAGTGTTCCAATCTTCTGTGATTTCGATCTGTTTTAGGCATGTTGAATATAATAGTAATGAGTTTACCAGTTTATTTGAATAGGTCGATGATGATGTTATCTGGGAGTCTTTCCTTTTTTTGATGGCCTGTTTCATCTCACATGGAGTAATTTCTAGGGAATCTTCAAAATGGTTACTCGTTACCAGTATATCCTGTTCAGTGTTTTGTGTCTTTGGTTTGAGGCTTTTTTCGTAGAATTCTCCGATGCGTTCCACAATTCGGCCTTTATCCATTGTAACAGTTCTATTTTCTTCGAACACACAGGTTTTTCCTTTTTAAATGGTTTTAAAGTCCCTACCTTTTTTCAAGAATGTTTCCAATGACTGCCGTTATCCTCTCTTCATTTCTTTACGATGATTTTTTGGGATGTTGCTTTAATGTTTTAGCCTATTATCTAAAAGGCCTTGTGCAATCTTTTCCTTAATTTTTTGTCTCAAATAAAACAATTAGTTATTTTTTCGATATTAAGCGAATGTTGAATATGTCCGTAGGAGAATACTTGATGATAAAAATCCTTAATCTCGTTGTAAATGGAATATCTTGCACATAATTTTTTAAGTACATATTTTTTTTAAATAAAATCACCCAATAGTTTCTTAACATCTGACAACCAGATAGGAAATCTAAATTACATTAAATAGAGTCTTCGTGCCTACGGATTAACAGTGATTCAGAAATTCCTATCTTCTCTTTGTGACAATTTGTTCAACGTCTTTCCCCCGGCCTTTAGTGCTTACCGCCTGGTCTAGCAAAATCTTTCTACTCTCCCCCTGGTCTAGCAAAATCTTTCTACTCTCACACTTCTCTGCGAACAAATAACTTCATGTAATGAACTGAAAGGATAAAAAACTGATAGAAAATATCGAACTTGCAATTAGACCAACAAAAAAAGTTTCTGGAAAGAAGATGAATTATCTATAAATGTATGCATACAAACGAATGGACGCATATGATCATAGTAAATATTGTTAGAAAATATAAATCTATAAACAAGTTACACAGAATCTCAATCCAGCAACGTTTTTCTTTGTAATCTTTTCGAAGTGCTTTTTGCAATTGGATAGTAAATTTTCTTTGAATGTTTCATGTAATTCATTGCGAGTGACAGAAATTTTGTATTCTACTCTCATAAACAACAATATCAAGCCTATACACCTTCTTCCCCGGGGTTGCACTATAAGGGGAGTATCGGAAGGTATTCTGACATCTTTGAGGGGACTGGGCAATTTTTGTCCTTGTCCAAACTTATGTGTGTGGGTATCAGATTCACCCTCATGAATGAGATGAAGATGAAAATTAGTTAAAGTTGATGACAACAACCTTTCATCCCATATTAAAATAAATTAGATAAATCGTATTCATTTATGTTTGTAAGAGTGGTGAAGTTGGAGTTGATATCATCAAGGGAAGAGTCAAAATGCGTCTTTTTTTAATCCGATTATTTCTCGGTGCTTAATCCCTACATGGCATAACTTGATCAATTGAGCGAGTGCAAGTTCAAACTTTCTCTTATCTTGTGGTTTCAAAGACACCAGCAAGTTCATTTTTTAAAAATATGCTGCTAAAAGGCAGTTATGAGAATAGATTGTGTAACTGTGTCCACAAAGACCTTCCGTGAGTGAATCAGAAAACGCAGCTGATATTTTTTCGTTATTAAAGAAATATTACTCAATAATTCCTTTTTGCACAATAGCGAAATACTGCTTTTGTAATCTAACATTTCCTTTTGACTCAAGATTGTTCAACAAAGAAGTTTCTTGTAACTTGTGACCTATTTTATGTTATGAATTCAGCTTAAGCAATCATATATTTTCGCATGAGGCATGGAACGCCTATGCAATGATTTGAAAAAGACTGAGCAGAATAGTTCTGGGTCGGTGTTGACTTACATTAGGAATTTGATGCGTGTAGCACTTATACTGTGACCTTTACTTTGATTTGTTTTTATGAATCCTTGGAAATGGTATAAATTGCATCAGTTTTTACACTGCCGTTCTTTGCTAACAAAACATGGGGAACGATGTATCCTGTGATGGAAAGTTGAGTAAACTAGCAATATTGATATTCCACTTCCGAGACAACATTGAGATCCAAATAATATAAAAGTAAATTAGAATGAATTCGTATCATTTTTCATTACAACTCTCTGAAAATGGGAATATCAAGATTAGTTATTTCATAAAACAATAGAAAACAATTTTAAAAAGTATATTACCAAAAATAGTCCAGCAGTCAAAAGGTCACATATTGTGGGAACAAAAAGTGTCAAATTACGAAAGTTTCAGCTGAAGAACCATGATTTGTAGAAATCAATATAAAATAAAGAGACGCGTGATCTGATGCATACTTCCTCTATTCAGTTTAGCTGTTAAAGATCACACATTGTAAGAAGCATGCAAAATATGACGAAATTATTAGTTTCAGCCAATGAACAATGATATGTAGAGATCAATAAAAGATAAGGAGACAAAATTCCACGGTATCTTCTACTGAGTACTCTGGCTCTTTTGCACTAGTTCTGTGAAGGTGCCTACACAGGGGTAACAACGTTGCATGCTATTAATGAGATTGTAGAGGCCATCCAATTAAATTCCATGCGATTTTCAGTGTTTACCTGTGACCAGCCACTGTCACAATTTTTGTTTTAATTGTAAGTTTGCACATTGAAATGAATTTTATAAAACTGCTTGAAGACTAAATTGCCGTTAGATTGAGGACAACATTCCTTGTGCAGTCTTAGGTGAGTACATCTTGCTGAACAGAGATCATGGCCAATTGTTCTCATCTGACATATTCCTGCTATGTCCATTAGACCACTACAATATCATTGAGCACGCTGTATCAGATGGTATATGAAGCATACATCGAAACCCATTCTGACAACCTCATCTTCAGTTAGTGGTGCATGAAATTTACAAGTCCTACAAGGACTGATTTAACTCCTCATGGTTTGTTTTTTCATTAGAACTTGTGACTAAGCTGTACGTTCAGGTTTTCCAACAGATGGATGTGTGGGTCTTTTCCTTGAATCACACTAACTATGCCAGATGTACATAAATATTTCAGTGATGGTCAATCTGTTATTCAAAAATCATCCAATATGTTCTCTTCATTTGCCATAAATCAGGCCCGGAAGCAGATGAATGAAGTAATCAAAAGAAGCAGAAGAGCTGTAGCCCCCTTTGACAGCTCACAAGCATCAGAGGTGGCTGGTGGCTGATTAAACAAAATATCGGGAAATGGTCCCCATGTCTCAGAAAATATTCTGAAAGATGTAAAAGCTCGGCTGATCACTTTCCCAGATATAAGGAAACCCTTTACAGTTGATAGCTAAGAGATGTTTGCTGTGTACACCAAGACTGCCATGGCAGATTCAACGGCAAAGAATCTGTAATATTCAGGAAACAGGAACAAAGTAGTACTAAGCATCCACTGATGAGAAACTGGAAGATTCAAGCAAATATCTGATTGATTCAATGGTAAAAAATAAATTCAAGATATTCAGGTTAAGATATTTCAGAGTGTTGAAGAAATCTCGAGCACAACTCTCATCTCTAAAACCTGATTGTACTCTGTTTTCATGACTGTTGGATCTAAGCTGAGGTTTTTTGAAGGATTCTTCTATCATGAAAATCAGCCTTGCCCACCATTCATTTCAGATAGAGATCAGAAATGAATGAATCTGACCTTGAAAGAGAATCACAGCAAGTAAAGGCTGCTCCAAACGTTCTGGTCAATCTGAAAGACAGTGCTGCAGGTTGTCATCTAAAGGCCAGTAAACCCCCCATGATTATGCTGACAATAATTTTTATCCCTTCCTCGTAACCCAGCTTGAATCATTTGACGGAGTTGATGAGTTATGGAATACATACTTGTATTTCAACGAATTCCAAATGATATCAAATCGTGTATTTCTATCATATCCAATGGATATAAAACACGTTGAAGATGAACACGACAACATCTTGAACTATGGTGTGCATGAGGTTCATGGCCAAAAATAAGGAGCCGTAAAGAGATGTATCCTACCTGATACCCCTATGCCAATGGCAGTGAGCTAAAAAAACTTTTTCAGTCTTGATGCAAACAGGGAAGAGCTGTTCATGTTCCTAGCTTTAAGATGTCTGGGTGCAAACACGAAACAATGGTACTTCAAATTGTCCTCTTATAATGAAAATACGCATGATTTGATATCTATTGGATTTGATGGAAATACACATGATTTGATATCTACTGGATATGATGGCTATACACATGATTTGATATCTATTGGAAATGATGGAAACACATGACTTGATATCTTTGGGATATGATGGAAATACAAATGATTATATATCTAATGGATATGATGGAAACACACATAATTAGATATCTTTGGGATATGATGGAAACACACATGATTTGGTATCTACAGGATATGAAGGATATACACATGATTTGATACCTATTGGACATAATGGAAACAGATGATTTGATAACTTTAATATATGATGGACATACACTTGATTTGATATCTATTGGAAATGATGGAAACATACAAGATTTGATATCTTCAAGACATGATGGATATACACTTGATTTGATATACACTGGATATAATGAAAACACACATGATTTGATATATCGGGGATATGATAAAAATACACATGATTTGATATTTGCTGAATGTGATGGAAACACACATGATTTTATATCTTGGGATATGATAGAGATACACGTGATTTGATATCTTTTGGATATGACGGAAATACATATGATTCGATATCTTTAGGATACGATCAAAATTTATACACTCATCAATTACCCAATTAATTTACGTATTCATAATATGTATATGATATGTAAAGAGATACTCCATTTAAATAATCAAATTGAGTATATTAATATATTATTCACTTTAATACATTTATTTATCACGAGGATGATAATCATATGATGATCATTATTATAATATTATCATTTTCAGTATTTTATAGAATTTTGTAGTTATCATTTTATTATGTCCAAACATGCAAATGAGTAGAAGAGTTGGAATTTGAATTTAGTACTACATCATATTGACTTGATCTTGTTGATTCATATCAACTTATTTGTTTGCAGATAACCTAATAGATATAATCATATACATATTCCTTGGGACTCATATACATTTACAGTTATTGAAATGGTCTGATATTTGAACCTTCCTTCGAATCCTGGTGAAGGTTTATGTCCAATGACATACGTCAAGAGACTGATGATGATGATGATGATGATGATAAGACCAAGTTTCAAATTTTCAACTTTTTGATTATCTTTTATTCTTGCCGTACCATCCCAATTATGCAAATGTATTTTTTTCACTTGATCATTCAATTTTACTCAATTTTGGTCCGTTCCAATGATATACCTTGATGTTTGGGGAAGTGAGAGACTGATCGGGAAAGATTAGTTTCAGAGATTTTTATATAATTTTAGAATAATCAATTACTGTGCAAAAGGGCTATTTTTTCTCACGTAAAAGTTCTTCAGGGCGTATATTTATAAGATAAAACGGCAGGAATAATATACATGTGTGTGTGTGTGTGTGTGTGTGTGTGTGTGTGTGTGTGTGTGTAACAACATTATATCGTATCATTAGAATGACACAAGTCATATTGCTGCACAACTATGCTTGAATTTTCTTCCAAATTCATCAATATGGATGTTGATGCACTGATAAGAAACTTACCTTTATCTTTTTTGTACGTGAGCATCATTCATACATCTCGTATGACCCATTAAACCCAGAAGCAAATCACACCTAATTTTATCTCCTCATCCAATATTTTTACTTTGATTGAAATACTAACGAAAAGGGCAGTAGGTCAATTGAATCAGAATACGAATAGTGGGGCTGTGTGTGGTCATGACGGCAAGTGGCTTTTGAGAACAGAAAATCAACTATTCAGAAGACTTTACGACATAAATATCCTGTGTAAAATATCTGGCTCATCAGTACTTCTTGCAGCATTCAATGCAAGTTACTCGATGTTTTTATAGTGAGCAAGAAAAAACAAACTTTTGGGCGTATTCTCTGAGACTTGAAAAATCCAAAAATTGTGTACTGTTCGTACAAAGTTGGCTTGTCTAGTCTATACATTCGTATGTAATGTGTTTTCGGTCGAGTGAAGATTATCCAAGATAATGTTATTTTTGCTCTGAGGCAACCGCACATTCGTATACGCTTGACTTAAATGTAAAAATTAGCAGTAAAAATGTCAACAAAAAAATACCTACCCCATTCAAATCTCCGAGTAGCTAAGGATAAAGACGATTCTGAGGAACATTCCTGAAAGAGAGAAAATTTTAACAGAACAGGGAAAACATGAAGGATCAGGTAGTTCTTTTAAGAAATTCGGGAAAATGCATGTTCAACAAGTCTTTCCACTGACATAGAAGATAATCTTGCGATTTGCTTTATTGCGCTGTCTTCTGATGTTATCTCCTTTATTCGAACCCTGTGTCTCAAGTTTTTTTTTGCTTTTGCTTTAAATTCCTTTCATCGAATCTTTTCATCTGACTAAAAGTAAGCATATTGAATGCTTCAAGTAAGTTCTTTTTTTATTTATCATAAATAAAAGTGTTCATTTCAATCATCTTCAGGTTGCTGAGATAAAAAAGAGTATTTGATCTTCTTTTGTGGATAGAGAGACATTGTCTCAATAATATTTAGTTCAATGAAAAGCAAACTCAATTTCAACGGTCGAAAATATCCAGAAGAAAGAAAGAAAGGAAGAAAGTGGCCAATTTTTTCACGGCGAAGGTTATATCCAGTGCAAATTAACCTCTGGGGTCACCAAAAATGCTGAGATTCAACACATGGGTACATCCTCTCAGGGCAAAGATCGCAATCTATACGACATTGACATCTAAGGTCATTCAAAGTCACCAGAGGTAATTTTCCAAGTCTTGGGCCACAATTTTGCGCTTAGAAAACTGAATTTGTGCATAGAGGGACATTTTTCCAAGGTCATATTCAATGCAGAGTTGATCTCTGAGCTCATTTGAGGTCATCAGAGGTCACTTCCGGCCATATTTAGACAATCTTCAGAGTTGTGGGCCACGTAGATCTCCTCATATCAAAGGTACAAGCGTTAGTGAGGTTGACATTAGAGGTTATTCAAGGTCACTAAAGATAATTTTTGGTTATCTCCACTTTCCTCAGCTATCAGCAATAATTTTGCACTCATGTACCTGGAATTTGACGTTTCTTCGCGAAAGTCGTAGGCAATAAGATATTGACCTTCGAAGTCATTGTTGGTCACTTTTGTGTCCTTTCTAGCCAATTTTACAAGTTTTTAGCATTTATACGACCATACCATGAAACAAATTATATCTCGGTCACCCAGAAGCACCTGTAAAAAGGTTTCTTTCCAATTTCCTACTAAAAGGAACAAGCACCATCTCAGGACGTTTGAAAAAAGAATTTAGACTAAGATCATACAAACCGGCGGCTAAGCACAGGTTGATTCCGCAGATTGAATAGAAAAAAGGTATGTAAAGCTGTTAAAAAAACAAGCAGAAAATACACATGGGAGTTTATAACACAAAACATCAACGCAATGGATTGGAAGGTCGTAACAGATAATCTGATGAAAAACAAGGTGATGACTGGTAACATCCCAGACTTGATTCAAATTGAGAGTACTTGGGAATATAATGTCCAATCGTTGATAACAGCAACAATGAATTTTGATTAAAATATATATCATCTGAGTACTGCAAATCACTGTTTCATCGCGTCTAGTGTACAAGAGGACATACAAAATACTGATAAGTGGAATTTTTTTCTGAATTTGACACAGGGACATTTTCTAATGTGATGTTTGTATATTTCAAGCTGAATAGATAACATTAGAATAGTTCAAAAGAATACGCCGTTGATTTGCTAAGAAAAATCAAATTTCTGCGGATGATCCAAACTCTTTGCATATATATATATATATATATATATATATATATATATATATATATATATATATATATATATATATATATATATATATATATATATATATATATGTATATATATATTCCATCCAGATTACGACCTACAATAGTTAACACATTTTCCAATTATAAAAAGAGTGGAAAGTATAACTGCGAATAACGGATGTACGATAAATATTCTTGATATTCTTGTCAGGCATCATATTTATGTGACAAAAACCTTTGACATATACTAATAGGTAATACACAGATAATAGGAAAAACTTCTCGAATGGGGAGGGTGCAACTCCAATCCCAATTTATTCCACCTCAATCACACAGTTAACGGTGTACTCAGATGCTGAGTGTACAGTGAAATTTGACCTTCTGCACTCTTTGCTCATACCGAGAGTCGAACCTATATCCTTCAATGTGTGAGAAATACATCAAAGTTCTAGAGAACCAATTATGATAAATGTTAGAAGGAAATTGAGATACTTCCATTCTGTTAATGTCAGTCTACATATGCCCAATGGAAGTGTAAAGTAATTGAATCTGTCAATAGAAAAATACAACATCTAGAAAAAACACACTCCCCAAACAAATCCTGTGCGTAGAAACCCAATACTAATACGAATATCTTAAAGGACTTCCAAATAAGTGTTATTATTCTGATTGACAACGTGAGTATTGCATTTATATATGAGTTACTATACCCAAAGACTTCAGTCGAAAGTTTAATTATCGGGTCATCAACACCGACATATAACAAAGAATCGGATGAAAGAAAATGAATACATGGGCAGTATTGGTTGTAAGATACATAGATTCCTTTAATGAACAAAGGAAAAACTCAATGGACCGACGAAGAAGAAATGCACAAAGCCTTAAACCCTCAGAGAAGAAGGTGGTAGAGGACTCATCAGCATATAGGACTATGTCCAAAATGCAAAAACAGGATTAGAAAAGTATGTGCCGGCAAATAGTGAAGACATAAAAAAAGTGCCCGGAGCAGTGCAACGAACAACAATTAGTAGCTAAAGAAGAAGAGGCACAAGAAGAGAAGAAAAATGAGAATTGAAAAACTGCACAGGGAATTCAAAAGACAGATACAAAATAGACGAGAGGTCATGGACATGGCTATGCAAGGGAAACCTGGAGAGAGAAACAGAATCATCACAACCCAAAACAAATGCATTAGGACAAATCATATCAAGGCGAAAATTGACAAAACATAAGCAAATGCCACCTTTGTGGAGAAAGGAACGAGACCGTTAGCCACATAACCAGAGAATGTGGTCAACTAGCCCAGAAAGAGTAGAAAAAAAGACACCACAGGGTAGCAACGGTGATACACTGGGATCTGATCAAACGAATGGGATTCTACCATGCAGGCAAGTGGTATCAGCACAAACCCTGGTAAATGGAAGCCATAAATTACTCTGGGACTTTCACCAAACTGACCACCCCATTCAAGCAAGAAGACCAAACCTGGTAATCGGGGACAAGAGAAGGAGAACCTGCCAGACGTAGCTGTGCCTATGAATCATCACCAGCATCAGTGTTTCAACGTCCACATTTCTCTATCATGGGCGTCTCAGAGCCAGTATTTTCTGAATTTGTCTAGTTCATCTTGTATTTTATCGGCCTCGATTTCGCATGTGATCTGTGGGGATTCATGTTGTGAGTCGTGATGTCCATCGGTTGTCTGCCATCCTCAGAAAATGACCAGTCCATCGCCATTTGAGGTTTCTAATGGATTCTATGATGTCTCGGACCCCCGTTTTCTTCTTGATATATTGTACTGTCTTCTGATATCTCCATGTAAGGTTGAGCATTCACGAAAGCGTCAGGGCAATCCCGACCTGTTCCTTTAATTGCAATGGAACAGTGCTGCCCCGGGGCACCGTAGTCGCCGCAGCTGGGCCGAGTAATAGTAGGAGAGCCCAAGGACGAATCTAAAGGCTCCCAATGTGCGTAGCAATGCACAGCCTCAGTATAACCTCATTGGCTAATGCATTGCACCGGCGCACTCGGTCTTGATGCAAACCAAAACACAATCTCCACCCCGTTCGACAGGCAAATATGCTTATTGTTTTTGGTAACTAAATTTTTTGGTGCATTTTTTTTTGAAAATCACACGTTAATTATCATCATTTTGTATTTTTACACATTTTGAAGTATATCTCAACTTCCTAGCCAAATTTCTACCAGAATGGTAAGCTATTATGTGAATGTATATTGCTGACGATAAAAATAAAAAGAATACTTCCTTAAAAGTGGTATAATTTCCCATTGTACACACTTACCAATCTACTACCACCTAGAAATGATGTATTCTGGTGTACTAACAGGATAATATGGTTCTAGGTTCATAAAAGAGGCCATAAACAGATCTGGTCAAATACCCATGTGATCGCTAGACTATCATAGCCTAGTGGCTGTGATATCTCAGAGGCTCAGCCAAAATATACTTTGTTGATGTCAGATCCAGTCCTGCTGCGTAATGTTTTTTACTGTCATATCCCGCTGTATTACTGATCTCGCCCATCTCCTCTCCATTGGTCATTTGGGTTGTTGGGATTTGTCTTCTATGCTGTCGCAGAATCAACCAGGGGTATTTTAAAGAGGCTCCAGATTGGATCCCATCCTGTGGATTCGTCAACTGTTTTTGATGTAGACTATAGACCCTGTCATCATCTCTTTCTTTGCTTTCAAGGCGACGATCATGTCTCCTTCTGAACAGTGTGAACGGGCAATATTGCTGGAGACTGCTGGCAAAGGTCTTTATGAATGGCGTAAAGTGCCTGTGGACCATCAGTGATGCTGCATTACCTTCGTTGCTAGGCAAGGTCGATGGGTCGTTTGGAAGTACGGTCTTACATTATTTCCAATAGTGTGCACTTCTTGAAGCGTGGACAGATGTATGTAGTAAACGAACACAATGCCTGGAATGTACTGATCCCAATCAGTGGCTTGGTCGCTGACGAACTGACTCAGCGCATCCCTGAGTGTCTTGTCGCGTTCCCTTTGGTCGTTTGCCAGTGGGTGGTATACAGGGGCTATGCGGTGATCTGTTTGGAAACAATCCCCAACCATGGCAATAATTTCCGTTTACGAATTCACGACCCAGTCCATGCAGTCTAGTCAATATACAACATAGCAGAGGATAGCAGCAGCATTAGACCACTTGGAGAAATAGTCAGTTAAGGCAGCAATATATTTGTTACCAATTTTAATTTCTTGATGGCCGATAAAACCAATCCCAACCAGAATACAGATATTAAGAGGTAAAGGAATGGAGTAGAGTGACGAAGCTTCTTCGCTGACTTCGGGGTTACCGACGAAACACTTCGGACGTGCCTTCACGTATTCATGTCCATCGTTCTCCATGGCTGTCATGAAATAACTTCTTGAGATATTTTACAAATGATTTTATTTCTACCAAAGTTCCCTCCTGTACTTGGATGCCAGTGTGCCGGGCACACGGGTTTTGACGAAGTTCACCTGTTAGCACGAAATGGCTTTTCGAGATTTTGCATTCAAACGCTTGATATGATCCACGTCATAAATACGCAGAGGATACTTTCGGTAAGGACTGGTGTAGAAGTTCAAAATCTGATTGCAGCTTATTTCAGAAGCTAACAAGTTGCTACTTTGAGAGAACATGACTTTACATTATCCCCCAAAACAGTGTAGATTTCGAGTTACTAATCGTGATAGAAATGATACAAAATCCTACTATTAATCAATGTGTACGGTAAACCCTTGATATAATGGACTAAACTTCTTTTAAATCGAATGTTACCAGAGAACAGGGATTTTTATTTTAACTTTTTTCAAACTCTTCTCAAATTCAAATATTTTTATGCAAAATAACTTGAATATAAAATTTGAGTAAAAATTTTAGGTTGAATGTGTTTGTTCACGTGACATCCGATGGCATCTGAAAATAAGATCTAAAATAAATCTCAATCGAGTGTCTGCTAAATCCGTTGAATCAGAGTCAGTTAAACTGAGGGTTTACTATATTAGTGTGTGTACGTATTTGCATATTTTAATACATTTTCTGTCCAGTAAATTCTCAACATTTCCTAATAAGTGACGCACACATGCCATATACACACACAGAAACACATACACACAGACCACGTACATACATACATACATACATACACATAAATGCCACATACATACATTTTGGATACACAAAAACACCTACACATATGCCATATATGCACACTCATACACACCACAAACACACATATATACACATGCACCACACTTACGTGCACGCGTGTATGCATGTACACATACATGATAAATTCAAAAATATTTATACACATAGTTACGTACGTATGCTACCTACCCATCCTCATAGACACTTACCAAATGCACACGTATGCAACAAATGCTATCACACACATGGTATATACACACATTCAGATATGTCATATATGAGTTAGTGGTATGTATGTGTATGTGTATGTGTATACACATACATACCACTAACACGCATATACACAGACTTCATAGCACCAGGGGGTATGTACCTTCCCATAGTGTGCCTTTCACCAATGTGACTTGAAAGCCTGTGATAAGAGGTAAGCTTTATATACTTTTGTCACTCATTTCACTTTAAAGTAAAAGATTCCCACTAAAGTGTTGACCCCCATGTGCAGGATATGAGTCACCATCATCATCAGCCTGTTAGCACCAGTCGTTGGACATTTTCCCAAAGAATCGCCAAACCTCTCTATCGTGGGCATCGCAGAGCCAATAATTTCTTAACTTATCTAGTTCGTCACACCATCTTATATTTTGTCTGATTCAGTTTCGCATGGGTATCTGAGGATCCACATTGTGAGTCGTGATGTCCATCGGTTGTCTGACATTCTTGCAACATGACCAGCCCACAGCCAAGTAATTTTTTTTAATGGATTCTATGATACCTCAGCCTCCTGTCTTTCCTCTATACTGTACTGTTTTGTGATCTCTTCGTGTGAGATCAAACATGATTCTCTCTTGTGCACGTTGTATGGTTTTTCAGTTTAAGGGTCAGTCTTTGGTTAGGTTCCATGTTTCAGCTACACAGTGAAGTATCGGGTGGACACATCGGTTTTAGCTTTTCCTTTTAGCACTAGCAGAATTTTCTTGTTATTGAAAGTTAAGCTTGCCTTGCCAACCAAGTTTGATTCTGCGTCTTGGATTTTGATTGTTGTGTCTTTGTCTTCAACATATTCGTTGTTCATGATGTTTGTTTTTGTTTAATGTAGAGGTCAACTTTCTTGCTTTCTTCATTCAAGCATCATCTGAAAGTCATGAAGATTCTCAGCAAAAAGAACGATGTCGTCTACAAAACTGAGGTTGCTTAGGTATTCGCCGTCTATTCTGATTCCCTTGTTTTCCCAGTGTAGGTTTCATCTCGAAGCAGGCAGTGAAGAATTGAGGTGAGCTGATATCTCTTTGTCTGACCCCTCTTAGAGCTAGAGGGTCGCAGAGTCTTCATGTAGCCTGATGAAGGAACTGCTGTGTGAGTAGATATGTTGCAATACTCTGACATATACAGGGTTTACGTATTGTTGAATGATAGCATCAATAACCTTGGGGATTTCCACTGTTTTGAAGGGCTTCTTGAAGGCTACAAATACTACAGTGTGTGGCATTTTATATTCTGCTGCTTTCTCTTTTAGTTGATTTACCGAATGGAGGTGGTTAATAGCTGAGTAGCTTGTTCTGAAGCCAGCTTGTTCCCCCGATTGGTTTTCATCTGGCATTTTGCTGATTCAGTAAAAACTTCGTCGATATAGTTGAGTAGGTTTATTGGCCAGTAGTCATTGAGATCCCTTGGATTCCTTTTTTGTATAAAAGCATTATGATTGCGGTGTTCTAATCGTCTAGGTAGAAACCCCATTCACAATTTAGAGTTATAGGCTACAGTGACAAGGTATGATAAGATATCACGGTTGTTAGTATGTAACAATGATGTTCGCTGTGAGGCACACTGAGACAGAGTACCAGGGTGTAATTCAGTTCTGTCTCTTGAGGCCAAGAATCATTTTATTCATTACACCCACGGCTCAAAGAAGATTCATTCATTGCTCGTTTTTGATAGCCAGGGAAATCCACATTTCAATGTTAGTGACACAGCCAAGGAAAACAGTATGACGAATCCGATCCTGCTACCTCATAGCAATAACAAGATGCTACCTCTTAATGTATCAGTTTTTAAACCCCTCAAGACATATTACAACCAGGCCGTAGACATCTGGATGCTTCAGAATCCTCTGCAACCCATCATGATATATGAGATTACCCATAAGAAAAGGAACAGCTGGACATACAATTCAATCCCCATGTTCATCAGCTTCATTTTGTTCTCCACCCAAATTCAAGGGATTTCTAAAATCCCCTATGAGAAAGGAGCGTTTCTGGCAAACAGGGTCGTAAAAAGATGAAAAGCCTAATAGCCAGTGACACTCCTGTAAGTCTGCAAGAGAAGCACTGCTGTGAAGAAGACACAACAAAATCCACAAAAGGATGTTCATGGCAAAAGGAAACCACATACAGAAAAACACGCCCCTTTAATGATGCATCATCATCAGATCCTAACAATGAGGATGAACCTATGCTTAATGATGGTGACGATTGGCCTGAAGAGGAATTCTGGTCTTAAAACCTACACGTCAATTTCTAGGGGATGCCTTTGATATTGATTATGCCCTTATTGAGTTTAGGACTGAGAAAAAAGATGAGATCATTTTCTACGTTGGAAATGTGTTGAGAAGTAGATATGCATCAAGGGATCAGCTTTCTCCGGCCGAACTAAAAATTGAACGGGAAGTTTGTGATGCCAACTGTTTCAAAAATTGAAATCATGTTCATGGTCTTCCCTTGTGGCATTTACGTTGTCTCAATGGGCACCATCAAGTGTCTAGAGGTACCCCGAAACAAGGGGCACAATGAGATACCCCACCGCTCCTTAAAAATTGGCCCCAGTTCTACCAGGTTTTATGGTCAATAATCATTCATAGATTAATATATAACAAATGGAATACTGCATTCTATGATACCATTAGAGGACAGAATATTCCATCCTCCACTGATTCAGAAAGATTACAAATTTACTGGCACTCAACTTCAACTTACTGATATATAACTTCTTTACGACGTTCTTTATTTATATTTTGGTGAAATTATTATTTAAGAGGGATTAATTCGGGAAATCGATTGAAAACAAATATTTTGAAATCGTATTAATATTTTTTACAGAAAAAAATGTTGCCAAATGCTGTCAAAAATTGCATATACAGCCTCGCAGGTTTTGAACAAAGTCTGTTCTTTTTCTTGTTTATTTATAGAGAACAGCATTATCATTGTCATTCAGTCAAAAACTTGAGAATCTTGAAATATTTTAATTAAAAAAATGGTGTCTAGTGCTGATTCTCAGGACCCTATTAAAGGTTTCAATGTTATACTTAAATAGAGTTGTTGTTCGGATGACCAAGAACATAAAGATGCAATTAAAGAGAGTCACACTTAATTATAACAGATTTTGCAAGTACTAAGATGTATTAATAGTGTAGGTATAAAAATTCGGCAAAGTTTTACTGCATGAAAGGTCGTCTGTTTCAAAGTCCAGCATTGGAAATCTGTCATCGAAATTAAACTGGCTACGTTTCGGGCATAAAGAGTAGAAGGGTTAGATATGAAAGAGAAACTTACTGTTCATAAGATATACATTTCCATACAAATTTGTACCGATAAGTACCATCGATAATTATTAGTAACTAAACGCGCATATCCTTGTTTCTCATATTTTTCTTAATCTTGTGAACTCTTATCGTGATATTTTAAAAATGCCCATGTTAGAAATGGCCATGTATATTGGCTCAACACCTTGGGCTTGAAGATTGGGTCATTGTCTTTTATTCCTCCCTCTCTCACTGTGTGTGTGTGTATGTGATTTCGTGTGTGTGTGTGTGTGTGTGTGTGTGTGTGTGTGTGTGTGTGTGTTGTGTGTGCGCGTGCTGCTGAGGTGATCTACCACAAAAGCTGAAACTTATCATCACTCGTTAAAAATAGAAACATTTGATATTGCCAGCGATTGTATGGTTACCACCTGTGCTCGATCCACAACATTACCGGAAGTCCTCACCATTTTCTGTTCATTTGATAGCCACTACTTGAAAAGAGGACAAATGGAAAAGGTATTTAGTTCCCTTCCAACTAGAGATTGGTTGTAAACATAAAAACGAACACGGCCACCCACGTATTTTGAAATATATGAATGATATATATAAGTGATTTCGTCGGTAAATGAGCGATTAAATCATGGTTATGAGATACGTCAAACAAAGATACAGTATGCAGATCATAAGTATGCAACAGAGCATTTTTTAAAAATATCCTTATAAAATTAAATCTTTGAACAACAAGCTATATCGGTCCTT
Organism: Thysanoteuthis rhombus; assembly: GCA_963457665.1. Lineage (NCBI taxonomy): Eukaryota > Metazoa > Mollusca > Cephalopoda > Oegopsida > Thysanoteuthidae > Thysanoteuthis > Thysanoteuthis major. The sequence continues at coordinate 14,269,981 of OY735215.1, forward strand.
TGAGTGCTAGATTGAGTAAAGTTGAATCGACGAATAATTCAGAAGATTGAGTAATATTTTCTTTAATCAGTTCGTTTCTCAAAATTTGAACAAGTCCTTGGATATTTGTGAATCTTTTCATTTGAGAAAAAGAAAGATTTTCTGGAGAAGTTCAATCAAATTTATTGGTACAAGAGAAAGACTTATGAACAAAAGTTAGAGACTTGGCAGGATATGTCACTTGCGTTGTAAAAGCCATTTTTAGTACATCCAAGTACTTAAAATGTCAGGATGACTACCGTTAGTTTTATTTTCAATACCCACTCAGTGAAATTCATTACTGTACGTTAGCAAATACAAAAACAAACTTTGAACCAGAACCAGATTAAAGATTTCTTTGAAGTATAAATGTTAGCTTCATCCTTTTGAAGAAAAGGCAATATATACAATTGCAATTATTCATAGTGATTGTAAACAGATGAATTGAATTTAAATAGTAGAGGTCTGAGGCTTCTAAGATCTGCAGTGGGTAAGCGACATTTGTTAATATTCATGAAGAAAAGAAATTAACTTCAAAATCAGGCACCTGTCCCTTCTCTAAAGCCATTATATAAGCAGGGAATAACTGTGTCAAAATAATGTGTTCTTTAGAGAACTGGTTGTGTGCAAAGGAAGTGGTACTAACAGGTTTTAATTGGCGTCGTTTGGCTGAAAGTAGCTTTCAAGCTGTTTCCTCTTTCTTTTTCATCTGACCAAGGTTTCTGCTGTTACTCAATTTTTTTTCTTTGATTCAAACAGACAGGAAGTTGCTACGTGTGTTTGGTTCTTATCTAAACATACCATCAAATTTGTCTGATAGCGTTAAGTTTAAAACAGATCCTACATTACCGTTATATTCACATTGCAAACTATTTACCTCCATTTTATTTTTTTTATTTTTTATGTGAAGGTAAACAGTAGTCAAATTCAATACAATTGACATAAAGGACCAAAAGCATAAATTATAATCAAATTAAAAAATGAATGAATAATAAAGATCCTACATTATTCATAATCTTTGTTGATTGGTTACATTTTTGTTCATTCACGTTTTAAACAGTTTAAGTTCAGTCAGAAAAGAATCAACGGAAGGAAAAGAAACCAATTTCTTTTTCCTGTAAGGGATGGAACGGTGGTGTATGCAGTTTTTTCCAGAAATCTAGAAGAATCGCGTGTTCGAATCATTTTTGAAGAAATGGATAAAAATCGACGTTCAATCTTGTATTTGGAAACTTTAAACAGTTCAAATGAAATTAAAGACAAAACTATTTTAATCCATTCTTATTGTCCAGCATAACCTGTAGTGCTATGAAAACAATTAAGTAATTTCTGAATTTTAAAACATCAATTTTCTATTTGCAAAATTACGTTGATTTTGACCACTACAAATTTGCCTTCTGAACATAGGGGCATTGATGCTCTTTCAAAATCAGCAGAAAGATCATTTAGTGCCAGCAACTTTTTGGATGCGCAATAATGTTGATGGGTTGAGAGTATCAGGTCACTTTTGGTCTTTATCAGGACTATTACTGATGAACTTGGATTTTCGTATCGATTACATCTTTGAGGAGAAAAAAATCTCATATATGTTAAATAAGTAAAAAAATGCTCAAACAGTTATCTAATGGAAGCAAGATTCATAAAAATCAATAGCTTTTGTTGCTTAACTTTTCGACATTTGTATGTATTTCCTTTAAGCTCAGGTCAATACTTGGGAGGTTTCAGCAAATATTAAGATAGGAATTTAAGACCATACAGGATAACTAAGTATGAACAAATTAAATAAAGATTTCACCAGGGAACCGACACATGATTTTAAATTCCGTTTTCGATTAAAAAATAGATTCTAGAAATGAATTAGCCCAAATTCTTGTCTAAACAAAAAGGAAACATATTTTCATAAATTATAACGTAGATTTTAACTGCTACAAATTCAATATTTCTTTAATTCAGCTAAAAATCAATAATTACGCCATTATCGATGACAGAAATATTTTTTCATTGAGTGGTCTTGCTTCAGAAGACTATTCTCTGATGAAATAACCATTGCTTCATTGATTCACTATTTTGATTTTTCAGGGCTGTTTGTCTGAATAGGATAGGTGGTCTTTATGGCTAGTGGCTCGCAGTTGTGACACCTTCCATTGTAGGTATGTATCTAGACTGTTAGGTTGTCGATATCTTTTATACCATATAAATGATAAGAGTTAAAGTTTACTTACTATTTGATAGGTTTGTGGTTCGTGGTTGTTTCGCACCTGCACTCTATGCGAGTTACCAGGACACCCAGGAATGTCATTTTACTGTTTTTTCTTCACCATAGTCATCTGCATGGGAAGTTTAATGGAATTTACATGATCTCATGGTATTTATATATTTTTAAGATATTTCCATTGTGTGAAGGAGTCATCTTTGTTTCTGAAGCAGATAGTTGCCTCTTCTGATGCAGTACTTGAGGTTGTTTTGTCAAAATACTTCACATAAATGTCCGTCGTCAACAGTCACAATGGTCATTCTATGCCGTCTTCCCACTGCAAAATATCATATTTTAGTCGAATATATGTTGCCTATAAAAAACATTAGACTATACATTTCTATGTTTATTTTCAAAGGACTAAATAGCAAATAAAATATGGCACCCAACCCAAATCCTGTTTATTAGACAGGAAATCGAATCTTCTGGTGTAGATTTCCAACAAGAATATACAAAAACAAGTAAAACTTCTATCACATCAGAATTTTTAATCGAGCAGAAAATGTCTTTTTACTCTCTTCATAATTTGATTTTCTATGATGCTAGTCCAACTGTTTCAATTGAGTTTGGGTTTATCTTGGCAAATAAAAGCTTCACTTGAACCATCCTATTTCCGCTTAAGGGATTGACTGGCTTCATGCCTTACCTTTTTCTGCATAACAAGCTGCAAACCTATCCCAAATGCTGAATACTTTTTATCTTTTGAGCAAAAGGTGGAGTACGTTGACAATTCGGAAGAAATTCCCAGAACTCAATATTCTGGGTTCACATTCCTGCACGTAGACACTTCCACTGGGAGGAAAACATTAATACGTCTGATCTCTATTCTGACTGAATCGATGTTATTTCTCAAACTGCAGTCCATTCTTTAATTCGTAAAGCCATTTATAAAAGAGAGTATAAACAAGACGAGAATTTGCAGTGAAAACAGTCTGAAGGGGCCTTTGCATTACTGGCGACTGTTTAACTCAATGGTAAGAGCAATGCTACATTGAAGAAGCTACTCTATCTTTCGCAGTTTTGATTCCTGCAGTAGGCTTTTTTTATTCCATTGTTTATTCTATTTACGTTGTTTAGGTCAAGTGATACATTAAGCGTGTCTTGACGGGGGATCATTTCAAATAAGAGTTTCCATATAATATAATGCAATTTATAATCATTCTGTCTGATCATGTACATCCATTTCTTAATACATATGTATATTTCAAAAAAGGAAGATATCGTCACTGATAACCTTCTTTCATATTCTGCTCTTGATGAAGGAAGGGAGAGAATCAGATCAACTAAGAAAGATATTTGGCGATTCTGTTGACCCCATCGCTTTTTTTCCTCAAAATTGTTTCCAAAGTTCCCATTGTAAAGTTGTCATCATAAATTTCGAATTTCAATAAAAACTGCTCATTGTTATCGCTTCTATTGCTGCAAAGGCATTTTGAAGAGCAGCAGAAAATGGAGAATCAGTTCTTTGATTGCATCAACGCCAAAATGTTGAAAATTATTTCCATCAGGCCACGAATTGAAGTTTATGATTTTTGTTACTGATATTATTTCAGTGACATTTAAAAGACAATGATGTAGTTCAGTTTGTCGGTTGGTGTGTAACAATTCACAGGCCTTTCTGTAATCATTGTCATTTCCGAGGAATTGACGTAATTCATCATTTTTGTTTTTTAATAAGGGTGTTATGTTGTAGAGTGTAGAAGGCGAGTAATTCCCCTACGGAAGAGATAGTTTCTTACGATGCTGATGTCCTTTTCTTGAAGAGTTTTTGATAGTTTTAAAAAGACAGAAATAAACTCCGTGAGTAATTTCAATGCATTTTTTAAAATTCTTTAGCTTTTTAAAAATTCCCAAAGCTACTGCTCTTATAGATTTACTGGCACTTGAAATTTGCTTAATGGTTTATTCTCTTAACAGTGAAGCAATTAATGTACACCAGTGCTCTAAATGTTCTAACTAAATGACGATGACATTGTTTGTCACCTTTTATTTGTTGTGTTTCTCTAATTTTAGACTGCATGCAAACCAACTTATGATATCATCTTCATGAATGCTAATTACACCAGAAAACTTTTTTATGACCGAAAACCAATTTCTCTCCACATATGATTTCATCTAATCAAATATTCGCTTTTGTTATTTCACACATTGCTTTATGAATATTTGTAGCATCGGGGTTTTTCACTGGTTTTATCCCAGCATAATGAACGAAAATTCCTCCTGGTGTAGAAATCTCCTCTTCCGTTGTTGATGGATCTACAAATCCAACAGATAAAATCCAAAAGAATGTCAATCTTGCTAAATTTCCCTTAATATTAAGTTTGTCCAGCTTTGCACCATATCTAATAGAGGATGGGGTTTTCCAGCATCAGTTTTTTTAAAAGATGAGTTTTTTGCATCTTCAATTTTTATTCTTTGGAGTTGATATCTCAATCTTCATGCCATTCTATCTATTTTAGCTTCATTCCGGGGCAACCGACAAAGGATGATCAACACAGGACACACAATTTTTCTATTCCTTTCATCCCTCTTTAATCATGATAGTCCTTTTCCCCACTTTTCTTGAAAAAGTCAAATTAAGCTGATTTTTCTTTCTCTCAATTTGACTAATTTCGTTTCACTGAAGGCCATCCTCAAAAATAATTTTGCAAAGAGAATAGCCCGAAAAATGAATCATTTAATGGAATGACTTTGATCTCAATATTTTACTTTCCCAGTTCCTCCTCAGAAAATGAAAACCTTTCAAGGCCAGGTGAACAAACCTTTGAAGGTCAGGTGAACAAACAAACCAAGCACAGGAAGATATTAACGTTGTCGTCTTTAAAGTTCATACGACGAGGAATCTATTGGGATGTTTACTTCTGCCCATCCTGCCATTTATACCAAATCAGTTGAATATTTCAATTTTAAATCTTAAAGAAATATTTTTTCAAAAGTGATAAAATTTCTTATTTTTCCGACTAGACCAGCAGTCGAAAAAGCTGAGAAATATGATCGGAAGAGTATTGAGTCAAGCGGTGAAGTTAAATGCTATATATATACATACATATATATATACATACTGCCGACCAGAAAGTGGTTCGGTTTCGTTTCAGCCATGTTTATAAGGATAAATTATTTGATAATTCAAAAGGAAAAAAATTAATTGGTGGAAGCGAGATGATATAAGACGTGAGAAAATTGACTTTAAGATTAGTGAGAAATATTGTCAAATTCTTCGGTTGAATACATTGGTCGAAAATCAATTTTTCAGTTTTTCTGTGTAATTAGTATCCTTGATGATGAACTTGGTTTGTATGCAGTCAGAGATTATAACCGACACAACGGATTAAATATTCACATGGGTGAACACCCAATAATGACACAAACAACGAATTACGTCGATTGTTATACATTCTCATCCCTTACCATTAAAAATGTTTGGGGTGTAATCCATGTAAGTTATCCGTGTTCCAAAAAAAAAGTATAGAATGATGTGTAGTATTAAATAACATCCATATACAATACAATATGATAATACCCTACTTATATATAAACTCTACATGGATGAAATAAGCTATATATTGAAATCATAGCTGAAAGGGAGGTGGTGTTTGATCGACACTGCCGGGGTACCACATTATTATGACTATTTTATTTTTAAAATTTTAAATTTCATTTTTTAAATCCCTGAAACGGTTGTATGGTGAACAACTGATTATCCCAACAGGAGAATTTTTACATGTATTACAATAATAACAAAGTATAAGTAAAGCATTAGAAAAAATCACCGAAGGAAATCACATAAATTACATTAACAGATATGGGGAAATAAGTGACTGAAGTGACACACAAAGGGAATTTGGAATAATTTTTTCCAATGTGTTAAGTGTTTAAAGCTATAAAGCTTTCTAGGTTATATATATATATATATATATATATATATATATATATATATATATATATATATATATATATATATATATATATATATATATATATATATATATATATATATATATATATATATATATATATATATCGCTTAAATGTGAAAATTTAGCCTATAACAATGATATAGACAGATCTGCTTATTATCAATGTACGGTAAGGGATTATTTTCATATTTATTTGAAATGTTGGAGTAAATTGTATTTATTTACCTCGCCACGTATCTTATAGCCGCCACCGCTTTATTTCAGGAGTGTACTCAGATTACATAACACGTAACTGCTTAAGAATTTTAAAATAAAATACCACAAAGTAATAACAACAACTCTTACAACACCAGAACAACCAAAAGGCCCCCACGAAAAGGAACAACGAAAGATCAAATACGTTCTTTTTTATGCTAATAATGTAATTTAAAATAACTTGAACAAATAATTAGTTTTAATTAAAGAAATAAAACTATGTAAACAAAAAGCGTAAAAACCGTTAAAAGCAATACCAGTTACTTGAAATGTAAGCTGTGTACACACGCTTCAAATAAAGCAGTAGTTGCTCTCTGCTAATAAGTGGCGAGGCAATAAACGATTTGGTGAATTAATTCCCTACAGTGTATAGATTATAAATGGGTTTAATTACACTGTCTATCTGATCTTACATAGCAAAACAAAGGTTCAACCAATGTTATAGAACAAATTTACATGTGTAATCGACTTGTCTCAACTCAGAGTATTGTGTTCTATTGAAATACAGATACATATATTTTATTTACACACACACACACCTACACACACACACACACACACACACACACACACACACACACACACACACACATATATATATATATATATATATATATATATATATATATATATATAATTTCACCATTTTATAGACAGGAAAATACAGATTGGGATAGGTATTCACGGACGTTTCGTAGAAAATGACCCTACATCTTCAGTAAGATGAGAAAAATGAAGGGGAAAGCCTCTGTGCTGGTTGGACTGTGTTCCAGGTCATCAGTGGATGGCCAGAGTCTGTTTGGGATGAGGCTTCGTTATCTGTTATCATGCTATCTATGTTGGATGGTGGATAAGTACGTATGTAAGTCAGAGATGGTCACTTATGTTTTCCTGTGCGAGGGGAATTTGTGTCCTCTGTGTGTGTGTATGTGTGTGTGTGTGTTCGTGTGTGAATGCGTGCGCGCGCACTTGTGTGTCTAGGAGGGTATTAGTTGTGACCACATATACTAGTCGGAACGTATAGCACATACATGTATGATCATTCAATTATGTCAGCAAACATAGCACAGACGAATACAATTATACTGTAGTACATCCATAAAACATGCAACCTTATAAAACAGTATGCAAAAAAAATACACGTCCAACTGGTATGCAGTCTGCATGCGTGCAACTATGTCCAAATCAGACGGAGTATCCATGCGATACTGAATTACATTACGGAACGCATAGTACATAGCACTGCCGCGAAGTAACCATCCACTCATAGAGGGCATAAGTGTATAGATAGTATATACTCATACAGCAGTATACTTCAATTCAGTTAATAAACCCGTATACACCACTTCAATCACATACGCATTGCGAATCTAAATGTTTACACAAGAAAACACATACCGATTCCAGTACACGTGTGTCGAAACCAAACGCATGCATACATCCGTTCCAGCGAGATCCCACATGCATGTGAGGGCAAATATGTTTATTACGACATAGCCAACCTCCGTCTATTGGCAAGTGTGTAAGAGTGTAATTGTTTACGATGAGGTGGTTCTGCAATGATTCTCCCAATGTGTCTTGATAGAGATATCGGGAAGCTGTTTTACGGTTGGTCGCTGCAATGTGCTGCTTTTATTATCAGGTGGGTCGATCTGTAGTGTACGTGTTTCATCATTGGGTTTTCTGACTGTTCATGTGTAAAAAGTACCAGATATACATGAATTTTTATTCAAAAACAAGGTTGCAATGGGCCAAAGAGAATCAATCATGGAGTTCGAATAATTGGATGACTGTGATATTGAGTGATGAATCTTGAAACTACACTGGCGAAAGCAATGATGTTGCAACTTTTGTCTGGTGCTATTTCATCCTGAAGGGATGTACCTCGCCTGTATTATCGTTGTATCCTGATTGAGTCGTTAACATGGCGGAACATGTTATTGTGATAAATAGTTTCAATTTAACACTGAATTTTGCTTTTCACACCGTCTTTTCAACGAGACATACACACAACGTTGCGTAGCTCTTATCATTAAGCTACACAGCCGCCGGTAATGCACCCCCCAACAGTTTCAACTCGCAATTCCCACCTTGTTTATTCACGATCTACATCTGCTCTATTTGTTTCTTTCAACACGACAATTATGTTACTTAGAAATGGAACATAGAAGGGAATTTTGAGTTATTTGGGCCTTTGCATTACGTTGAAGCGGCTACCCTATCGGTTGCAGGTTCGATTCCTGCAGCGAACCCATTCTCTTCGATTGTTTATTCTATTTTTAGGTCAAATGGTACATTCACGTGTGATAATCGGTGATCATTTCAAGTAAGAGTTTCTATATAATATAACGCAATTTATGATCATATATATAGTGACCTATAAAACTCATGAGCAAATTTTGAATAATTTCATAATCATCTGGTTTGAATTCATCGCCTTTTATAGTTTGGTACGGTTGGTGATCTTATAAACATTGTCCAATACTAAAAAGTTCAGCAGTTTCAACTGAATTATTGAAAGTTTCCATTGCGACTAAACTCATTGACAATTGATGTTGTATAAAGAGTCTAAATTTCAATTTATTGGCTGCTGTTGTTTAAAGTTGTGTCGTTTTCATAGTATGGGAAAGAGATTGAAATTGTCCGAGTTCGAATGTGGTAGGAATGTTGAACTACAGAATCTGGGTCTTTCATAATGTGTAATGAATCAAAGTTATATGGTTGCGAAAAAGTCCGGTCAAGTTAGAGTTGCACTCAGAAGTAAATTCACAATCAGCGAAGTTTGCATAAAAAGTTGAACGATTTTATGCAGAACAACTAAAAAAACCAAGACTTGAATGTCTGAAGAAGTTTTGTATAGCACATTCAAAACTGTAGTATTTCCAGTCAGTTTTGGCAATCAAAACTCACTAATTGTCAATAATGGTACGAATATTGCCACTGACGTGCTCTAACTTCACCAATATGTGATATGAATAGGTTACAATGAATATTCAATATTGAATGCTCCTTTGCAGATATTCCATGGTCAAAATTAACAGTCCGGTGGTCATGAAAGGTCAAAACAACAAATTAAAAAAACTGACATAAGAGTTGATCGTAAGGTGGAAGTGCTTTTGTTTTGTTTTGTTTTTTTTTGTTTTTTTTTGTTGTTTTTGTTTTGAATCTTGGTAAAAAGGTTAAATCATATCTTAAAACCATTCTGGTTAAGAAAGCATCATTACCTGTTTTTTCTATGAACTTTATGGTGATCATTTTGAAATTCAAAATGGACAACTGTCAATATATATCTATTCCAATTATGACTAAGTCATTATGGATGGATCTATCTAAAAAAAATTATCACTTCTCTCATGACTTATTTCCAACTTTTCTACAAAAGCGAATACAGAATACACGAAAAAATCAAAATATCTCTCACTCAAAAACTAATTCCAAGATCAAATTACATCACTTCTTTTTTACAAAGTGTTTTACCCTTTCACGATGTTTGTATAGAATTCTTTGAAAACCTTTTGAGATATTGCGTTGACAGATAGGTGCAAATGCAGAAATTTAAGGGAAAAAATCGGAAAAATCTCTTAATAGGTAAATTCCTTGATCTACCCCTATTTGATCACTTCTACCTTTTCCCGTGTTCAACGTTTCCATAAAATTTCATTAACATCCATTAAGAACGATTGGATATAGCGAATAGCCAGATGAATACGGATATGTATGGAGAAAACACGGACAAATTCCTGAATTTACTACAAAATTTAATTACATCTGACGGAGTAGGTACCTACCCTCCAACGAAATTTCATTGAAATCGATAGGGAACTTTTGAAGATATCGTGTTGATAGATAGGAGCAAATACAGTAATGTATGAAATATTAAAACAGAAAAAATATATCTCAATCAAGAACTCATTTTTCGATCCGCTCCCAAACTCAGATATTTATTCTCTGCCCAGTGCCTTACCGTTCCCCAAAACTTCATTCAGAACTTATAGTGATATCATATGGACAGACAGGGGAGGAATTTACTTTTTAAAAACGCAGAAATATCCTCCAAAGAACAAAGTCCTTGATTCGAGTCAAAGTTTTATCTATTCTTTCATACAGTGTGGCGCATCCTTCAACAAAAATCCAAGAAAATTAGTTGAGAATATTCTGAGATACCGTGTTGAGAGACCTGAGCGAATATAAAAACGTATGAAATATTTGAATGGAAAACTACCTCTCAATCAAAAATGATCACTTGGATCCTCCTGAAAATATCACCACCTCTTCTTTAGCCAGTGGCCTACCGTTCTACAAAGTTTCATTGATACTCATTCAGACATTTCGGAGATATCGTGTAGACAGACATCAGCAAATGTGAAAAAAAAAATGCAAAAACATCTTACTGCTTCTTTTTTAAAAATTTTCTTTATTCGCTATATCTCTAGTTTTCAATGAATTTCAATAGAATTTTGTGGAAAAGTAAGTCACACCGGAAGGAAAGTGATTGAACTTTGGGGTTGGTCCACGAATTTGTTTTTGATTAAGAGATATATTTGCAATTTTTTAGTACATTTTTATATTCGTTCCAGTCTATCCACATGACATCTCCAAAAGTTTTCGATGTTGTGGAAGGGTGGGCAATTAGCTACGGGAGGGGTGATAGAATATGGGGAAGCATTAATGGAAAATGACTTAGTCATAATTGGAAGAAATATATATTCATAGTCGTCTATTAGGGATTTCAAAATGGCTGCCCTTAAACTTCATAGAAAAACTGGCAACGATTTTCTCTCAATCTGGATGTTTTGTTTTTTTTTTTTTTGTTTTTAAAAAAAATATCATTTAACTTTGTTGTCAAGATTCTACATTCAGCAAATCATATTTTAGAAAATGTGCCAGAAACCGATGTACTATTCGTGCTTTTGAGAGCTCCTCTCCTAGATCCACACTTCGAGTATCTTTATGATAATTTGCTCCGTTCATTTAAAACAATAGAAATAAAGAACAATTCTACGTTGTTTTTTTTTTTTGTTTTTTTAATGTAGTTTGTTCAAGGTAATGTCGTATTTTCGGCAATGTCTTCAAATTTTCCCTCTCAGTTACGTGTTTATTACAGCAGTTGAAACCACAGCGATTGCCTCATACTTTCACACATTTTAAACTATTCATGTTGCAGGTGCATTGGAATTTGCAATTTCATCGTATGAATTTGCAGGAATCTTATCCGTCATGATTGGTTCATATTCGTTTTCCACCATTTTCCATCCCCAGAGCAATACGTCTATCTCTGACTCCATCGACGTCACCACTGAATGATCTGCACGTGAAAACATCAGGCATGGTGGCCAACTTGAATGCTGGGTAGATGATAGCGAATCAGATAATGATGCAGCCATCATCACGTAGCATGCAAACCTCAAACTTGAAAGTTGAACCATCGAGTTTTCTTCCATACATCAAAATGGTGTATAATCCCGATAGTTTTCTGTAAATACAACCTCCCACTCTCGACATAATTATTATTACCAGTCTCATCAAAAAGGTTTGGCATATTTCCTAGATCATTCAAATGCATTTCACAGGTCCATTCCGCTCGGAAAAACTATTTCGCAATATAAATGCACATGCAATAAGTTGACCATAGTTTTGCAGTTCTCAAGGTCGAAGAAAGCTATCGTTGTCTTGATTCCATGGAGGTTTAAGTTTCCATGATACTCCAGATTCGCCCATATCATTATTGGAAACTCTTTTTTGTAATTCATCATGGCCAACCTCGACCTGTTTCTCCTTGAGTTTCTATGTTATCTTAGCTAAGTGATTCATCCCATTCGTTCTCACTATTACTCTTTCATCTTCAATCCTTTCCTTTTACTCTCTTCCATATGTGCCACATTTAAGGCAGCATCAACTAACATATTTGTTTTCCCACTCACCATATGTCACATAGAATTCTTGTCATATAATTCGTGCAGTGCTACTTCAAGTCCAAATCCTGCCATCAAGTCACCAGTGCTACCTAAAAATCTGATAAGTGTATGAAATCTCCAAGTCTTTTTAGATTTGGCTGAAATGATTTCCATTGCCTTGATATAAAAAGGTAGGTCAAAAGTAATGCATGGTGCTGGTATGTGTAATTACTCTGTTTAACCTTCTACGTGGACAAAGTCAATAAATGCATGAGTAGTCAAATAGATTAATATCGATTTAGGAAGCATCGTGATCATTGATTTGGGAATGCAGACCAGTTGAGTCGTGATCGTGCGGCTACTTGGAAGAATAATGCAGCCTACCAAACGTTGACGAGAGCACCAACTCTTCAAGAAGTGTATTGATAGGTTTAAAAATAATTGATTTCAATCATTCCCTACATTACAGAACTTTCCATTGATTTAGTAAATACGCCCATCATTCTTATGCTGTCTATTCTTAATCTAGAATGAAGACAATGCAGTTTGACCCCAATAATCCTAAAAAAGAAGAGTATACAACCAGTGCAATCTCCCAATAGTCATTTATAGAGCTGAAACATGGAACTTAACCAAAAGATAAACCAAAAACTGAGAAGTGTGCAACGCAAGCATGAGAGAATCATGCTCAATGCACATGGAGAGATCAAAAGAGCACTGTATATAAGAAAGAAAACGGAAGTTTGAGACATCTTAGAATCTATTATAAAACTTGAATGGCAAAGGGCAGGCCATGTTGCAAGAATGGCAGACAATCAATGGACGTTAGGACTCACAACATGGATCCCCACAGATCACATGCGAAACTGAGGCCAATAGAATACAAGATGGAAAGATGAACTAGACAGATTCAGAAAATACTTGCTCCGCGACGCCCATGATAGAGAATGTGGTAGATCCTGGGGGAGGTCTATGTCCAACGACGGACGCTAAAAGACTGATGATGATGATGATGATGACGACGACGACGACGATGATGATGATGATGATGATTTTTGCTCATGACAATATTCATGTCTTGGGTTTATATTGTTATTCTACATAAAATTGCATTTCGCTCGGCACCAAATTTGTTAATGGTGTATATATTCCTGGCTTCACCGTATTTTTGGTGAAATTCGAAAAGAGTAAAATATTTTTTTGCGTGATCCAGGCTTTGTGCGTGGACCCAAGAACAGAGATGCAGACCCAAGAATACGTCGGATCGTGTTGAGAGGGAAATTATCAGAGCATTGCAACTGAATCAGTACATCGATCGCCTGAAAATAGACCCGGAGACCGTCGGATGGAAAAATAAGGAAGTCAGGTATCGGACCCAGAAAAAGATTGCAGCGTCTAATTTTGAAAATGATCCATGGCAAGATTCTATCAAACGTGGAATAAGAAGTCAAGCTCGAAAAATGATCAACAAACATCGCTTTTTAATCTTTAGATTTAATTTTCAAATAGTTAATTCTAACCTTTTTTTCAAAAAGTGTTCTTTATTACTTATGCTCTGACAAAATGCAAGTTGTGTGTGTGTGTTACCAGTAGTCAATTTTTCTTCAAATTACTCCCCGTTTTTTTTTTTTTCATATTAGGCCGTATCTTTTTTATTAATTCAATCCTCAAAGCTCCCTTTTCCAAATATCACCCTCCTTTTGTAATGCTGCACCCCTTTTAACGTTACGCACCCTTTTTTAACATTAAAACCTTTTTTCCGCGTTAGCTGCCGTTTTTTAAATCTTCAACCCTCCTCCTAATTGCAGAACTTTGTAGCTCCACTTTTTAAATCCACCTCCCTCAACTCTCACTTAGAAAAAGACAACAAATGATTGGAAAAATGGAAATATGACTATCCTGAATGTACATCATTCTTAATGAGAAATAGGACATCGAAATATTAGACATATGAAAATATGTAAACTCATTTTAATATGACGGATTAATATAAGACGACGGATTATTGAAGATATTGAATCATGATTATCCTGAATTTACACTTATTGTTGAAAGGGAGATAGGACAACGAATCGTTGGAGATATAGAATTATGATTATCCTAAACGTACACTCGTTTCTAAAAATGGGATGAGACAACAAATTATTAGAGATAGGAAATTATGATTAAACTAAATGTATATCATTCTTGAAAGGGAAATAAGACAACGAATTATTAGAGATAGGAAATTATGATTATACTAAATGTATATCATTCTTGAAAGGGAAATAAGACAACGAATTATTAGAGATATTGAATTATGACTATCCTAAATGTACACTCATTTTAAAAAAAGAAATAAGAAGAGGAATTATTGAAATATGGAATTATGACTATCCTACGGGTATCCACTTCCTTAAGAGGGGAATAAGACAACAAATTATTAGAGATATTGAATTATGACTATCCTAAATGGGCATCATTCTTAATAGGAGAATAGAACAACTAAAAATTAGAGACATGGAATTATGACTTTAAAATGAACCTCAAATCTTGAATGTATTTTCATTCTTGAAGGGAAATGAGACAGCATATTATTAAAGGTAAGGAATTAAGACTGTTCTAGATGTACTCTTATACTTATAAGACAATAAACTATTACAGATGTGGAATTATGACTACTCCAAATGTAAATTCATTCTTAAAAGGGAATCAAGAAAACGAATCAATAGAGAGATGGAATTATGACTATCGTAAATGTACTCTCATTCTTGAAAGGGAAATAGGACAACGAATTGTTAGAGATATGAAATTATGACTATCTTAAAAAGGAAATGAAACAATAAATTTTTAAAGATATAGAATCGTAGCTATCCTTAATGTACTCACATTCTCAAAAAGGAAATGCAACAACGAATTATGTAAGATGAGGAATTATGACAATCATAAATGTACACACATTCTTAAAGGGGAAATGCAACAACAAATTATCAGTGGGAAATAAGACAAGGCAATATCAGATATAAGGAATCATGAACATCTAAATGTACACTCATTCTTAAAACCGAAATAAGACGTCGGATTATTAGAGATATGGACTTATGTCTATCCTAAATGTACGATCATTCTTGAAAGGGAAATAAAACAACGAATTATTAGTGATATGGAATTATAATTATCATAAATACACACTTGTTCCTAAAAGGGAAATACGACAGCAAGTGGTATGGAATTATAACTATCTTCATTATACACTCATTCTTAAAAGGAAAGTAAGACATTGAATTATTAGAAATATTGAATTATGACCATCCTAAATGAACACTCATTCTAGAAAAAGGAAATAAGACAACAAATTATTAGAAATATGGAATACGTTCCCTAAATGTACACTCAGTATTTAAAGGGGAAATAAGTCAACGAATTGTTATTACTATCCTAAATGTACGCACTTTCTTAAAATGGGATTGAGACAACAAATTATTAGAGATATGAAATTATGACAATTAAAAATGTATACCCACCCTTAAAAGTGAAAAAAGACAACAAATTATTAGAGATATTGAATTATAACCATCCTTAATATTCACTCAGTCCTTAAGAGGGAGATAAGATAACGGAATATTAGAGATATTATTGAATTAGGACTATCATAAATGTACATCCATTCTCTAAAGATAAATAAGACAACAAAATGAGATGGGCTTCTCAATATATTCTATTGCAAATGCTACACAACATTTCAAATGACGAACTTTTAGAAAATGGATATCACGAGATCGGCATGCTCGTGTTATTTCTTTCTACTTCGCTTCAAGCAGCTTCCAAATTATTCTTGGGATCCTTGGTATTGGCTTATTTTCAACAGTTTTTAGAAGGTTATGTTTTGTTCTGCCTGAGATTTTTTTTATTCCTATTACTTCAGAATGATGTGTAGTATAGTCATAGCGTTTGCACTTTAGCTGAAAAAAAATTAGTCAAGAGATTTCGTAATTTTTTTCTGCAAAGAGTCCTCCAAATCATCCTACGACGTGCGAATCAGTTACTCTCTGATCCATGTAAATGTACTATGTTCAGACGATTTGTGTTATACACAGAATATTAGATTTTATCATTATTATTATTAGGCAAAATGTATTAACTATGAAAAAATTGGCCAGAGGAATTCTTGAAAAATGATCAGTTACATTATCTAAAACTGTCACATTCAAAGAAACGAGTAGACCAAGAATAAACGAGATAAGAAATGGAATGAATTCAGTTATTTGCATTATCGGCGGCTGTAATGCAAAGAGCAACACCATGTTAAAGTGGCTATCCTATCGGTCGCAGATTCGATTCCAGCATCAGCCCCATTTTCTTCAATTATTTATTCTAATTACGTTGTCTAGACCAAGTGATACATTAACCGTGTAACGACAGAAGATCATTTCAAATAAGAGTTGCTTTTTTCACACACCTACCAGGACACAGCCACTTCCCCCGAAAAACAACCTTATCGGATAAAAAGGACATCGACTTGTCTAGAGACCCAATTTACATTTGACAGAAAAACCGCCCCTCTAATTCAGGGTAATAAAAGAAATACTTGTTCTTTTCCTGTGTCCAAAATTTTCTCTACCCTTTCATTCGGGTATGTAATTTTCATCATTTCTCTCAAAACGAATTTCGCCCTTTTAGCTCTGATAAAACCCAATGTCTACAGGTGAAATGTACGTAAGCGATTACACTCCTTAATAAAAGATTTGAGTGTACTACGAAATCGAATATCTTTTGCTTTTTCCATGTTGTCAATTTCCCCACAACATTCTGCCGGATCCGGATGTATATAAACACTATGGCTTGCGGCTTCATAACGCTGAATCAGTTACGTTGAATTTATGTTCATATCGAAATGTGTAGACCAGCACCAACTTCAAGATTTTGCACACAATACCCCAACATATGTCAGAATACAATGGTATTAAAAAGGGAATTTCGTGTGCTTGAAGCGGATTTTAGACTCTTCAAAATCTCTGTACATGAAGAGGGGGATCAATGAAGTGGAGGATCAGTTTCCTATTATAATGAAATAATAATAAACTGGTCCCCATAATTAATACATCTTAGAGTACTATGTTCCCGGACATAAAGAGGGGTCGGTTTTCTTCTGGTACTTAGTGATCAATATATCTGTATCTATTGCTTTAAATAACTTCTCTGTTGACCAGATGCAGATTTCATATTTGTATACATAACCTAAAATGTTTGAATAAAATTATATGAAAAGGAAAATTATATCCGCTCTCTGAAAAATTGCCCCCATGCAATCATATTCAAGAGAACCTTGCACAACAATACTGGCCATTTTGACCGAACACTTCATAATGTACTACAAGTTCCGTTCAAGTGTAAATGTCGCGTTAAGTGATTTGCATATATCTGATTACTTGTGTCTATAAAACATTCTAAAAGAAATGCTTACCTAATCTATCATATATTCAAGCATTTTATGGTACCTAATAAAGGTTTTCGATTGATTGTAGACACTCTGCACTTGGAATGGAAATCAATATGAAGCAGGATCAGTTTTTATTGTTTAATGTAATAAATTGAACCCTCCAATGATTAATGAATTACTCATACCTGTACTTATGAAACCCATGCTTTGTCAGGGTGCAGTGGATAACCTCTGTGACTGAACCACTTCAATTCTTTTAATTAATATTGATGCTGTCAATTCATTTCATATAATCAAACAGGAAATCAAAAGAGCATTCTGATTTTACTTTTATATCATTCTTTTTCTCTTTTCTGGAATTACTTTTGAGACTGTGGGAATGTGATTTTATATTGAATGTTTCTTTTAGTGTGACAAACCTTTGCTAATGAATATTTGAGAGGATTTTACGATCACTTTTTGTAATATAGTCAACATTTTTTTGATAATATTCAAAAGTTTTCTTCCACATTTTTTGTCATATTTATAGTCTCAACTTTCATGCACATTATTTGCCTTTATTTCAGGGGAATATGAAGAAAATAGTTATTTATAATTTTTATGATTTTTGAAACTTTTATCCCACAATTTTCGTCGTATTTTGATTTTCAACCTTAACGCATATTTGACAATCTTATTCCACGCTCTAGATTCATATTGAAATGATGCATTTCAGAAACTAAAAGATAAACATTGAACAAACCGATCGATGAAATAATCGACCTTTTCTGCGTTCAGTGCATTCCTGTTCTTCTCTTCGCATTAATTGGTTGATTTACGATTCTTTTCGCCCCGTTCGGTTTGTATAAATTTCTAGAATATAAATAAGGACTGATTGCATACATGCCTGCTCTACTGTTCGTGATTAAATTGATGAATTAAACAATAAGCACCCGTCCAGATAACCTATGTGTCACTTCGATACTCTGCTTTTTTTAATTGGTAAAGGGAAGCATGCGGAAAACATGAAAACTTTCTAACTTTGGCCTTTATTTCTGAGTGGAACTGTCAACAATGTGCTACTTGGTTGGAATTAGAGGAGAGTGGGAGGGGATGAGGTTCGAGCTACGAGTCTGCCTGGAAGTCGAAACCATATCCGGTAATCAGAATTTGAATGTCATCGTAGACGAATATAGCTGTTGTCGGTGTCGCTGCTATATTCTAATCGTTGTCTCTAGCCAATTTTTACCTCGACCTATATCTACCACAATGGCCTCACCGACAGACAACGCTGGGAAAGTAACTCTCTTGTCTGTCACTGTTTAATACACACAGAAGCCAACCAGTTATTTTATTATCACCCGTTCACAATGGACTTTTGTTTTGTTGAATGTCGCAGGATGAGAGTAGGAATTATCTAAGAACGATTTATGGGCCAAATTTTGATAGAAGGTTGGAAGAGGAATTTAGAGGTCCATTTCCTCTGCAGGCAGAGCAACCCCGATGGTGACAATACACGAGAACTATAGCCGCTCAGTCATAATATGAATTTGATGATCGAAAGAGAGAATTACAAGTATTGATTGTCGCTCATTTTAGAAGTATTCATAATGTCTTCCCAGGGACAATATTTCCAACATGCACGCATGCACAAATACAGTAACTAATACATTCGTACACGTATTAATGCACGGATAAACCTACACGTATACAAAACTGAAATATTATATAAACTAATTTGTATCAAATAAACATAACAGAGAAAAGAATACATTTATGTACTCACACACACACACACACACACACACACACACACATATATATATATATATATATATATATATATATATATATATATATATATATATATATATATATATGTAAACCAACGTCCGCAGCCTGATGATGATAGAAGCATTTATTTTACATTACAAAAGATAAGGCTTCAGCTGGTGCTTTATGCGTATAATTATGTGCATGTTCTGGTTAATGCAGATGCTGTGAAATCAACCAAGATTTACAAGTTCGGACTGCGATATTTTTTGTGACGTCATAACCCCAAAATAACTCGTCAGTCGCTCCAAGACAATCATTGCTATCACTATTATCTCTATTATCATTCATGAATCATCCTGAATGACTATCCGATTCACTGCATTGGAAAGTAAGGAGATCCAGAACAAAAAATGTCTTGCAGGCGGGCCAAATTTGAAACCTGGTAGAGAAAATTTTGATATTTCTTTTAATTTCTTGTGCTTCCAATCCATTACGGCAAATACGGGCAAAATGTTAATCCAATAGTCTGCTCTGGCGTGTGAACTAGTAACGCAAAATATGAGCACATAAATCCTCAGTTTGGGGTGGGGGTGATATTTAAAGTTTTGTGTGGGGGTACACAGGCCTTCCAGAGGGTCGCTGACCCGTGCGGGTCTGCCCAGAAGTGTGTGCTGGTCTGACTGATGGCCTTATCATTCACTTGCAGCTAAGATATATTCTAAATTTTCATTCTTCTATTGTAGTCCTTAAAAAATAATCTGTGAAACATAATGATAAAAAGGCGAACCGATTATATAAGCCTTTATGGAGAAAAATGAGATTGTAAACGATGTCATAAGTGAACGTAGCAAGCTGGCACAAATTGAGTATAAAAACAGACAGAGAAAATTGTGCAAACTTGTGATGAGTATATAAACAAATGAAACATACTGAAGATGGTCCTGGGAAGTTTTCTTGAATAAGTAAAATAGTCTGATACATTGAGATTCAGAATCACCGCTCTACCTTGACAAGAAGATTGGACCTATTTGTTATGAACAAGAAACAGGAAATCTGCAAGATCCTAAACATGACTGTGTCACCAAACCGAAGGGTCAAAAAAAGGGAAACGGAATAATACAAAAATATCAAGACCAGCCGTAAACAAAAGAAGCTATTGAATATCAAAGCCAGAACCGTGGCCATAATAACTGGCGCACTTGGAATTGTCCAAAAAGACTCTAATGGTGAAATTTGAGGAATTTAAAGAAGGGTTGAGACTGTCTACTTAATGGTACAGAGGTTCTAATCACTCGGTTTTCTAAACTGGAGCACACATAAACGTCCATGTCTTGGTCGCTAAAAAATACTGAAGAAGGCTTTCAAGATTCAAAGAGACAAAAGATCCAGCGACAACTACCGGTGTGAATGTACAAATACTTGGTTGTTATAAACAAGGAAAAAAGATTGTGCCCCATCACCTTCTAGAAAAGTGTTGGGTGGAAACGAATTAGTAAAAATGTAGGAGCTGTAGAACATGACTATTTTGGCTGTGTCCATAATAGTCCATGAACCAGACCTCCAAATTTTCTATATCGGTACCAGATTAGAGAAACTGATTTTCGAAATCTAGTGGACTCCTCGACACAAAATACTTATGATAACCTTGAATAACTGTGAGTTATATGTTTTATTGACATTTCTGTGTGTTTAGACATAATGTACATCTTCCAAATAATATAGTATTGGTTTACCTTTGTGTGGAGTTCAATTTTAGGACTGAGAAATCTAAATTAACCCAGTTTTTACTTATTGGTATGGCAGATACAGAGAATATGTTAAATTAAATGTATGTGGTTTTACTCTCAAAGCATCATTTTTGCTATTTGTAACCGATTTTTCTAATTAAAAGATGACCAAAAGTGTATAATGGGGAACATTTAGTTGGTACATTTTTTCACATGTAAATTCCGGTAAAATTAATTCATCCATACGCAAATATGACCAAAGGTTACTATTGAAAAGAGACATCCTTTGGATGGATCATTTAAATCTGAAATTTTAAAAACTTTATCATACCATATCTGAACAACTATGGGCCAACAAAGCTGTATCTACAAACTTTTCACAGCTTAGAGATCACCAACTGAATCATCAAAACGCTAGATGAGAATCAATTAAGAGAACAGGCTGGCGTCAGAAGCATTTACTCTACGATACACTATCTTCATTCGGTAAATCAACTAAAAGAAAAGGCAACAGAATATGAAATGCTACTCGCTGTAGCATTTGTAGACTTCAAGAAGGCCTTCAACTTGAAAATTCCCCAAGTTATTGATGTTATCATAAAACAAGGCGTAGATCCAGTATATGGCAAAGTCTTGCAACATATCTACCGACATAGCAGTCCCTTTATCAGGTAGCTCGAAAAAAGGGCATGGCGATACCAGCTCACTCAAAGTCTTCACAGTCTACCTTGGAGTGATCTTCCGAAACCTAGACTGGGAAATAAAGGGATCAAATTGATGGGGAATATATAAATAACCTCAGATTTGCTGACAACATCGGCTTTTTTGCTGAGAACTTTCCTGATCTCCAAATAACGGTAGACTGACTGAATGGAGAAAACAGGAAGTTAGACATTCACACGAACTTCAGCGAAACAAATATTTTTGAAAAAAAGCTCAGAGAGGAAAAAGATACAACAATCTGAATAGAAATGATGAGCTGGAGAAAGTAGACGACTACTTGGCCAACGAACCTCCATGAAATCGTCAAAAGGAGAAAAAATCAAGCGTATAATCACTACGATAGAGAGCTTTTGGTAGAGCCAGCTCAACCTTCAAGAACAAGGAAATTTTATCAATACTCAAAAGAAAGGTATGCAATCAATTCATCCTTCCGATAGTCACCTATGGAGCTGAAACAATGAACCTTATTAAAAGATTGATCCTCAAGCTGATAACCACACGACGTGTACATGAGAGTATCATATCATAGAATTCACTAGAAAATTCAAATGGCAATGGGCTGGACATGATGCAAGAATGTCAGACAATTGCTGGAAATCCAGACTCTCAAAGTGGATCCCCAGAGATCATATGTGAAAATGCAATGGCAAAATATGAGATAGCATGACGAACTAGACCAGTTCAGAAACTCTTGGCTGCGACGAGATAAATCTTGTGAGAAGTCTATGTCTAGCAACAGACACTAAAAGGTTACTGCTGCTGCTGTTGATGCTGCTGATTTGAACATTTGGAAAAAGTGTACAAACCTACCCAACAGGTGGGGATAGGTGGTACAATCTGATTGAGCAAGTTAGTAATCTTGCTAGTTGGAACAGATGTGATTAGTATATTATTATAATTGAGAGATATAAAATATTAAACAAGACAGAAGAATATATCAAATATAGTTGAAAGTAAGATTTAGAATATAATGACCATCTGGTAGGACAAATGGAATCATAAGTGAGTGCATCTCGATGAAGCATGGTAATAAGGTGGAAGATGGGAAAATGAACAATAACAAAAGAATGACTGCTCCAAATATTCTTTTAAAAAGTGTTTTGTAATTTATGTCTTTCCTCTGCTCTAATTGAATACAATTACTGTATACCGAGTTCCCAGCATACAGTGTACCAACCAGCTTCAAACATATGTTCCCGAGAGAAAACTGCTTGAAATGCAGTATATATACTGTTTATTATTACTTCTCATAAACATATACTACGCTATCATCAATCATACAATACAGCAAGAACTAGTAATTTGTTTGTCAAAGTCAAAAAAGTTAACTACCAGGGTGAGAAAGAAAAAAACAACGTTTTCCCGCAAAGCCTTATGTGCTTACAACACGTATAACCCAAAATAAGTCAAAAAAAGCCGTCCTCATCTTGGTTGTTTTCCATACAACGTTTTGGTCATTGTACTCTGCGGCCTTCAAAACAACGGCCGAAACGTTGTATGAAAAACAACCAAGAAGAGGATACTCCGAATAATAATAGAAATAATAATAATACCTCATCTCAAAAATTCAGAGAAACAAAAAAAAGGTTTTTTGTTTTTCTGCTCAACAAGAGGTTAACGGTGGCGCCATCAAGTGGTGGAAACAAAAATTAAGATAAGTAATTTAATTTACCCCTGTACCCAACTAGCCCCGTTCTCCCCTACCTGGTATGAGATATATACGTTACATACAAAAACTGCTAAAAAGATAAAACGAAACTTTAATGATTTCTAGTCAGAAAATCAAAAATGCACTCTAGTCCAAGAGTAAGACCAAAGATTTCCCAGCCCATATGATAAAAAAAAACTTTGGACGTTGTTTGTGCAAACATCAAACAAAACAAGTCTCATCTCATTTTTGGTGACGGAATCGTAAAAGAGGGGGTAAGGATTAAAATTTTACTTCTAACCAGTGAAGAACAGTGCTACAAAATCTCAAATAGTAGTATCTAGGAGATGCCTGCACGAAGAAGTATTCTTGAAGCAGCAATTGGCCGCTTATTACTTCATATTGATCATACTGCTGAAGATAGATACCAAACTATATTATTATTTTCTGCCAACATCGATGTGTTCATCTTATGCCTTTCCTTTCAAAAAATGCACCAAATCATCATTGTTTCAGAAATGTAGATCCAAAAACAAAACAAAACGATATTGTGAAAATAGTTGCTCATATTTGGTAAGATGTTTGCGATGCCCATATTGTATTGCATGCATTCACGAGTTGTGACACAGTTAGTACTTTTGAGAGTAAGGATAGGTTATTGCACCGAAGAAGATGATAAGTGAACAATCGCATATTTCCAGGTTAGGATCAGAGTGACTCATTATTGATAAAATCGGAAAGTCATACAAGCTGCTTGAATTTTTTTTTTAATTCAGCAATGGACATCATTGAATTAATTTACCTGTGCAAAAAATTTAATTAATTTTTTCTGTGCTAAACGAAGAGGAATGGAAAGTCAGCTGTCGCCACCATGTTTAGACTGTTTGAAAGACAAGCAGAAAAGACTATACTGCTACAATCTGGAAGAAAAGTCTAGATGTAGACCCATGGAGACCAACTCCAATTGGATGAGGTTGGAAATTCATTCAAGTAGATAGAAAAAACAAAAAACAAAAAACAACTGCCTGTAGACAGGTCCTGCCAGTTCCTCCGGCTGACCTTCATCTTACGTACAAGTATTCCAAAGTTGTGAGCTGCCCAAGCGTAAGTTGTTCAAGCGCCTAAGCAAACGCTATGAAATGCACGGACATATGCATTCTCATTGATTGTAGCAATCAGGCTGATTGACATCATTGATCATCAACCAGAACCAGATGTCGGATTTGATATCTGTACCTTTGAATGTTAATTATTGGAAAATGTAATTATAACAATTTGAATTTTCTTATATTGAAAATTGATAAAACAAACCCCTGCACCCATTCATGTGAACCAATGAAGCAAGGAGATGGTGAAAGGAGTGCTAAGGTTAATTTCCATCGATGCGCACCTCATGTAGACGCATGCATTTAAGGTATATATATATATATATATATATATATATATATATATATATATATATATATATATATATATACATATATATATATATATATATATACATATATATATTGCTTGATTTATGTTGATAAAACATGCTCGGCCCACACGTATGCTAGGTTATCATATATTTTTCAATTCTATATACGTGCAGCTTCATAATGCCCGTAATTTGGTACTGATATAGGAAACTTGATGTCTGGCTAATGGACAAATATACATTTTTCATTTTATGACAAAAAAATCATTAAAGATTTAATCATTTTGCAATTTTAGTGTGTGTACGTTGTGTGCCACATATTCTATATTTTTATTACTTTTTAATCAGAAAAATCGGAGCTGGGAGAGTAAAATCATATGTAATTCAATTTTTATACATTTCTGTATTTTAAGTTTTATGTATTCTCAGTATTTGTCATATCAATAGATAATTCGAACAGGAAGACAGAAATAAATATAGGTTATTTTCTGACAAAACTTGGATACATATGTTGGGAAGGGTTGGCGAAAAGCCGACAAATGAAAGAGGAGGAAGCGAAAAACAAAAAACAAACATAGATTTGGATATTCTCTACATAAATTATTGTAACTTTCTAGGCCTCCTATCAAGTGAATAGTAAACGATTTTCTACAGAGGTGTGTGAAGTGTTGATGCAAACATATATGCTCTCAGCCCATCTGAATGGAATGATGGAAACAAGGCGGCTTGCGTGGCGATGTTTGCTAAACAATACGGCTTGACTTAAACTGCAGTAAGCCTAGAGTATTCCCTCTTTAGGGAGTTGTGTTTTCATAACATTTTAAACCAGAACGAAAGGCAAATAAGAATACTTGAAAAGTACCCATTCTTCTGTTGATTGTAAATAGATCAATGTCAATGACGTGGGAACTCTATCCCAATTTGTGTGCGCTCATTAGCATCGAGGGCACTCTTCCTGTCAGTTGTTTGTGCAAACGTTGTCATAGCAACGTTGGGCCTAATTAAAATTCCATATGCAGGCCTCTAGAATTTCCAAATCTGGTGGAGAATTTTGTGAATAACTCAGACCTTTCCCTGATGGTACACAATTTTGTCATCGAACCCAGAAAATCGTCGAATGATATAGATCTTTCCCTGAAGATGGACAAGATCGTCATCAAACATAGAAAACTCAGAAATGACATATTTTTTTTATAGTGGACAAGCCCGTCATCGAACCCATAAAAATTTTCAAAGATATTGACTTTTCATCGATGGTGAAAAATTGGCCATCAAACCCCTAAAAAGTGTCGAATTATATAAAGTTCATCTTGATGGTAGACAAATCTTTCCTTGATGGTGGACACGTTTGTCAACAAACCAAGATAAAATTCGAATGACCCATACGTTTCCTCAATGGTGGACAAGTTTTTAATCGAACCAAGAAAATTATTGAATGATATAGATCTTTCTGTGAAGGTAAAAAAAACTCAGAAAAATTTAGGATGACACAGACCTTTCCGCAGTGGAAGACAAACTCAGAAAACTTTCAAATGACTTCGATTACAAAAAGATTACCATCAAACCTAGAAAGCTGTCGAATGACATAAACCTTTCCTCAATGGTGGACGGATTTGTCATCAAACCCAGAGATTTTTCAGATGCCATACATTGGTCTCGATGGTAGAAGATTTGCCGTCAAATCGAAAAAACCGTCGAATGACATATACCTTTCTTCGATGAGGCACAAGTTTGTCATCAAACCCAGAAGAAATTTGAGTGACACAGACCTTCCTCTGGCAATGAAGTGGTTTGTTAAAGAGAATCGGAAAACTGTGAAATAACAGTTATTTGTTCGATGATGGATAAGTTAGTCATCAAACGCAAAAATCGTTCGAATGACCCAGACCTCTCCTTTATAGTTGACAAGACTACACCAGAAAACTTTGAAATCAGATGGACATTTCTTCGATTTAGACAAGTTTATCATCAGACCCAGAAAAATCGTCGAACGTCGTAGACCATTCCTCGGTGGTGGAAAATTTGTCATCAAACTGCCAAAATGACATAAAACGTTCGTTGATGTTGGGTAGGTTTGAAAACAAACCCAGACAATTTTCGAATGACACAGACCTTTCCTCAATGGTGGAAAAGATAATCAACAAACCCAGAAAAATCTCTTCTCAATGGTTGACAAGTTTGTTATGAAAACCAGAGAACCTTCAAATAGCAGAGACCTTTGCGAAATGGTGAACAACTTTATCATTACACCCAATAAACCTTCGAATGACACGTTTCCTCATTGGTGGACAGGTTTGTCACTAAATCGAAAAAATTGACAAATTACAAATACCATTCCATGATGATTCACCGATTCGTCACTAAACCTGAAAATCATTTGAATGGCACTGACTGTCCCTCTATGAGAGAAAAATTGTCATCAAACTCAGAAAACCTTTGAATGTCATAAACCAGTTATCGATGACGCACAGGTTCACCAACAAACCGACTCGACTTTTGGATGACATCTTAATGGTTGACAAGTTTTTCATTATATCCAGGAAACTTTCAAACGACACAACTATCATTAATCATGAGGTTTTTCTTTTTAAATTCAAAAAACTTTCGAATGACAATCACATTTCCCTAATAGTGGACTAGTTTAACTAACCCAGAATAGTAATGACTGGCTTTTCTCGTTGGTGCAAAATATGTGATCACATCCAGAACACTGTCAAATGACATGAACGGTTCCTAGATGATGGATAAGTTTGTCATCAACCCCAGAAAACTTTCAAATTGACGGTGGACAAGTTTTTCCTCAAACACAAAAAAACTCTGAATGACATTGACCTTTCTCCGATGATGAACAAGTTTATCATCGAACCCGGACAATGCTCAAATGACACTGGCCTTCCTTCAGTGGAGGACAGGTTTATTATCAAACCCAAACAGTATTCGGATTACACAGATAGTGAACAGATTGCCATCCAACCCAAAAAACTTTCGAATGATAGACGTTTCCTTACACAGAACCCAGGAAACCTTCGAATAATACAAACCTATCCTTGAAAGTCGACAAATTTAAAAACGAACCCAGAGAGCTCTTGAGTGATACAGATCTTTCCTTGATGATGGACAAATTCCCCCAGAAAAGACTCGAATGACACAGACCTTTCTTTCATAGTGGATGTCTGCCATCAAACTCATAAAACTTTCAAATAGCATAGACCTTTCCTTCTTGGCGGTCGTTTGTCAGCAAACCCAGAAAACTGACAAAACTGAAAACTGACAAATTACACCGACCTCTCCTCGATGGTGGACAAGTTTGCCATCAAACCAAGAAAACATTCAAATGACATGGACTTATCTTTGATGGTGGACAAGTTTGTCACAAACCTAGAGAGCTTTCGAATAACATAGACCTTGATGGTGGGCAAATTTTTCGCCGAACCCTTGAAACCTTGAATGTAATGAACAGCTCACATTTTCATCTTCTCCTTCTAAAAACTCGCAGGCGATTTTCCCCTTTGGTCGAGAGCATCTACCTAATTCTACTGTATAGGAGGCAGTCTTTGCTCAACCAAATCCCCTTGACCAAGCTATAAAAACTTTCCCTTAAACGTTTATTAAGAATTGGTTACTGAGATGTTATGGCATGTTTGTACCTAATTATTTACTAATCTGTGAACCGGACAGGAGAGTACATTCTGACTTGTGCCCTAACAAAGGCTACGTGATGCACAGGGGATTCTTATCAATCTGAAATTGATTTGTTGTACGCTTCTGAAACACAACTCAAAAATACATCGAGTGAATATCAAGAAACCAAATTGTCATTCACCTATTTTCCTTACGTGTTTGATCCAGTCATCATCATCAGTCTTTTCACGCCAGTCACTGGACAAAGACGTTCCTCAGGATTCACCGGAATCGTGGGAGTATCGGGGGCCAATACTCTCTGAATCTGTCCAGTTCGTTTAGCCAGCTCATATTCTGCCGGTCCCAGTTCTGCATTCGATGTCTGGGGATCCATGTTGTGTGCCCATCGGTCATCTGCCATTCTTGCAACATTATCAGCTAAATGCCAATTTAGTTTCGTATTGTATTCTATGACGTCTCAGATCCTGTTTTTCCCTAATATACTGTGTTGTTATGTGATCTGACCATCTTACAAAAAAAGTGTGGGTGTTGGGGTATTTTATTTTAAGTGAATTTATTATCGCCACGATGGATTTAATTTCATGAGAAATCAATTCAAACTCCATCGGTAAAACATTTACCTCCATCATGATGTTGTTTCTGTTAATATATCTGTCGGAATCGTTATATCTCAAGTGCTTAACCTATATTTAGAGTGAATTAGAATTTTAAAAAAGTAGTTGTTTAAAAACGAACAAATGCCTCCACTCCAACGACCATACAAAAATCATACAAACAGGATACAAATATCAACTGCTGAATAGATAATATGAAATACAGCCGAGCCATTTGTCTGCAAACAAGGAAAATTGACATAAAAGCTGATTAGAAAAAGGTTGTCTGTTGTTTTTAAAAGAATAAATGAAAAACTGCTTTCACATTCTTTCCTGGTGTAAGCGCTAAAATATAGCGCATAAGCGAGGAAATTTAATAACTATAAATGTATAACGCAATCATCATCATCATCATCATCATCATCATCATCGGTCTTTCAACGTCCGTCGTTGGACATAGACCTACCCCGGGATTTGCCACACTTCTCTATCATGGGCGTCGCAGAGCCAGTACCTCCTGAACTTATCTAGCTCGTCTCTCCATCTAATATTCTGCCGGCCTCGGTGGCGCCTGTGATCTCGGGGGATCCATGTCGTGAGTCGTGATATCTATCGGTTGTCTGCCATTCTTGCAACATGGTCAGCCTACCGCCATTTGAGATTTTTAATGGATTCTATAATGTCCCTGACTCTTGTCTTTTCTCGGATGTACTGTGCTGTCTTGTGGTCTCTCCATGTGAGGCACAGCATGAGTGGAGGAAGGGGTGGCTTGATACGTTCGTTCTTAATGCCGCTAAAAAATCGTGTAACTATGCGCGGGAGTCAAATGATAACAAGGATATTTACATTCTGTACGGGGCTATGGATTACCATTCTGTGTAGAGCTCCAGAAATTATACATGGCCGATAATTTCGTCATTTGTAGTAATGGTAGCAATTTCGAGTAAGAGAACAATAACATAACTCCAGTCATGAATTGCCTCCGTTATATATTTGGTGCACCACACAGAGCTTGATTATAATGCGAATATCACTTAGTGACCAATGGATTCAAATATACACAGCTTTACCATGAATATTTGTAATTGAAAGTGTCTCTTTCTTTCACTAACTTTCTCTGTCTCTGACTTTCTATCTCTCTCTCTCTCTCTCTCTCTCTATATATATATATATATATATATATATATATATATATATCGCTATGTGTGCATATTAGTGTGTATATGTATTTGTGTGTGTGTGAGAGAGAGAGAGAGAGAGAGAAGGAGAGATCGTTCCTATACTATAGAACACTGAGGTATGCGGGCGTGTATCACACAGAAATGTCAACTGTGGGCGAAAAACAGAGGTTACGAATACAAAACAAGTGGGTAGAATGAAATATCAAGCAGGGGCGTCACTTTCATCACTTCAATCCGTAGCAATCATTCACTTACATGGCTTTATACAAAACGATTCTTCCATCCAACATATTCTTTAAAATGATTATCAAAAACACTCATTCAAAAATACTTACACCGAACAGATTTTGTCATAAGAGGTGTACCTCTAAATATTATAAATCTTTAATCACTATACATTAATTAGGAATTATAAAAATGGTGGGAAAAAAATGAATTCTTTGTAATCAATGAACTATTTCGAAATGCTAGCAAAAGAAGTTTCAGTCCGATTCGAACTTCTACAAAATCATTGGTACACAAAATTATCATCAGAAAACCCATTCTTCTCAAGTTAAGCATATAATCCTCAGCTTGAAATCCTTAATTCCCCTCACATGTATAGGGTTATTCTGCATGATTTGAATTTATATTATTCACCTATTCGTACATAGCTTTATTTTAGATGAATCCAACGTCAAAATGCATTCTTTCATGTTCATTTATTTTAAAATATCATCATCGCCGTCGCCGTCGTCGTCGTCGTCGTTATTATTGTTATTATCATTATTTGCATTTCCGCGCCAGTTGCTTGGTGGTCACCGCTGGAGACTGAGCCTCCAATCCTCCTCTTCTCACTCTCACTATCCTCAGTGGTGCTACGGTAATCAGTTGCCTGGTGTGGTTATCGCTGAAGGCCGTGACTGTAAGTCTCCTCTGGTCTCTAGTCCTTTCATATGTAAGCCTCACCTACCACAGTAGCGTGGTGGTTTGTATCATCTCTTTTTTTTTGCTGTTGTGCCATTGCTAACAGCTGGGGCTCGTAGGTCTCATATTCCTAATACTCTCCTCGGTATTCCTGCTGTCCCCAGTGGTGCTGTGGTCTGTGTAGTCTCAATCCTTCCTCATCCAATTTTGCCTCCAGTGTGTACGATTCCAAGTTATTTACTTTGGTCTCTTACATATTCTTATCCTCCTCGGTGTTCCTTTTTTATTTTCTTATTCACT
This sequence comes from Thysanoteuthis rhombus, assembly GCA_963457665.1. NCBI lineage: Eukaryota > Metazoa > Mollusca > Cephalopoda > Oegopsida > Thysanoteuthidae > Thysanoteuthis > Thysanoteuthis major. The sequence goes on from OY735215.1 coordinate 14,301,633, forward strand.
TCTTCCCGTTTTATCGTCTCACATTCGAGAACTTCAAGGTATTTTATCGGTCTTGCGCAGTTAGTGCTCAGCTTTTTCGGTTGTCTGATAATTCGATTCCTTCTTACGCTGTAATCCTTCCTTTGTGCATAATTATTATTATCATTATCTACAATTTCACAACAGTTTCCTGGTGGTTACCGCTAGAGGTTGAGTGACAGCAAGTCTCCTCAAGTCTCCAGCCCTACTCTCCACACTCTCAGAGACCACAGCAATACTGTGGTTTACAGTTTCACACCAGTTGCCCAGTGGTCATCGCTGAAGGCTGAGTGACGGTGAGTCTCCCCAGGTCTTCAGCTCAAATCTCATCTCTTCCTCGCTTATCACGCCAGTGCTGTGGTTCACATCTCTGCTTCCATTTTCCTTCTTCTGTTAGGCCACTGCTAAGATTTAGTGTAACAGTCCTTATATTTCTAGCACTTTCCTCGGTATCCGTGCGGTTCCTAGTAGTGCTGTGGTCTGTACAGTTTCAATCCTTCCTTTTATCCCAAACTCCTCCAGTCTCGCCCTTAGTGTCTTTGGAACAGTTCTTAGTGCGCCTATTATTACTAGTACTACCTTGACTTTCATGTTCTACATCTTCTTCAGTTCTCTTGCTAGATCTTGGTATTTTTCCAGTTTTTCACTCACCTTCCTTTTTACTCTATGGTCTGTAAGCACAGTCACGTCTATTATTTGGCAGGTTTTCCTCTTCTTGTCTACGATTACCAAGTCCCTCTCGAGACAATGCAATTCGTTTTTTCTTGATTGCATCGTTAGGTGGAGAAGCAGCTGTAAAAAAGTTGGAGTTATTCTGGTTTTGGTATCCTCATTTATTGTAAAGTTAATAAAACTAGATGAAGCGAAGTTAATAACCTCTCCTTTGCCCGACAATACTATTCAACTCCGTAACTATCTGCTTAACATTCGAGCATATGTCACGGGTAGGAGAAACGGCAGGTTTGATATACTTAAAATAAAGAACCGCAGAATAGACAACAACCAGATAACGGGGGAAAAATTAGTCCCACAAGTAATATGTGAAATGTACGCTCTAACCCATCAAGGTGAAATATTACGGGTGTAAAGGGTCGGCGGAGCTCTGAGGTTACTCTGATTTTAACAGTCCGAACCAACCCACCAATGTGGTGTCTCGAACAAAGCACGCCTGCCCTGTAAGGATAGAATAGAACCCCCAAAAACCAATGGAACTTGGGAAAAAAACTCAACCTGCATTGGCTATCACGCAGTTTACCAAGGGTCACAAAAAATTAGCTGTTGGTTCAAACTCGCATGAAAATCATCAGTTTAATCACCAGAACCAACAGACCCTGCATCAAATAATAGAATCTTAAGAAAACGATATAAATGGCAACGTGAGGAGTGAAAACAAGTTATGACAGCTTTCTGTGCCGCGTTAGGTAGACTGGAACAAACTAAGTACACGGAGAAACTTAATCGGATATGACCACCGCCAGTATATAAATGGTAAAAGACTTACAGATGTACGTTGGGACATTATGAGGAATAACAGACGGACACACGCAAAAGTTGAACAGATTAAAGACGGTATTAATAACAATAACACGGCGAATAGGACGTGGAACAAATAAATGACAACCATGCTGAGCCAACGGCAGATGCTAAACCTAACCTAGAATACATGGAACAAAAAATCCTTGATATTGCAATGGTAAACGATTGATAACAGCCACCAATATGAACATGAGAATAAAGAGGAAATATCCGAGGCAAAAGATGATATTCTAAGAGAACTCAGCATAAACCAGCACTTGTACAGCAGATAACAGCTAATCTAATTCCAAAAAACAGAACCAACTCAGTAAACATAAAAATTCACAACACTACCTGCGATCTAATACTACGAGATATGACATCGCCTATTGACATAATGTACACAACTTCCACAGTTTTCACCAAGAAGATCGGCATAAAAATTACGAAAAAGGACAATATATGCAAACCAAAATACAAAGAGAAATTCAAATGCCAAGAGTAGAGTTATTGATATTGGATGAACTATCTAAAGGTAACAATGCTACAAGCCATAAAGTTAGAAAAGTCAAACGAAAGTACAAACAGTGAAAAATTAAACTTTGAATTCCAAAGAGATTGTCAAATAAAGGATACAAGTCAAGACCCAATTATTAAGACTTTACAAAAAAGGAACAAGTTTTACAGTCAAAATATGATTTTCAAAATGTCAAAAAGTTCTCCCGAAGAAATGAAAGAGCCACCGGGAATGAAGGATGTAGAAGGGTTCTGGAAAAAAATTGGATGTACGGATAAAGGATTTAACGAGAGTGCTACTTGGATAAGAGTGTTGGATGGGTCTGTCTAATCGTAAATAAGTAGTGAATTCTTGCTGGGAGACGGGCATAAAATATTTAGCAAGGAACAATGAAAAATTGAAACTTTTTCAACTGCTAAAATGAAGTCCCCAGACCAACTACGCTGTTGCAATTTTGTTCTTAAACTTAAACCTCTGTGGACTTTATTTAAGTTAAAAACTTAATATATAAGGGAGAGTTATTCTCCAAGGCTGCATCACTGACCCGAACAGGTTGGAGATTGAAAGAAAGAGATCCTTACTTATGGAATTTGCATCCAACTTATTTGGAAAATTGATCGAATTGTGAAAAAAAAAAAAATGAAAAATGATTTTTTTTTTCCCCTGGTGCTCTGAGCATCCACTCTCGTTTCACAAGAACAGTTTGGATATGTATCAAGAGCCGGTGGAGCTCTTTAGCCACTGACCCGCAGTGGACAATCCACCAGACCCCCTGCCAACACGTCCTGGGCCAGCGTGGCAGGGCATGGCCCATCACTCCCCATGATTTGCACACCAAATATTATATCGGCCGTTCCTGCTGGGACCTCGGTACCAAAAGGCCCAGCCACATCACTTGCTTTGGGTGGGGGTGATGTGCTCCAAGGGCGACTACCCAAACACTACACCAAGAACGCGTCAGTTCCCGCTGGGTCATCGGCCCCAAAAGACTCAGCCACATCACTTACTTTGGGTAGGGGTGATGTGCTCCGAAAGCGACTACCCAAATCCTTCACCAAGGGAACACTTGTTCCTACTGAGTCACTGTTCCAACAACGGCCATTTAAACAGAACTCTAAGACTGTCAACAAGAGGACAAATTTATACATAGGCACATACAACGTTAGAACACTGTCAACTGACATGCACCTAAGTGATCTAGAAAGTGAAATCAGAAACGTCAAATGGGACATCATAGGCATTAGTGAGGTAAGAAGACCCGGAGAAGAACTAATCGAACTGAGTAGCAGACATCTTCTTTACAGCTACGGTAAAGAGAAAGTAAAACAAAGTGGAGTTGGCTTTCTCATCAATAAGGACCTGAAAGACAATGTAACTGGCTTCAAAGCCATCTCTGATCGAGTAGCTAGCGTCACGATACAACTTTCAAAACGATACAAACTCAATATAATCCAAGTCTACGCTCCCACTTTGCAATCAACCCAACATGAAATAGACAACTTCTATGATGACTTGAACTCCCTACTCCAAGACACCAGAAAACACTTCAATGTTATCATGGGTGACTTCAACGCACAGGTAGGACAAGGAAATGAAAATTGCGTCGGCAAATTTGGATACAAAATACGCAACGAGAGAGGAGAAGATCTTGTAAACTTTGCAACGGCTAATGGATTCAAAATCATGAACACCTTCTTCAAGAAGAGACCCAATAGGAAATGGACTTGGAAGAGCCCCAATCACGAAACAAGGAACGAAATAGACTACATCCTAACGGACAAAAACGATATCGTCAAGGACATCCTAGTCCTGAATCAAGTCAATGTAGGCAGCGACCACAGAATGGTACGATGTAAAGTACAAATAAACACCAATAAAGAACGCAGGAAAATGTTCCATACAAAACCGCAGCCTCTAAACATACCAAAAGAGCACGTTCAATCTTTCAAGCTCGAATTGAAAAACAGATTCAGAATTCTCACTGAAGAAGACAACACCGACATCAACGAACTAAGCAACAAAATAACAGCGTCGATAATTGAAGTAGCTTCTACATTCAAGCCAATGAGCGAACAACCCATTAGCAAAATCTCGGATGAGACTAGAAATCTCATGGAAAAACGCAGAAACCTCAAGCCACCGACAACAACGAGAGGAGAAAATTGAAGGGGCTGAACTAAACAAATTGATCAAGAAGAAACGAAGGGAAGACAGAAGGAGATACACGACAGCAGTCATTGAATCAACACTTGAAAAAGGTCGGGGCTTCAAAGCTATAAACAAACTCCTCAACTCGGGACGAAGACAAATAATTAGCATACTCGAGGAAAATGGAAACCTAACAACAGACAGAGACAGGATTGTCGAACGTGCCAAAGAATTCTACCAAAAACTTTATTCGTCCAAACAAGGACTACAAAACAATAAGCAAGATACACAAGACATGAGCTATCAACTCGAGGACTTCCCAAAAGTAACCCCGTGGGAGGTGAAAGAAGCCATTAAACAGACGAAGAAAGGAACTGCCCCTGGACCAGAAAACATCACCATCGACCTACTCCGAAAAGCAGGTAAAATCATCAATAGGAAACTGGCCGTCCTCTTCAACTTGTGTCTAAAACACAGTAAAGTCCGAGACGATTGGAACACTGCTATCATAATGCTTTTATATAAAAAAAGAACCCGAAAGACCTCAACAACTATAGGCCTATAAGCCTACTCAACTGTGTATATAAACTTTTCACTAAGATCATCACCAACCGAATCACAAAAACACTCGATGAAAACCAGCCACGTGAACAGGCTGGCTTTAGAAGAAGCTACTCGACCATGGACTACCTGCACTCGATAAATCAGCTAAAAGAAAAAGCAGCAGAGTATAAACTACCACTTGCCGTAGCATTTATCGACTTCAAAAAGGCGTTCGACTCAGTAGAAATCCCTAAGGTCATGGAGGCCATCAGTCGGCAAGGTGTAGATCCAGTATATGTTGAAGTGTTGAAACATATATACAATCACGGCAGCTCATTTATCAGGCTACATAAAAACTCAGACCCCTTCCAGCTCCAGAAAGGAGTAAGACAAGGTGATACCAGCTCACCTAAACTCTTCACAGCCTGCCTCGAGATGACCTTCAGAAGGCTAGACTGGGAGAATAAAGGAATTAAAATAGACGGCGAGTATCTGAGCAACCTCAGATTTGCAGACGACATAGCCCTTTTCGCAGAGAGCCTACACGACCTCCAACTAAGGATAGATGAACTAAATGAAGAGAGCAAGAAAGTCAGCCAACACATGAACTTCAGCAAGACGAAGATCATGTGCAACAACCACATTGGAGATAAAAACACTAAGATCGAAATCGAGGACACAGAACTCGAGAAAGTAGACCACTACATCTACCTAGGGCAACGAATCTCCATGATACCCTCAAAAGAAGAAGAAATCAAGCGAAGAATCACACTAGGATGGCAAGCCTTTGGCAGAGCTAGCTCAACCTTCAAAAATAATAAGATCCCATTAATCCTAAAGAGAAGGGTGTATAACCAGTGCATCCTCCCAATAGTCACTTATGGAGCTGAAACATGGAACTTAACCAAGAGACAGATCCGTAAGCTGAGAACCATGCAACGTTCACATGAAAGAATAATGCTGGGCTTCACATGGAGAGACCACAAAACAGCACAGTACATCCGGGAAAAGACAACAGTTAGAGACATCATAGAATCCATAAAAAAATCTTAAATGGCGATGGGCTGGCCATGTTGCGAGAATGGCAGACAATCGATGGACATCACGACTCACAACATGGATTCCCCGAGACCACATGCGCAACCGAGGCCGGCAAAATGTTAGATGGAGAGACGAGCTAGACAAGTTCAGGAAGTACTGGCTCCGTGACGCCCATGATAGAGAAGTGTGGCAAATCCTGGGGAAGGTCTATGTCCAACGACGGACGCTAAAAGACTGATGATGATGATGATGATGATGACTTGGATAAAAAAGGAGGAAGAAAGAATGAACCATGTCGAAAACAACAATGGGGTTATATTGGAAGAGCTGAAGGGAGGAGCTGCGTTGAGAGAAGGCAGACGACAGCCCCAATATCTCTCAACTCTCTAACTTCAATGCATCAAGACTTAACCAAGTCACCCAGACATTATACGAAATCCAGACCCCCACCCCATCCGGTTGATAGATGGAGTAACATTCCTACTACGAGAAACAAACAAAACAAAAAGCTCTAAAAATTATAGGCCAATCATATGCTTAGAAACAACACATAAGATATCAACAGCTATCTTATTAGAGAAAATCTACTCCTTTCTTTAAAATAGTATTCTTCTCCGTGACCAAAAAGGATGTAAGAAAAATTCCTACAAGTGAAAATCCTTCATAAATAGATCCAAGATCTAAAAATGATCCAAGAAGACTGCAGTTCAAAATACTGGAAGCATAACTACTGCAAGGCATTTGAAAGCGTCACCCGATCCATGGATAAGGAAATATTTCGAAATCTACAAAAACTCACCTACAATTAAGAACTTCCCCCAACGAAGCATGACACAATAGAAGATAAAACGGTTTCTCTCCTATTCTAATGGTGCAAATGTAAATTATAAATATCTAGGTATAGATGAAGGTAAAGGTACAACTCAATAAAATGAAAGAAAAAAATAAGAAAATAATACTACAGAAGAATAAAAACAATATTGAAAACGGAATTAAACTCGAACAACAAAATTCAAGCCATTAAATCAGTAGCTATTCTAGTATTCCAATATAGTTTTAATATGAACTGAAACTTACCGTAAATCCAACGAATGGACACAAAAACTAATAAGAATTGCAAACAGCAAAAAAAAAAAAAAAAGCACCATCCTAAGGCAGATGTATATAGATTTTACCTGCCCAGAAAGGAGGCTGGTAAGGTTCTCATCCAACTTTAACTCTCATATCTGACATCAACCATCAGTCTCCAAATCTACTTCCAAACTACCTATGACTGGATGATGGAGCTTGTGGGAAAACACGAGAATATAAAAAGAAACTACATTCCATTACAAAGGAGGCAAATAAGCACGGGGAAAATCAACCATAAAGATGTAAAACAGAGCAGAGGCTGACTCACTAAATGAAGCCGCCAAGTGAGTTGAAGACAAAACTAAACAGGAAGGAATGACAATACTAGACGGGAGCTGGCAAGGGAAACCACTCAACGGCCAATACCCCTTTCATACAAAATAAAACCTATCAGTGGTTGCAAAGTGCAGTATTGAAGATTAAAACGATGGCAACCCGGGACAAGAGCCTGAAAACACGAAATGACTAGGCTAACAAACTGAAAAATGTTACTAAAGGTGATGATAAGAGCGAAACGGTTGATCACATAGAAACAGGGTGCTCGCTCCTTGTGGTAAATGAATATAAGATAAGCAAGAGAGAATTTGGCAGTATCTACATCCGAACATCTGCAAATATTACAACGCCCCATACGCTAAGAACTTGTACGAACACCGGCCTGAACCAGTCACAGAAGCAATAGTTGTGACCATATCATGGGACTATATATACTGATAGAACTAGGAACGCGAGCAGGCAAGGTATTATAGTGAAAGACTTTAAAGAACAAATCTGTCTCCTAGTAGACATGACAGTCAGAGAATTCGAGAAACTCGAAAAATATTAAGGCCTTGAAATGAAAATCAGTAGAATGTAGCAACTCAGGACCAAAATAGCACCGATCGTTGTTGGAGTCCTTGGATTACTCAAAAAAGGACCAGTGAACTTTCTGATAGAATAACTGGAAAGCCCAGCATATATAAAATTCAGAAAATAGTTCTCATCTTCACTGCACGCATCGGAAAATTCTTTTCGATGTGAATGCATGCACTACACTCTGCATACATCATCTTCCTCTCAGTGTCCACCGTTGGACATCAACCTTCTCCAAGATTTGCCATACTTCCCTATCATAGGCATCGATGAGTCAGAACTTTCAAAATTTATCTAGAGAGTCACGCCATATTACAATTTCGCACCTGTTGTCTGCCAGCCCACTTCCATTATAGATATTTTTAATGATTTTTATGATATCCTGGACTCCTGTCTTTTCACTAATATACGATTATCATGGTTTTCTCGGGTGCACATTGCATAGTCTTCAGTTTAAGGGTCAATTATTTGATCAAGTTCCATGTTTCAGCTCCAAAGGTAATTATCTGGATGATGCATGGATTATATGCCTTTCTTTTTAGGACGAGTGGGACTTTTATGTTTTTGAAAGTCGAGCTTGCTCTACCGAAAGCATACCGACTTGGTATGATTCTTCGCTTGATTTCTCCTTCGTTTGAAGATTTCATGGAGATTTGTTGTCCTAGATAGACGCGATTTCAATTTTTGATCGCTGTGTCTTTGTCGTCAACATGTTTGTTGTACACGACATTCGTTTTGCTGAAGTTCATGTGGAGGCCAACTTTCTTGCTTGCTTCATTTAGTTCGTCCAGTATTACTTGGTGATTGTGAAGGTTCTTTGCAAAGAGGACCATGTAGCAAATCTGAGGTTACTTCGCAGTATTTGCTGTCTTTTCTGATTCCTTTGTGATTCCAGTTTAGGTTTCGGAAGATAATTCTAAAGAAGGCTGTGAAAAGTTTGGGTGAGCTGGTATCACATTGTTTCATTTCTTTCTCTAGTTAAAAAGGGTCCGATTCTTCAAGAAGTCTGATGAAGAAACTGGTGTCGGTCTATATGTTGCTATACTCTGACGTATTCGGGGTCTACACCTTGTATTGCATCGATGACTTTTGGGATTCCCACTGTGTTGAAGGCCTTTTTGAAGTAAAGAAAAATGCTACAGCGAGTGGCATTCTATATTCTGCTGCTTTCTCTTTTAGTTGGTTTACTGAATGGAGAAGGTCGATTGTTGAACAGCTTTTTCTGAAGCCAGCTTGTTTCTGTGGTTGGTTTTCATCTAACATTTTGGTGATTCGGTTGGCGATCACTTAGGTGAACTCTTTGTTGATGGAGTTGAGTACTTTATGCGGGGGAAAACGTTGTAAAGTTTGTATATGTAAAAGTTCTGTCCCCTCTCTCTCTCTCTCTCTCTCTCTCTCTCGAAAACCTGGATTGTCGTCACTTACATAATTGACAGGCTTAAGTCTCTGGTTGACACCTGGCTAGTGATTTACATGAACTGAAATCAAAACCAACATCAACGGCATTATTATTATTATTATTATTATTATTATTATTATTATTATTATTATTATTATTATTATTATTATTTGGAATCTCACACCAGTTGCCCGGTGGTAACCGCTGGAGTTTGAGTGACAGCAAGTCTCCTCAAGTCTCCAGCCCTCCTCTCCTAGTACTCATAGGTCGCAGTAATTCTACGATTTACAGTTTCACACCGGTTGCCCAGTGGTTATCGCTGAAGGCTGAGTGACAATAAGTCTCCTCAGGTCTTCAGCTAACGTCTCCTCTCTTTCGCATATCATGACAGAGCTACAATTCGTTGCAGTACTTATATCTCTAGCACCTTCCTCAGTATCTGTGCAGTTCCCAGTAGTGCTGTGGTCTGTACGGTCTCTATCCTACCCCTAATCCCGATCTCCTCCAGTCTCTCCCTCAGCGTTTTGGGGACAGTTCCCAGTGCGCCCACTATGACCAGTACTACCCTGGTTTTCATGTTCCACATTTTCCTTAACTCCCTTGCTAGGTCCTGGTATTTTTCCCTTTTTTCACCCTCCTTCTTTTTTACTCTATGGTCTGCAGGTACAGCAACGTCTACTATTTGACAGGCCTTCCTTTTTTTGTCTACTATTACTAAGTCCGGTCTTCTTGCCTGGATGAGGTGGTCAGTTTGGATGTCAAAGTCCCAGAGTAGTTTGTGGTTGTCATTCTCCAAAACTGCCTCTCGCTTGTGCTGATACCACTTTTCCACATGGTTGAATCCCATTTGTTTGCTTAGTTCCCAGTGTATCATCGTTGCTACTCTATCGTGTCTATGCTTATACTCCTTCTGGGCGAGTTGACTACATTCACTAGTTATGTGGTTTACTGTCTCATCTCTTTCACTGCACATGCGACATTTTCTGTTTGTCTGTGTTCTGTCGATTTTTGTTTTTATGTAGTTTGTCCTTATGCTTTTGTTTTGGGCTGCCATGATGAGCGATTCTGTTTCTCTCTTAAGGTTCCCCTTTCGTAACCACGTCCATGATTTCTCGTCTGCTATATCTTGTATCTGTCTTTTAAACTCGCCGTACAATTTTTTCCCTTCCCATCTTTCTTTTCTTGTTTGCTGTACTGTTCCATTGTTTTCTACTTTATTGCTTGTTGCACTATCTCTCGCGCTCTTTATGATTTCTTCACTATTTGTTTGCACATATCTTTCTAGGACTGTTTTAGCTCTCTGGACACAATCTTCTATGCTGATGAGCCCCCTACCACCTTCTTTTCTCTTAACGTATAGTCTATCTGTATCATCCCTAGGGTGTAATGCTTTATGCATCGTCATAAGTTTCCTTGTTCGCCTATCCATTGATTGGAGCTCTTCCTTTGTCCATCCTAGGAATGGTCCTGTATACCTAACTACTGACACAGCCCAGGTGTTCATTCCTTTTATTTGATTTCTGCTGTTTAATTTGGTTTCTAATATTTTCCTTATCCTTCTCAGGTATTCTCTCTTTATTTTCTCCTTCATCTCTTCCCGTTTTATCGTGTCACATTCAAGGACACCGAGGTACTTGTATCGGTCTTGTGCGGTCAATGCCCTAATCTTGCTGTTGTCTGGGAGTTCAATTCCCTCAGTCATTGAAAGCCTTCCTTTGTGCATCACCATGATTGCGCATTTTTCTATTCCTAACTCCATTCCTATGTCCTCACTATATTCCCTTACTTCGTTGAACAGAGTCTCAAGCTCTCCCCTGTTTTTTGCGAACAATTATATTATTATTATTATTATTATTATTATTATTATTATTATTATTATTATTATTATTATTATTATAACATCAAAATGCTGTTATACAGGGAAGGAATCTCGAAAGATAACTATAGGCCAATAAGTCCGAATCCTAGTCATTTGCATAGCTCCCACTGTATGGCTGTTGCTATCCTTTCTTGTCTGTCTTTGTCCTCTTCAGAGATAGTTTGCTACATTCTCCTGTTATATAGTTTATCGTCTCATCACTTTCTCCACAGAGACAGCATTTGATGCTTTTCTGGGTTTTGTGAATCTTCATACTTTGATCTGAGGCATTTTGGAGCAGCTATGAGTGATTCTGTTTCCTTTTTCAGGTGTCTTTTGTGTAAGCATATCTATGATCTTTCATCGATATTTTCCGTCTTTTGAATTCTCAATTTTTGTTCCTATTTTCTTTCCTTGTTTTCGTCACTACCTCTTCCACTAACTGTTTATTGTTTGTTGCACTGCTTCGAGTAATCTATGATAACTTCACTGCACGTTGGCACGTGTTTTTCTGACCACCTTATGGCAATTTGAACACTGTCGTCCATATTGATGAGTCATCTGGCCCCCTTTTTTTCATATAATTGGTCTGTGTCAACTCTAGGTCGTTGTTCATCGCCATATTTCTTTGTTTACTGATCTATTGATTGAAGTTCACCCTTTGTCCACCCAGGAAATGGTACTGTATATCTAACTATCGCTACTGTGTTTATCCCCCATGGTAAATTTCTGTTGTTTAGCCTGGTTTTTGATATTTTTTACATTCTCCCAAGGTATTCCTATATTTTTCTCTCTTTTGTGTCATCTTGTTTTCGAGAATCATCTTTGTGAAACATACATGACCTATCTTGTGAGCTTAATTCCCAAGAGTTTCGTTGCCCGGTAAGTCTATTCCTTCCCTCGCGCATAACTAAAAGTGCGCATTTTTCTCTTCCAAATCCCTCTCCTATGTCATCACCGTATTCTTTAACTTTTCTAAAGACTATTTTGGGTCATTTTCTGTTCTTTGCAAATAGTTTTATGCCATCCATGTACATGAGGTGGTTGTCTTTCCCCTTTGATTCAATATCCGTGGACACTATTAGGTCCTGATACTTTCCAACTGGTGGAAAGTGTTATTATCATTATTCGAATTTTCTGACCCCTTAACTGGTGATTTTCGCTAAAGACTAAGTGACAGCGATTTTCCCCAATTCTCTAGCTCTCCACACTCACAGTCCGTAGCTGTGGTTTGCAGTTTCGCACCAGCAACCAGGCTGTTATAGCTGAAGACTGAGTGACAGTAAATCTCCTCAGGTCTCCAGCCTCCCCCTCATACTTGCCGCATAACACAGCAACATTATCGTTTGAACAGTCTCGATTGTCCTGGTGTTGGGCCATTGCTAGCGAGTGGAGGTCTTATATTTCATGTACTCTCCTCAGTATTTGTGCAGACCTCAAAAGTGCTGTGGTCAGCATAGTCTCAACCCTTCTTCTCCAGCTCCAGGAATCTTGTTTTCAGTGTCTTTGGCACAGTTCTGAGTGCGTCCACTATCATTGGTACTATCCCGACTTTCATGTTCCACATCTTCTTGTCAGAACCTGGTATTTTCCTAATATTTCCCTCTCTTTCATATTCACTTCGTGTTCTGTGGTTACAACCATGGCTATTATTCGACAGGGGCTCTTTCCCTTGTCTTACACAACCAGGTCTGATTTTCTAGCTCGATGTCATAGTCACAAAGTAATTTATGGCTTCTGTTTTCCAAGACTCTTGGGTTTGTGCAAATATCATTTGTCCGCATGGTTGAATCCCAGTCGATTGCCAAGTTGCCATTGTATAACCTCTGTTACCTTGTTGGGTTTGTTTTTGTACTTCTTCTAGGCTAGTTTGCTACACTCACCGATTACGTGATGTATAGTCTCTTCCCACTCTCCATGATGAACGATTCTGTTTCTTTTTTCAGGTTTCTTTTGCGTAGCCATGTTCATGATTACTCGCCTTTTGAATTCTCTGCGTGTTTTTTTTCTAATTTCCTTGCTGTCTGCTTTGCTGCCCCATTCACTTGCTCGCTGATACTTTTGTAATCCTTTTGGCCCTTTAGACAGTCTTCTTTGTTGATGACTTACCGCCTTCTTTCCTCTTAACATGCAGTCTACTCGTGTCTTCTCTTGCGCATCGTCATAAGCTTCCTCAACTGATTTGAGCTCTTCTTTCGTCCAATCAATTGTGCCTAATTACGGATATCAATGCAACTAACAATATTTGAATGCATTTGGAAAGACCATTCTTCTTAAGACTACTGCTCATGTGATGATTATAATGGCTACTGTGAGCATTTCTATGGTGTGTCTTACTAGATGACGTACAACTCCATTCTGGGTCAAATATTTCAAGAGTAAATGAATCTTTAATCAGCTTTCAGACGTGTGATAAAAGCTTCCCTACACCCTTGATCCTTAAAGGAAGAAATAGTCTACGTTCACTTTTAACCCCTAAAGGGGTCTCTGTTTACTTTTGACCCTTTAGAAAAGGGGAAAATTTTTCTCTCACTTTTGATCCCTTGAAGGGAAAAATCCATTTCAGATTTCTCTTCGCTTTTGCACGCGTAAAGAATTATATATAAACATATAAAATAGGTATATAAACTTACGATTCAAGAGAGAGTAAACAGCCGACACGTGTTTCTTGGTCCATCCATTTATTAAGTGTGGTGATTTATTTCTAGTTTTAACATAACTACTTTCAAAATTCAAGGGAAATTCTGAAAGTAATAAAATCAAAACTAAAAATAATCCACGGTGAACCAAGAAACTCGTGTTGCATGTTTTCTTTCCCAAATCCTAAGTAAATATTGCTCTATATTATATGATTTGTGTATTGAGCACTTTTGATTTAAAAAAATGATTTCAGATCTCGAACTGCTCTACTTTTTTATCAAAGTTTTTTTAATTAAATTTTTTTTCAAATGATATGGTATTTCATATATATATATATATGTATATATATATATATATATATATATATATATACACACACGCACGCACACACATATATATAAACGAAAGTGAGGGTCCAGTGCAGCATTATAGTTACATTGTAGGTAATACCCTCCTGTGGAAGCTCGAAACAATTTTTATCGAAACCTTACATTTTTAAACCTTGCCCTATGTCCATGGAGTATGTTTGCCAAATTTGGTCGGGCTGTGCCCATGTTTCAGTGCTTTCTATCGCGTGATAGATGATGGGATATCTCTCACTTATATATACAGATAGTTTTACGAGGCGATTAATATTGTCAAAATCTTATCCGTCCACCTGAAAACAGCGTTTTCTCCAAACTTCCTTTTTGCTGATTCATTTTTGGTCTAAAAAAGGACTCTAATGAAATTGGAGAATGAAAAAACTCAATACATAGAAGAAAAATGTATACAAAGCGAAAGAGAGAAAGGGAGAATTTTAGAAAACATACGCACTCAAACACTCGCACGCACCTATAAACGATAGTAATGAATGAAACAATGGCCGTCTGTGTCCCAATCCCACTTAATGACTCAGGGACAGGGACGGATAAGCGTTTGACTGCTTCCTCAATATTTTTTCATGTCCTGTTTTTCAGCATTCATTTTTATATTACGATTCATCTCCGCCCAACCTTAAATTTGGAAAAAAAATGTAGAAGCCTCATCTAGAAAATATTCGAAGTAATCTATTCATTCATTCAGAGCAAATTAAACCACTTAAAACTATGATAACAATATGTTGATTTGTTCGCAAAATTACGTTAAATGCTTCAAATGATTTATGAACATTAGATTTGTGTCAAGAATAGTAAATAACAACAAAAAAAAAAACTGCAGTTATTGATTAAAGGTTGTCTCCGTCCACTGAACGGTGTATGAAACCGAATTGATTAGTTCGATCGAATATTTAAATTCCATCGACGACCAATTTATTGTTGCAAATACAGCTGTATGTGAACTCTTTGGTCAAGAGGGATGCAGAAGGAATGATTGTCCAGGAATTCTCACGATTTTGCCCGAATCACACTGATTTGCTCGAAATTTCACTCAGTTTCGCCCGATTTGTGGAGGGACACATATTGATTCCAAGTACAGACATTTATATTATTGAAATGCTTCCCTTGAAATAAACACTGCCACATATGATCACATATCAGATCAATTTCATTCGTCAATCCGATAGATAAAGTTTTTAGTATTCATATAACTCCGGAAGATATTTTGTATATAATTAATATTTGATTTAAACAATGTAAATGTGTTCGTTGATTTTCGCAATTTATTTGAAACATGTAATAAGCCTTGATAAAATATAATGTGAAATAATACTGAATATAGTACATAACATAATTAAACATCATGTTATATAAGCACAAATATAATGTAATACAAACCCAAATATGATGTAATACAAATACAGAGTAATGCGTTCTGTCCTGATATATTATTTAGGAAATAGTATTATGTAAATATAACATAGTAATGTAATACAATATAATATGATATGATAAATGTTTTTTTTGTTTTGTTTTTTTCGAATTGAAAAGTTAATCTTTGTAGTGTTATGTTTCATTGACATACCAAGGTGGGCGGTGGGGTGGTTCTTGTTCCTTTTGTCACATCATATCCTCGTGGGATTAAAGTAAATAGGAGAATTTGCTGAGGGTATTGAAGCTGGGACTGTTGGGTTCATCCGTGAATATGTATTTTCTGAGGTAGTAAATGGCCTACTCATACCCGAACTCAATCATATTTTGTTGATAACTTCATAACTGTGAATGAATCACCCGAAATACTGTGACTACAACGAGAGGAATCGTTCAAATTGTCCGAACAAAAGTTTGCTGCAAAATTACAAATGTCAGATTGCTGTTAGGCCATCATCAGCAAAACATTATTTGCTATCACGAAGAACAAGAACAATGTTTCGGGTAAACGAAGCACAAAAAACTTTGATTTAATTTCCGGCTTTATCCTCTTATTCGAAACACTCACCTATACAGTAATGTAACTTCAATATGAATAAACATCATTTGCAAAAAAGGCATAATTTTTTTTTGTTGTTCACGTAAGTTTTATGCATTGTTGAAATTGACTACAGGTGCCCGAAAGGGGACAGAATTGATTGCAAATGATCAAACATTAAAACCAAGTATCTATCATTTAATGATTCACCGAATATCCGTTCGTCCAACTGTGTATATTCTCCAATTGCAAAAAGAACACTACACGAACCAATAAAGTTTTCTGTGTATATTACTCGGACCCTGGGTAGATTTTTAGCAAATTGGTTTTTGAAAAAAGAAAAAAAAAACTCCCAGAAATGTGTATTTGGGGGGCATCAATTTAAATTCATGCTAAATTGGACACATTTTTGTGTTGATTTCTTTCAGATGCCGCTTGACTGTTGCTGAAAAATAGCTTTTTTCCAGAGCGAGGAGGGAAAACTTTTAGTTTTTTAAGAGAATGGTAGAGTCAGTGAGTGAACAATGATTAGTTTGGAGAAGAATTGGGAGAAACAGAGAGATGTTTTTTCCGAAATCGTAAGGGAAAATA
Source organism: Thysanoteuthis rhombus (assembly GCA_963457665.1). NCBI lineage: Eukaryota > Metazoa > Mollusca > Cephalopoda > Oegopsida > Thysanoteuthidae > Thysanoteuthis > Thysanoteuthis major. The sequence goes on from OY735215.1 coordinate 14,318,214, forward strand.
ATGTAAATTTCGTAAAAACCAGCCGACATAACAGTATGGAATTTTCTGTCTATAAATGAGACAATGGCTAAGATTTTCAGGAAATTAGATTTTGGAAAACAGCCCCCTCAAAAATGTTTGTTTTTGAGTTTCGTCTTGTGTTGTTTTTTTTTTTTTTGGTGGGGGGGGTGCAATTGTGCGTCAGCATCTTAGACAGTGTCAACCAAAACTTTCAACAATAGTTTCTCCAGTTTTTAAGCTTGTCCGGTTGGCTATGTATGTATTGCGCATACAGGCTAGATGGCTGAAAATTCAAACATTACAAAATATCATGTCAAGAAAGAACTTTTTTTTAATTTTCAAAATCTCCAACCCCTAAATGAGATTTTAGTTTAGGACTCAATTTTGAAATGTGAGTTAATGCTTAACTGGTCCCTTCTTTTTTGCCCGGCTGTGTTGCCCAAAAGAAACAAGAGAAGTAACTCATTCATCGATATTGGTCACTTCTTTTCGAATTATTCAACACCCCCATCACAAGATACTTTCGAATGAAATTAGTTTCCATTGATCATGATTGATCTTTATTAAATGAAGTATCGTTAATCATTAATTTCTGATTAGCATTTTTCATCTTAATTAGAAACCATAAACAAAAACTGTCGTCAAGGCTGCTAACATAGGTTTCTTCAGTTTCTAGATAGATAGGCTGGATTTGTATGTATGTATGTTTGTATGTATGTATGTATCACGCATATAGACCGCACCAATGGAGCAAGAGGGCTCAAGATACGGAAATTTCCTCCTAATCATATCTTGAAAAAAAAAAAACAATTAGTTTTTAATGGTTGGGTCAATTTGTTATGCAAGTTTTTGTCCAGTTGCATTCGCACTTGTTTTTTGGGAAAATTGAATTGTTTTAGTAATCACAAAAGGTGACAGAAAATCCATTGATCACCCCTCTTTCCAAAAGCCGAAAAATGTTGGTTACGTGACGATTTTGGGTGGATTACTAACCAGAGCTATTATTCTTCCAAATTCTCAAGGATAATACATTAGTTCAAAATAAATATTTATTCATAAATATTTCGTTTTTACACCGTTTTTAACATCGAGTGAACGAAGGTGTAAAAATTTACTTTAATACGCACGTTCAATGTAAACAACGCAAACAGACTTATGATTTAAATGGGCTAGCTTTCCCGACGAAAATGGAAGGCTATTTTGTTAAATTGAAAAAATACATATCCTGGGGGGGGGGGGCTCTAATATGCATTGGAATAGGTTCTATTTGCCTGAATTTCTAGAGACTAGCCATCCATCGACTTGCAACGGACGCCATTTTCATATAGAATGGAATAGGCCTATGCCACTATCCAAGCTTAGTTTCTTTTCACTCGCTCACTTGGATAAAACCATTTCATTGGTACCCATACTCATTTTCTTCATACTATTTCACGAAGTCAGAATTGAGAAATTTAGAACTAAAGATGAATAGACTTGTCAGTAAATCTCGACTTATGCCATCACATAGGATAATATGGAAGAATCGCGATGAATTATGTATAGTAATAGTTCCAAAATATCTCCTAAATTCTCAACATTCCAAGTAGGTTGTGACACTATGAGTTACAGCCCCAGGTGACACTTGCCATAGGTACAAGGTAATATGTGTCTCCTTTTAACAAATGTTTTTGAACATAACAGTGGCGAACCTATGGTAAAAGTCTCCCGGGGCTGTAACTCATGGTGTCACAATCTACTTGGGATATCAAGAATGGCATTTTCTATTTAAATTTTTTTTTAATTAAAAGCCAATATATGAAAATAATAACAACATCGAGTAATTACTTAACAAAGTAATAGTTATTGTTATCATCATCATCGTTATTATTACTATTATCATTATTATTATTATGCAATCTCACACCAGTTGCCTGGTGGTAACCGCTGGAGTTTGAGTGACAGCAAGTCTCCTCGAGTCTCCAGCCCTCCTCTCCTAGTACTCATAGGTCGCAGTAATTCTGCGATTTACAGTTTCACACCGGTTGCCCAGTGGTTATCGCTGAAGGCTGAGTGACAATAAGTCTCCTCAGGTCTTCAGCTAACGTCTCCTCTCTCTTTCACCTATCATGTCAGAGCTACAATCCGTTGCAGTCGTCGTCGTCGTCGTCCTCCTCCTCCTCCTCCTCCTTCTTCTTCTTCTTCTTCTTCTTCTTCTTATTATTATTATTATTATTATCATTATTATTATTATTATTATTATTATTATTATTATTATTATTATTATTATTATTATTATTATTATTATTATTGAATACTAATCACAGATAAGAAGCATGTTTATAAAAACTAATTGGACCTTTGGAAATTACCTGGGTGTTGGAAACTGAGATTATTTTCTCATTCTCTTCCTTATCATTTCCAATTTTCGTTGCCTGTCTATGATTTTATATGAATGTTATAGAAACCAGGAATAGTGTTATAGGCAAAATATCTTATACCCCTCTATAAAACTACTTAACTTATTTCTCTGTCCTCTATCCACCTACTCTCCCAATAAATTACCTAACTTTTCATTTTCTCTTACCCTTTTCCCACCCAATCAGTCACGACGAGACTTTCTTTACTCCCCCTTCTTCCCCTTCTATTAAACTACCTAACTTTCTTTTCTACCCTTTTATTCGTTACAGTTCTTTTTCCCTTCTCTCTCTAAGTCCCTTTTCCCCTCTCTCTCCTCCTACCCCTTCAGTAAACTATCTTTTTCCTCTCTTTCTCTCTACCCTTTTATTAAACTACCTAATGTAATTTCACAGTAATATTACTGTTTTGCTGACCAAATCTTAAACTAGATTTTTTTCACAAATCTCTCTAGTCGAATATGAAGAAACTAATCTAATCCTGAAATGTGCCAATTTATCGACTCCCATCTCCAGGGGGGGTGCTAATTCCACCCATATTTCTCAATAAATCTCAACTTTCTTTATACCTTTCCTTATTTCCATCTTCTTTCCATTTTACAGGAATATATCCGACACCCTACCTGGTTTAAATTATATGAGCGTATTTTTTAAATCAAATTTCCCTTGGAAAAATGCGTCTTTTATCGAATAATATTTTTAGAAATTATAAATTCATAAAAATACGGAAACTTTGTTTCTTCTGCCAGTTTTTGATCGCAATATTTTTCAATTAAAAAAAACGAAAAAAAAAATGAATCATAAGTTTTACTGTATAATTTAATTCAAAACTGCTAAATCAATTAATTTTTAAGAAGTATTATCATCGCTTACTTTGCTCTCTCTCTCTCTCTCTCTCTCTCTCTTATGTATGTATATATATGTATATGTATATATATATATATATATATATATATATATATATATATATATATATATATATATATATATATATATATATATATATATATCAAAATTGATGAACGCAGACGAGTTTTTCCAAAGGAATTTTTTTTCACTTTTTCATTTTTAAATTGTTTTGATTTTAAACGGTAAAAAATGTGATTCTTCCTCATGGAAACATTAGAATTAAGAATTGGAATCATTTACGAAAAAGTGGAACGTTTGGGGATTTACATTTTCATATAAAAATAGGATTACGTATATCAAAACATTTGAAACAGATAAGTACAAACTGTAAACTTTTCTTCAAGAATCAAACGTTGCGAAGTTTTGGGGAAAATAACCCCTTCTGATGAGATCTGTGGAGATCGAACTGAAAAAGAAAGCAAAAATTTCTTGCTGAAATCTGCTGCTTTTATATGTAAACAACCCCTTCCTAATTTGTTCTTTATTTCTTTCTTTATTTATTTCTCACTGTATCTTAACATCATTTTTCCTTTCTCTCGTTATTCTCTTCCTTCTTTCTCTCTTTCTTTCTTTCTTTCTTTATATCTTAACTTCGTTTTTCCTTTCTTTCTTTATTCTGTTTATTTCATAAAACACTTCCGATGCACCATCAAGCGTTTCTGACGTACGTATTGCTCCTTCTCTGCATCCCTTTTTCTGCTTTTCTTTCATATCGATTTCCCTTTCCATCTTCCACTGTTGTTTTCAAATTAGTATTCTTATTCTGTCTTTTCTGTCCCTCTCTGTATTTCTTGACAACGATAGACCAAGACTTGAGAAGAGGTCGCATTTACTTGTATGAAGACTTATATAACTAATAAAATTTTTGCTTAAGAATTAATGATACATTGATTAGGAATTTCCGACAAAATCAAAATAGATTGGCTACTGTTAATCCTTTACTAAGATACATTTTTGTAGCATGAGTAAAAAACAAAAAATAAATGTTTGTCAAACAATAAGCAGCAAATCATTTACTAGTGTGTCTTTCATGATGTCTTCATTGAATCGATGGTCGCAGCTGACTATCGTAGATCGTCTCTCACTTGCTCGGATGGGGAAAGCAGAAAAGGAACATTGCCCTTTCCACCCTTTTAAAACATCAAAATTTTCAAGACCGGAAAAATATAATAACTTAAATCAATATTGTTATTCTGTCTTTTTCTATTTCTCTTTCTTTTTCGTGATACTGGAGACTTTAGAAGTGGTTGCAGTTACGTATATTAATATCTAGCTAGCTAATATAATGCTTGCTTGGTAAAAAATGATACATTTATTAGTAATTTCCAACGTTTTCAACATAAAAGATGTCGACATTTGCATTCTAAAAACTGAATGTATCTATCCAATTTCTAGAATGTAACTGTTGGCAACATCAATTCAGTTTCCAGACTGCAACTGTTGACAACATTTTACACCTTGATATATCAATTCAGTTTCTAAAATGCAACGTTTGACAACGTTTTATATCTTGATAAATCAGTTCTGTTCAGTTGGGTTTCAAATACTCGACGAGTTTTGCTTAACTTTTCATACTTTACTCACTCCAATCATCAACGTTTGAACACCTGGATTCAAACATCGGATCACCGACTTAAATTCAGATTCTGCCCACAGCTATTTATTTTATATTGGAGAATGGTCTCCATGAATCCCCTTTCGCATAGCCAGTTATATGGATTTAATTTCGCCACCGATTTACCACGATGGACAGGTAGGAAGAGCAGAAGAGCAAAATAGTTATGATAATAATTTCCAAGAAATGCATGTATTGCGTGTCCTGTCCTTTCATCGAACGCCGTATCACCTACAAACAATCAGCCGAAAGCTATCTCGCAACGTAGCTGATTTGTAGAAAACCTTTTCGATTGAGTGATGTTTTGTAGATTTAGCTTTTTGCCGACTGCCGTTTCGTCAAATACTTTTCCCTATACCATTTACAAGTTATAACGAAGAAAAAATAGTGAAGTTTCTATAAAATGATTTTTATTTACACCTTAATTAGCAACACTCGAAAAACAGGTTGATGAAAAAAAAATACATTATAAAATCAATTTTTGCGAATGATCCACCAGCAGACATCGACATACTCCAAGTATTTGGCCCGGGACAGTCAACGAACATCCAGCTCATACCATGAAGGCATGGATGTCCTTTAATGATTCATGACATCCAATTGGGAACCATTATTGAGACGGACCAAACCAAAACAACTTAAGAGGTTGTTGAGGAACTGAACCTTCTCCATTCAACTGCTATTCAACATTTGCAATAAATCTAAAAAATGAAAAGGCTCGTCATGTCACGCAGATGCCCCCGAAAAAAAGCAAAAAAGTTTACATGTCACGCGGATGACCCAGCAGAAATTGAACGTAGAAGGCCACAGAACTACGTGATCCAGCTTACTCACCAGATCTCTCTCCGACCGACGACTACTTTTCCACACAGGCCAAAACGTCGTCGACTCCAGAATTCTATGCATCCGAAATAAATGAACTTGTTTCTAGTTGGATAAATACGTAGATTCTGACGGTATTTCGATAAATAACTTTCATCTAATCTGAGAAATATTGCTGTGAAGTAGATGGTGAAAAACTGCTATTATTTTTACACCAACTTAATATATATATATATATATATATATATATATATATATATATATATATATATATATATATATATATTGAACGGAAAGTAAGGGTTCAGTTCAGCATTATACTTTCATAGCAAATAGCACCCCACTTAAAACCCCTGCATTTTTTCTCGAAGCCTTTTACTTTAAACCTTCTCCTAGTATAACATAATTCCATAATTTTTGTCAGGGGTTGTATAATAAATGATCAAAAATATTTGCTGTTTTACAACTACATGAAACAGTAGAAATGTCGTGTCTGTGGGTTTATAAAGGCAAAAAGCTTTCTGCAAAAAAAAAAAAAAAGATAGTTTTTATAGAACTCACCCTTTTTTAATTTCTGAAACCAACAACTTCTAAGAAAAAGGAAACGATACTTGAAACCTATTTACACACATAATTGAAAGTGTTCCAGAAAACTATACATTCATAAGGGGATGGATGTATTTTTTTTTTGTGTGTAAATGAATAAGAAATTTTCTGACATTTAGATAATGTTGATATTCTTTAAAGTGACATCTCGGTCATTTTGAGAAACTAAATTATATTCACTCGTTAAACATTCACTCAAAAGTACTATCGCAAAAGTGACCAGCAGGATATTCCCGATTTCGATATTGGAAGATCTTCAGTAAATAATTCGTTCCAGTAAACAAAAGATAAAATTTAGAAAATCAATGAGAAAAACCTTTACATGATGCTATGCTTATGTTCCAATGACAAAAATGGCTGAAGTGACTCGCAATTGTCAACACACAAAATTTGGACTGATATCAGCAACCAAAATTTGGACTTGACTCAAACCATAGCTTCTTACACGTGATTGTGCTCTTGAGCGATGTGTTTTCTAATCTGTTTTGCTAAGCATTAAAAGTCACTAACAGGGAATTCACGATGCTTTGCGAAAGCAAGAACCTACAAGAATTATGACATTTAATTTGTCCTACTGCATATCAAAATTTCAATATATTCCTACCCTTTCCCTGGAGCTTCTTCAATAGGCTGTATTCAAGTTATGCAACTTAACATTTAAACTCAAGAACTTAAATATCGCACAGCTTGTAATATGATACATCCTGTTTCTATCCAATACACATTTACTGCCCTCGTAAAGAAATACGGACGCAATCTTTTATTTTATTCCGGGTGTCATCGAGAGTCTAATCGAGCCACTCCCAGTATCAGTAACAAGAGAGCAGAGTCGGGGTTTCCAAAATCCTAAATCGTTTGTTAAAAACTGAAATCTGATCCTTGATGGAGGACTTTGTTATTTACGCATCTGTTGTCGTACATCCTGAAAAGTAATCATCTACGCAGATATCGTAGATATCCTTTACATAGTATGGTGGAAGTGACGCAAAAAACAAAATACCTTTTTTTTAATTTTTTCTCGGAATTAAATGATTTCCGCATCACTTCTGAACACGACACACACACAAAATACATAACATACACATATGCACAGAAATATGCTCTCACAAATACAAATATTTGCTCTCACAAAGACATCACACATAAAAATGTGTACTTTCCAGAATGCACACACACATGCACTTGTATATATACATGGATGAATGAATGGATGGTTTGGCTTCGCAAACGAAGATTGTTGGGAAGGATTCTCACAGCAGATGAGCGCTAATTATAGAGATTTGCTATCCCAGGAGTATATATATGATAATAATTAGGAATACATTATTATGTAATTCAGTATTCGATGCATGATGGGTTTATTTCATAAGGTGCTAAATCAACATTAAATATTAAGTTGATTTAGAGTGTAGCTGAAAATATGATGAAATGTGAATGATATTATTCCCCTCACTATTACTATGAGCATTATCATTATTTTACACCTCCAGACACTTAAAAAAACCAACCCAATCGCCATAATTATCTAAGACATGTAGAAACTGACGAAACCCAGAATAACTGAACTAACAACTGATGTCATATGAAAAAAGAACCCTAACACTGTGGAACAAAGAATAGAATACTCCAAAAGAAGGTGCATACCTCAAAGAGCTGATAGTTTAACAACAAACTGATAACGAAAATGCCTACACCATATCCTATTAATTCATAATTTACCTACAAGTTCAGTACACCAGCTAAATAAAACAAAAAAAAACATAAGCAATGACCATCCACAACACAAAAAATATAACAAAAAAAGAAAAGATATATAAATAAAATGAAGGGAAGATCCTACAAACTAGAAAAATAGACCCCCACCCCCAATATCCCAAACGGGAATTAAAAATAAACCGAATCAGTCACCTGAAGAAGCCCAAATAGGGCAGAAACATAAACGTATTTTTGTAGCGAAACCTCATTCTATTATTCATGTATATATTAAGATTATCACCATCATTACAGAATACTCAAAATGCTCACAAGCCCTGATTAACGCACACCTAAAAGCCAAAAGTTTATCATATACAAAAACCAAGAATAATTTTTCATAACAACTCCAAGAAAACCCCATCCAACCCCACAACAAGGAATGGAAAATTATAATCACATTAAAAGAATAAAATAAATGAACATAAAAACGGATTAAATATTTTTCTTGAATGTAAGATTAAAACCAAGTCAAACTGACTGCTTCTGCAATAATGCAAGAACCTTTAATCACTGGTGCATTTCCTAATAATAAAACTAATCACTATATTATCTCAAATGGTTCTTCAAACACCAGGATTCCTAACATCACTCCTTCCTAGTTTTAATTCCCTTATTCAATCGCACTTTCACTCCCAACCAAGAAAGTCCCCGTGGCAACCAATCTCTAAGAGACCCGACCCCTGGATGACCCCGACTCACATAAGCCAGTAAACAATTCTCAAGATAGCCTTTGCCATCACCAACCCAGTTCGCTGACCACCAGCAGCGAGATGGAGCTAAATTGAAATGTCTTGTTTTACTGACTTTATATCATGACAACTTCAGAGGCTCCCTAAATGTTAGTGAAAAGGAACGATGTTACGAAATGGCACAAATATACATTAACATCAACTCGATGGGGAATCAATTACAGATATGCCTGTTCATATATAGATATAATTTAATCTATGAAAAAATCTACATTCACTGCTTCCATGCGTGAATCAAATCATATTACGAAAAGGCTAAAAACTAAATTGCACCCCTATCGAAATAAATACTGTGAATGTAAAAATGAATCAATAATAATTTCGATCTGCTTGGTTCTAGTTATGAAAATCAAAAACTTACAATACAATAACGATATATGTTTTAAGCTCCTGCATTTAAAAATTCTAAACGTCACTTTTTGGTAATTTCTTAAGACACGTTTTTCTGCTTCGAAAACAACAGAATTCTTTTTGAATTATAGTCTAAAACCATATTGAGTGAAATATCTGAAGACTGCAACCGTTGTTCTGTTGTAGGTGTTGTTGTTATTGTTCGGGGGCAGTAAAACGCAAATTCAAGGTGAGAAACGTCGTGACAGGAACCTTAAGCAAATCGCCATTGTATATAAGATTAACTTCGACATATTGAGCCAAATCACCGTGAAAATCGGGACAGTTTCAACAGATACGACAAGTTTTATGATTGTTCGATAGCTTCCTTTAATGACGTCATAGCTGGAAAAGCTACCAGGTTTCAAATGTCTACCCAAGTCAAAAATACTTTCCAAGACTTTCTATGCATTTCTGGCAAATACAATTCTTCCTACTTGAACTTTCCTACAGAACCATAGTCAGATTCTGTACGAATAAAAAGAAAAGAGTGGTGATTTTTTTTGAAAAAGCATTAACAATTATTAAATAAATGTCATTCAAACACAGAAAGGAACCTGGAGATTTCCAATCAGAATAGGAAATAAATAGATTAGAAAACTCTATTTTCATTACTACCAGTCACTTGTATCGTATGATCAAACAAATTTTGACTCAGGCTGGGTCGTGTCGTTTTTTGTTTTGTTTTGTTTTTTCTAATCTAACTGAATCATCAAAACACGTTTTATCGAATGACGAAACCGCATGCTTCCATCTTCAATAGTTTCCGAGATATTGAACAGCTCTGGGATTAATAGATCTGATAAGAGCGAATTGCTGAATCTTTTATCGTTTGAATAAGATCAAGAGTTAGTTTGAATCATGAAGCAAAAGAAGGATGTCAAGATTTAGAGCAGGAAACTTCATTTCTATGATTATCAGTCAACTATATCGTATGATCAAACGAATTTGCTCGACCAACACTAAAGACATTTCCTTAAAAGTTGAAGCTTTTTTGCTTCGTAATATATATATATATATATATATATATATATATGAGCTCTGTCAGAATGTAGCAATGTCTCTCTGTACATATATGTAAAATGATGTTTGGCTAATCTTAGTTTAAAGGGCGTTTTCGATTCCTGTAGAGAATTTCACTTCTAAGGGTTTCTAATGGGTTGATATTCCAGCTTTGTAAACAATATTCGATTTAAGACATCCGTTTCTGTTTGTACAATTTCAGCCTGGTTTATTTATACTTTCTCCGGTACATCACTGTCGATATATTATTTGAGACTAAGTGATAGCAACCTCAAACCCACAGTAAAATGGAAAAAATCAAAATAAACACGCATGTGCCAGAATATTGGAACTGCGCGTTACCTAAACCTAAATGGGAAATTTAAAATCATCACTTTTGTGAATAGAACGAAAAACGAACAAAAATGAATTATTAAACAAAAAATATGTTGTAGCGTTCAAATGCCTGTATCGCTCAAAATTCCTATTTAAAAACATGATTTAATACCCCACATGTAGATATACTAAAAGTTAACCACCCTAGGTATCTTATTCCCTTCGTTATTTCTATGAACATCATCATCATTATATACCTCCATCTACTTGGGAAAAAAACAACAAAAAAACAACCAAACGAAGAAAATGACGAACCCCAGAATAATCAAACTAACAGCTAAGGTCGTATGAAAAGGAACCCTAACACTGGGAGACAGATTTAAGTGAGAATAAAATACTCTCAGAGAGAAAACATACCACAAATAGCTGATGGTTTAACAACATACTGATAACAAAAATGCCTACGGTATATCCTCCTAATTCATAATTCATAACTACTGACAAGCATAGCATCCCCACTAAATAAAACAAAAAAACATAACAAGCAATGACCAACCACTGAACAAAATAATTTTAAAAGATCCGTAGGTAGAATAAAAGGAAGATCATACAACCTAGAAAAATTGATCCCCCCCCCAGTAATGTTCAAATAGGAATCTGAAATAAACTTTATCATTTGCTAGTCGAAGTCTAAACAGGACAGAAACATAAACGTGTTGGTGTACCGAATCCTTACTTCATCATATTTTAAGCTCTACTCGAACTCAGCCTAATGTCTTGTACTGAAAGTATCGAGTACTTTATGAAATAAACCCATCACACATCAGATATTGTATTATATTATGCTATGTTGTATTTCTGATTTGTATCGTATTATATACATAGACATGGTGCGTTTATGTACATAAATATACAAGATAAATGACAAAATGCACATATGTCGCACATTGTACAAAACATGTAAGCGCATGAAATGCATTTTACAATATACCTTTAAAACACACCTACTCACAAAGTACGCTGGATAATACATTGCTATAAGATTTACTTCATCTGAACTAATAAAACATTTCTTTGAGCATTGGAGCATGTGTCTAGTATTTCAAAATATACAGGTTGTCAATCGTAGAATTGTAAAAGTTTTTGATATTCAAGTGATGCTAATATAAATGTAATGACAGTTCGTTCCTATTTTCAAAGTGGAAGCTGTTCGTGAAATTGTTTAAAACCCCCAATCTTCCCTTTCTTTTCTCATTTTTTCCGTTTCAATGCAATGGGCGACGGGACTAAAAATCATTGGATATCGAAGTTCCGTTTCAAAAATGGATTCACATGGAAACAAGTATTGAACCTAGTCGCTTTTGTCCCTGTATCCAAGACATACGCAGAAACTGACAGCTTGGTCAAGGATGATTGGCCATATTGAGTCCGTGCCAGGATATACAGAAAAGAGGCAGTTGCTGCAGGAAGTACGAAATTGGACACAAAAATCCAAATCGAAAACACAGATCTGAAAAAAGTAGACCACTAGGACAACGAATCTCCTTGAAACTCCCAAAAGAAGAAGAAATCAAGCGAAGAATCACTTTATATGGTGGCAAGCCTTCGATAGAGCAAGTTCAACCTTCAAAAACAAGAAATTTCCATTAGTTTTAAAAAGAAGAGTCTACAACTAATGCATGCTCCTAATAGTCACCTATGGAGCTGAAACATAGAATTTAACCAAAAGATTTACGGTCAAACTGACAAATCATCCAATGTGTACATGGAGAGATCATAAAACAGTACATGATATTAGAGGAAAAACAGGGGTCAAGGATATAGAATCCTTTAGAAAACTCAAATGGCAATAGGCTGGACATGTTGCAAGAACGTCAGACAACCGTTTGACATCACGACACACAACGTGGATCCTCAGAGATCATATGCGAAAGTGTGGCCAGCAAAAAAAGATGGCACCCATGATAGAGAGGTCTGGTGGATCCTGGGAAAGGCCTGTCTTCAACGACAGGCCATATATTTGTTCAAGGGTGGCAAAACCTGATGGACCGTCTTCATTATTTTTTATGCTTTCAGTTTGAACTACATTGATTTCAATTTCGTCATTTTGATGCTTTCCCAGTCTTTCTCTTTCTTTATTCACAGCCATATTTTTCTCCTAAGTAATCCTTTTTTTCAATTCATAAGTATTTTATTTATCTTTAATAGATGAAGTAGTATTATCATTATTTCTTGCAACTAACTGAACTACCAGCTAATAACAAACATGGTGCAGAGAAGATCATGGATAGGAAATGAGTTTAAGCGTTTGGTTCGGACTGACGCTTGCCACTAAGTTCCAGTAGTTTTGTGGTAAGAACGGTCGTGGGTTAAACGAGCCACCCTCTGGTATAGAATGTTGTGAGTTCGATTCTCACCTGATACTTGTTCTTTATTCTGATTTGCACTATTAATCTATTTAACTCACTGCTGAGAATACCCAGCTTGACTTTATTTGCGATGAAAAGCCTTAACAGTTAGGATGAAGGTGAAGTATGATAGTGAACAAAAAGATTATCAATTTTTGCTATAAAAATCAATAATCCTCTTTTTGTTTACAATTATGCTTTACAGAAACCACAGACGTCTGCTTCCACAGCACTGAGTTATTATCATTGAATTTGGGCATTATTTTTCAAAATGCCAATGAAATTGATTCATCAAAGACCTGCTCGTCAGATGATTCATTATAAAACTAGTTTGTCCATGCCTGATAAAAATGATAGCAGAATCTGAAAAAAATTGCAGTTGAATTTTACTTTAAAAATATCCAAAACATTATATTAAATAACAAAAGGCTCATTGACAGAGGTTACGAAAAGTATGTCAGTGACATCGATTTTTTCTGTTTACATCTTTGAAAGGTTTAAATGTGTATAAAATTCAGAATATCATGGTGCTAAATTTTTCCTAAGTTTGGGTACAAAAAAAAAGTTACATGTTTAACTTGAAATTTATTCTTAGAATATTAATTAGTCAGATCCAAAATCAATTTCAATTGCATCGGCCTTGAGCAATAGCAACCTTTTGACCTCAAACGGATTTTCATTTTTTTGTTGTTGATATTCTTTAAATTCATCATCAGAACATACATTCTATTTTCACTACGCCATTATGTGGTGATGTAAAATATCATGACAGAGTACGAACACTAGGACTAAATAAATGCATGAAAAAAAAACGAGATATTTTTTTTCTGTATTCAACTATTTCATAACAATATGGTATGCAGAATTTTCTCAGCGTTTATTGTATCACAATCTTGGCCAATTGGGTGTATTTATAACTGTCTGAGGATTACGTTTCATATGAAATGGTTTTTCTTTTAGTTCGAGAGAAAATGTCGTCAAATTTTTCTCGACCAATATCTTCTTCAAGGTTACATTTAAAGAAGATTATGTTCTTTGATGTAACGCTTGTTTGGCTTCTACAGAGTTGTCACTCTGGTATCCATAAAATACCTCATTGGTCCATTCGCTTCGTGGATTTGCAGTTGGCAGCTCTGTCCCCGCGTTTGTAGCATGGACTATTTGGGCATTGTGTACAATGTGTGGATTTGTTCAGAATTAGATGTCCTGAGATGATGTGGAATATCAGCTGTTTCCAGGCTTAACTTTTGAAAAGTAACTTCAAATCTTGCAGAGAATTAGTTTTGAAAGGAAAAAAAGTAGATCACGTCGATCTGGATTTCAATATGAAGAAGATATTCACGGACCTCGAGAAATTTGTCGACCATCGAAGGCAAACATTAGAACAATGATTGTGCAGTGATAGACGGTTTAGACTGTTCTGGCTTTCGAGAAATTTGATCTGTTCTGATAGATAAAATCTCTTGCAACTATATCTGGACACAGTATAGCAACTTCAGTCAGTATTTGCCATGTCCGATTATGTTAATCTACCAGAGATTGTCTTATTCATACCTCAGAGACTGCCCGTGACAGCCTCTAGGGCGCCCAGAATGCTCATAAAAAGGAAGTATATTACGAAAGGGTTACAATGTACATTAACATCTATTAGAGGATTCAAAAGTATTAGAAAATCTCCTAGTACAGGAAGGAAGCTATCTACTGTGCTTAGAACAAATTGAAAACTGACAACGGATGGGGCCGAATTGTCGAGCGTGCCAAGGAATTTTACAAAGACCCCTATTCCATCAAACCAAGAATACAGGAAAATGAACAGGAAACACGAGCCGAGAGTAATCAATTCGACGATTTCCCAGAGGTTACTCTGCAGGAAGTGAAGCTATCCATCAAACAAAGGAAGGAAATATCCCCAGACCCGATAACATCACCATCGACCTATTCAAAAAAGTTGGGGAAGTCATCACTAGAAAACTAGCCATCCTATTCAAAATTGATGCCTCAAACAATGTCCCAGAAGACTGGAACACCACAATTATAATTCTGCTATGCAGAAAAAAGAAACCCGAAAGACCTAAAAAAAACTACAGGCCAAAAAACCTACTCAACTGCATCTACAAAGACTTCACCTAAGTGATCACCAACCGAATCAGCAAAATGTTAGATGAAAACCAACCACGGGAACAAGCTGGCTTCAGAAAAAGCTACTCAACCATCGACTGTTTCCACTCAGTGAAGCAACTAAGAGAGAAAGCAGCAGAATATAGAATGCCACTGACTGTAGCATTTGATGACTTTGGAAAGGCTTTCGATTTGGAGGAAATACGCAAAGTCATTGACGCAATAATGTAATAAGGTGTAGACCCCGTGTATGTCAGAGTACTGCAACATATCTACCGACACAGCAGTTCGTTGATCAAGCTACTTAAAGACGCTTTCAGCTAGAAAAAGGAGTGAGACAAGGTGATACAAGATCACCCAAACTCTTCACTGCCTGCCTTGAGATGATATTCCGAAACTTAAAATGGGAACACAAAGGAATTAACCACAGATTTCCTGACGACATCGTCCTCTTTGCTAAATCATATTACGAAAAAGCTGCACCATTATGGGGAGAACACAAAATTTAACCGTTATCAAAATAAATGCAGTGAATGTAAAAGTAAATTAATAATCAAAAACTTACGATACGACTGCGATAAACGTTTCAAGCTTCCGTACTTCAAAACTCTAAACGTCCCTTTTTGGCAAGCTCTGAAGATGCATTTTTCTGCTTCAGAAATCGCAGAATTCTTTTTTAATTATAGTCTAAAACCATCTAAAACTATTGTTTTTCTTTTTGTTGTTTTCCTTTCTGGAGGAGGGTAACATGCGAATTCTGGGGAGAAACGTCGTGACAGGAACCTTAAGCAAATCGCTATTGTATATAAGATTAACTTCGACATATTGAGCCAAATCACCGTGAAAATCGGGACAGTTTCAACAGATACGACAAGTTTTATGATTGTTCGATAGCTTCCTTTAATGACGTCATAGCTGGAAAAGCTACCAGGTTTCAAATGTCTACCCAAGTCAAAAATACTTTCCAAGACTTTCTATGCATTTCTGGCAAATACAATTCTTCTTACTTGAACTTTCCTACAGAACCATAGTCAGATTCTGTACGAATAAAAAGAAAAGAGTAGTGATTTTTTTTGAAAAAGCATTAACAATTATTAAATAAATGTCATTCAAACACAGAAAGGGACCTGGAGATTTCCAATCAGAATAGGAAATAAATAGATTGAAATAGAAAAAAAATCATGAAATAAAAGAAGGATGGCGAGATCTAACGCCGAAAACTCTATTTTCATCGCTATCAGTCAATCATATCGTATGATCAAACAAATTTTGAGTCGGACTGAGTCGTGTCGTTTCTTGTTTTGTTTTGTTTTTTCTTAAATCTAATTGAATCATCAAAACACGTTTCATCGAATGGCGAAACCGCATACTTCAGTATTTAATAGTTTCTGAGGTATTGGACGGTTCTGTGATCAATTCATTTGATAGGAGCGAATTCGCCTACGACCTGGAAGCAAATGTTGCTGTATCTTTTTATCGTTTGAATAAGATCAAAAGTAGGTTTGAAAATGAATGTTTAGTGAAAAAAATGTCGCCTGGTGTGGCTGCTTTTTCCTGTTTGAGATCAGTTTTTCCAAATAGTACTATATCTTTACCACTCTAAATAAATCTACGATAAACTTGTGATTAACTACCCGAAAAAGATAAAATGTTTTGGGCAGTGTTATTTTCTATTGAAGATACCAGAGTTGTTTGTGATTCAATTACTGCACGTATAACCTACTCAACTAGACTCAAAGTATTTCTTCGTATGTATTTAATAGATGGAGGAATTATAATGAGGCAGCGTTATTTTGTTCATTATTTTAGGTTACAAGGATGGGTTCGCTGCGTCATTCTGTACTGAATGATGTTTTGTGATAAAGGAAGAACTAAATTGTTTCCTTCTCTCTTCTTACTACAACATTTATTCATAAACTAAGATATACCAGTCGAAATGATGGTGTTATTTATGTATGCATTGACAGTAAAGAGCCAAAAGACAACGAAGGTTATTCAATTATGAAAAAAGTTTAATTATAGTCTATGTAGAAAAATAATCATAACATATTTCTCGCCTAGACAATGAAGATACGAATTTTCTCCTGTTGACTTCTACTTTTATTCAAGTTAATTCCATTCTAGTTGAAGAAACCTTAAATTCTCTTCGAATCTTATAATATCCATTAGACTTTTTGATTTATTACAAAAATTCAATTAGTATTTTTGTTCAAATTCTTCTCAACAGAAAGTAAGGCGATAATTGGTAAAGATTTGCAAGTTTGACAAATCTGGCCTTTTGGAAGAGCATTTGGCCATTAAATTACTTGGTTTGGACAAATTTAAATTTTGAGCCATAGACAATGAACAATCATTATTGTTATTTTTACATTTGACCATTTTATTACTCTCTGTTCGAACACATATACTAATATAATTTTTGCTATAAATTGAAAAGTCTAATGTATATTAGTAAAATTCGAATGAAATTAGATCAGACCGAGAACTTTTCAGCAACAATAGCATAACAGATCAACTTTTAAAAATTATTAACATAAGAATGGCGCCTGTTTCGTTTTATGTCGGTAGATTGTAAAAATAACAGATAAATTTGAGACAACCAGTGAGTGAAAAAAAAACAAAAAAACATTTTTTCATAAATTAAAGATTAAAAGAAATAAGAGAAATCATGAAAGGAAAACAGCAGTAAGTAATGCCAAGAGTATTTAATGAAACCTTATACATTTTCCCGGACGGGGAATTGTTTTGATTAGCAGTTTTCCTCCCTTGATGAATTCCTGGTTGGCTCTTTTTCTACCTTGAAAATTAATGATGAACAGATTTCAAGACGGGCACTTTTTGTGGACCCCATTTTTTTAGTTCTACAGAAAAAATAGCCCTAGTCACATAGTTTCAAAGCTGCACAAACCATATCAAAGGAGCTATAAATATCGGGATGGATGGAAAAGCTCGTTAGGCAAAATCTAGACATTGAGTAAAATCTTTTAATTTCAAAACTATTCCAGATATAGACGTAATATTCTGGATTCCTCAATAAGTTTTGTATAGGAACACCCGTGATTATTTCCAAGGGAATCAGGAAAAGTTCGTAAAATCGGTTGAATTGAAACGGAATAACTCAACAGAACAGAATGATTTACTGACCGAAGAAATCGTGACCGTTACGAGAGTTTACAAGAATCTAACTCTCCGCACAGAATTGGAATCTATTGCTCCGCATAAATATTCTTGCAATCATTGCACTCCTCACTAAACTTCACGGCTAACATCAGAAAAAGGGAAATGAGACGATAGTACATATCTATTAGTAAACTCTCTACTGTTTGACTAATTGTTTCGATGTCTTTACATTTTTAAAGCAAGTTGAAGTAATCGCCAACGAAACAAACATTTATTTTTTGCGCGCGTCACTATCACGTCTTGCTCTAAAAGTCATAACGTAAAAATGACAATTCATCAATCTTTTATAATTGCTGACTGAGAATAAAACGAGACATGATAGTTTGTTTGGTGAAATATATTCCAATTTATTCATCGTATCGAAGAAATCTGACTGCCATTTTTTTTGTTGCTCGATTTGTCATCAGATAGTGTGTACATCAATGTTTTATGCGTAATGACTCATCAGTTTTTGGTGAGGTAAAATTAAAGTCTTACGAAAAAAATGTCAACTCGAGAGTTTGACAATAATGATAGATGCATTTATAGAAAGCGCCCTTGCCCAAGCCCCAACTGGATAAAAGCGCTTGAAAACCATGTAATCGTTACAGTAAAAAGAGAAATGCAACGTCTGTTAAAAAAGAAAGTTTTCAATTTTTTTCATTCAACTCCTAAAAATGTGCGCATCTTACAGATATCATCGCCTGTGAGTCGTGTTGATAAAGACAAGTCCAAAGGTCAAATCATTTAAATCTCAGATGTTAATCAAAGCTCGAAGTTCACTGGGGCGCATACAATGCAAGTATTTGATATTGAAATTAAAATTTGGAACACAACTCGTTCTTCGATCGTAAACCAATGTGGACTGATGCCAGTTTTAATAGAATCATGTTTCCTTCGTGTCAAAACTAACCGAGCGGCGACATTTTGCATTTTTGTAATACTTTGATTAATAGAAGTAGGAATGGAATTTGACCCAGCAGCGGCCAGACTTGTAGAGGAGTAAATTTTCATAGCTTTCAACACAAGCTTTTTCTCCCATTCAAGTTTTATCCCGCAGGTAATTAATTGATTAGATACAGAATAGGAACTAGTGTACGCTATACCTATAAAGACAATGGTTTGTGGTTTTATAACAACAAATGGCCACGCTCAATTTATGTTCATATCTAAATGTGTAAACCAGTCAAACCTTCCTTATTTCCCATACAAAAATCCCAACATATGTCAGAATACAATGGTGTTTAAAAAAAGAAAGAAAGTTTGCATACTTGAAACAAATTTTAGACTCTTTTTACAATCCGCGTAGATGGAGTGTTGGATCAATGAAGTCGGGGATCGGTTTTCTGTTGTTGTGAAGTAAAAAAAAGACGATCCCCGATGATTCCTACATCTTAGCATATCCCCGGATATACAGAGGGGGTCGGTTTTCTTTTGGTATTTAGTGACAAACAGATCCCCACAGGAGTGATACATCTTTTCGGTTGCCAATTATATTGGCCGCCAAAACAGATTACCAGAATAGATCTAGGGAGATAGATTTTAGAAAATATACTGTTCACTGTTTAAACGCAAGAACAAAGTTAGTACACATTTTGATTGTTAACGAATGCAGAAAAAAAGACGAACGAATAGGTTAACAAAAATAGCAAGTTTTAATTCTCGTAAGGATTAAAAGAAGGAAAGACTGGAGTTTTCTGCCGACCCAAAGTTGTTTGAAGAGATCTACCACGAGATGCGGGGGTGGGGAGAATAAAGGAAAAGGAACGTCACTTATAAAATGCAAGATTGAGTCTTAAAATGTCCGTCAGTTATGATCTTTGGAAGTCCAGCCTAACGACCCAGAGAGAGCATAGCTTGGTTTGGATGTGTTCTTTGAGATGAAGAGGGAAAGTTCTTTAGAGAAAAAGGGTGGTTTACTTTGTATTCGTGAGGGTGTGTGTGTAAAAAGAAGGTGTGTGTAAAAACTATCCTAAGTAAGGAGAGAGCGAAAATGCGAGCTTACCTCGAGACTGTCAGAACAGAAAGAGATCGAAAGTTTCACCCCCAAGGCTCAAACACCGTGAAGATAACAATTGTTTATCTTATTAGTAGTTCTGAGTGACGTCAAAGAGGAAACGACAAAGAATCTACCATTTCTTAAGAATTTTTCAAATGGGTTATGAATCGTAGGCAGATCCCCGTCAGGAACAGATAACTCCAAATATGTGTGGGTTTTTAGTGCTAAAAAATGGGCACTACACATCTATATCTATTGCTTCAAGTAAAAAGTCAGTTGGCCATTTCATATTCTGTATACAAAAACCAAAATAATGTCTGAGAAAAATGGTATTAGGAGAAAAATCATTTTCGGTCTCTTGAAATTTTTCCCACCCAATCATCTTCAAGCAGGTTTGTCCTCAAAGCAATCACGCATTTCAACAAAATACTTCATTATATTCAACCAGTTCCGTTCAAATGTGAATGGTCGAGTCAAGAGGTTTGCATAAATTTCATTTCTTGCACCCGTGATAAATTTTACAAGAAATATATATCAATCTATTATACATTCAAATTTTGGCGTGTGTCTGTTACCTGTAAAATAGTTTCAAGCGTAAAGAGAGTGTTGAATCAATTTTCCTTCCTCTCCAACTTATGAGCTTTCAGAGGACAGCTAAATATGGATGACCAAAAGAAAGAAAATTTGATATTCTCCAAAATGTATATGCCCAAGTATTGAAACATTGTCATATGACGGGTGATATTCTAGTAAAGTAATAAAAAAGAACAATCTTTTCATTTGAATCTATGAAAATCATTTACACGGCATTTTATTTGTGACATTTAAAGATCAAAATCCGGGCTAGTTCTTTTCTCTGACAAATTTAGTACTAGTAATTGTGTGTGTCGTCCAATTTTTCTTGTTTACATTTTTTCTTATCAGAAATTGATTCGAAACTTTCTATTTTGCAAGTATTCGACTCTTATTGATGGACGATTGATTTCCCAATCGATGTGCATAAATCGATAACAAAGCAGAGGATTTGGGTTTTGGTGAGAGTTTTTTTCAGTAGACTTCTGGGGGAACATAGAGCCATGTTGCTGTGTCAATAACTAGTAGGTTATTACGAGTGGAGTTGCTCTCCCCATGCCCAACATAATCCACCTTACTGGACTAAAGGGTTCCATTAGATTAACCTGTAGCTGGGAGAAGCGGATCCATGTATTTCCTAAGGGCATTAGTACAAAGTGAACGCAAGCAGCCTCGGTTCGATGATGACGTTTTCCGTGCCGTTAACTGCTACGTCAATCAGAACCTCCTGTAGAAAGATCCCAGTATGGCATTTAGCAGCGTGAGGCAACAATTGAGCGGCAAAAACAATCCAGTGACAATTGAGCGGGTTTAATTGAGCGTGAGACAATTGAGTCAACTAAAGCACACATTTTTATAATATTCAAATAAAGAAAATGTATATATAGAAAATAAAACATCCACAAGTGATATTAAATTAACCTTCTTAACCATATTAATCTTTAATAGAAAAAAGTATTATTTTGTTTTTCATCTCATATAAATAAGATGTCTTCCGTTTTATTCTTCGTAAATGTTCCATTTATTGGTACTGAGGTGAATTCCTTTGATTCATTCTTTACTGTACTCTTTTGCAATTTTAGTACTAAACAGCTACGAATGATTCAAATGCAAGTGAAAATGACAGTTTTTAAATCACTGATTTGTTTTTTATGTTTAAAATTCGATTTCTTTTCCACGCATTTATTTGTAATTTTTTTTTTCCATAAGGATCATTTGACTCAGAATTTCTGGATTCACTTATGATAATATATGCTGATTAAAAGCTTTGTCAGAGAAAAGGAAAACAACTGCATAACTATGTCACTAACAGAAGAGTTATGAAGATTTACCTGGGCTCTTGTCCCCAAGTCCTGAGAGAACAACTTGTATTAAAAAGGTGCAAAAGTAATTACGTTTTATTTTTATGTTTAAACTGTGATGCTTATTTTAGATTTAAGTATAATTCAACAATGTTCATCGAATATACCATTTGAAAGTGTGAATTTTGCTCTATTCATTCAAGCAACTCGTTTTCTTTTCACTATCATTCTGATTCATTTGATGCTGTCAAATCAAAGATGAAAAAAAAGCAAATTCGAAGATTTTTGTGGCATTTTGTGGCATGTATGAGTTCAAAATGGAACGTAAATCAGCAGAAACTGCTCGCAATATCAATCAAGGCCATTATTGAGGTGTATCCACGTAAAACAACTCGAGAGGTTGCAGAGGAACCAAACGTTCACCATTCAACAGTTCTTCGACATTCTTACCAAATTGGAAAATCAAAAAGCTTGACATATCGCACCAATGATCCTGAATGAAACTCAAAAAAGCTCTCAAGTCGAGCGAATGACCCTGCAGAAATTTAAGTCGGCTGGAAAAAATCTACCTCACTCTGCTCACTCACTGAGCCTCTCTCCGATCGATTATCACCTTTTCAAGCATTTCGACCACTTCCTACAAGGGAAGATATTTAGCTACCAAACAGCAGCTCAAAACGCCCCGAAGGACCCCAGACCTCTATGCGTCTGGACTTCTTTCTAGTCGGCAAAAATGTCCAGATTCTGAAGGTTCTCATTTCGATTAATGACTTTCATCTAATTCGAGATACACTGTTTCAAGTTTGATGATGTAAAACCACAATTATTTTTGTACTGACCTGATAATTTTTCAATTTATTGGTAGCATTCTAAATTATTCACAATTTTTTCTGAAGAAAAAAAAGATTTTGGTCCCTTCTTTCCGAGTTTTAGCAATGAACGGGATTGTACAGAAATCAGAACTTACTTATGGAAACTTTTGAAACTGAACAGAATGTGACTTTCTTGTAAGTTTTTAAACTATTTGAAGGGAACCTTTGACTTTTCAACTGATATACTTTGAAGCGGGTATTTTCTAATGAGTAAATACATCTTTATATTCATTTGGGGCTGCGAGTATACAAACGAACCCATTACAGTTGTGGAATAGATGCGATACACAATTTCACTTTTCCGTAAAATTTATCACTTCCTACTAATACTCGATAGAAACAATTAGATGTTCAAATTTATTTATCATGAATAGATATTGCTCATTTTTAGGTTAAGCTTTAGTTCGTTTCTAAATATCAGACTTTTTCGCAAATATTTCTTCTTGTTATGAACGACTTCTCAAGTGAACTTTGATAGAGAGTGATTGGTTTATCGTGCGGTGAAGACAAATAAAAGCATAGAAGTCAGCTAAACAACTAAGCACAAGAGAATCTGTATAATTTTTTAATCTCTCAAATTCATTCAAATCTACAATTTTATGTCTAGCAAGCCTGAACAGTTGTAAAAAGATTTACTTCGAGCCTGCATGCCAGCTCACTTAGCTCAAAATAACACCGAACATGTTCCCAACATGACAAAATGACGGGGTAACAGGAGAGTAGTAACGAGAACATTATTTCAATAAGTATGAAACACAATTCAAAATAAAAATTGGAAATTGAGAAGTAGGTAAAAGCTGCATATCTTATACTAACCAGGCTAACCTTTTTTCACTGTTATTCAGATGTAAAGGTGCATAAAAGTGAGTGGGGGTGATGCCTCGTACGTGTCTAATATCCTTAACCGTCGTTGAGTTCGGAAGAGAGCCAATGACGACGCCCCTCTGTACTCACAATAACATAACGAACCCCTTGGTGCTGGTGTACTTAGTAGATGAGCCACATCAGTAAGTGTTATCTACTCTAGACTTTCTTCAGTTTCATAAAGATCTTCTCGCTTTCTTCTGAGCGGTCACTTGTTTCATTTACAATTCTGTTTTTTCTTCTTTCTGTTGATTTTTGTGTCAATACTGTGCTTTACATGAATAAATCCTCAAAATTTTAGTGTAGCCAAATGTACGCACAAACAAAAAACCGTTTTTCCCTTCTTTTAATTGAATTATAAGACTTTCGACTCCCTCGATTCGCACACATTCAGTAGAGCCCTCAACGGAGAAAATTACAACTAATACTCCGACACATCATTTGAATGCTGCTAGTCTGTGATTTGTGGAGTGACCATACAAGTTATTTCCTTTGAAAATACGACAAGATAGACCAAATGGACTAGACGAGATGTGTTCTTAACCCAACGGTAATTAATTTCTCCGAGTCTGAAGGAAAGTAAAATAAGCAGAAGATATCGTTCAGGTGAACAGAATCCGAATCCCCAACAGGACAACGAGCCTTGTAAAAATAATCGAGATCCCTAAATTCGGTCAGCCTCTGAAATCCATATCGGTCGACGAACAAACCCTGGTATTGTTTTCCACCGGCCATTTTGTAATTGAGATTTATTTCCCAAATGCTCCGTATGACTATTTGAAGTAAGGCTCAAAAGACACTCCCGATCACTTCTCCGCATACTTGCAAATCATATCACGTCAAATTATTCGCCGTTTTCCTGCTACACCAAAATAACTATTTTTCTCTGCGAAACTTGATCCTTGGGACAACAGACGCCATCAAACATTTCCTTTCGAGAATCCTCCAGGTAATATCGAACCTTTCACTTGAAAAAAACTTACTTTCGACTCAATAAAGTCGGAAGAAAGTCCTTTATTGACTTTTTACTATCGATAATACATAACACGGAATATTAGGACTTTTGCATTTTACTATTTTTACTATCATGCAAAAACACAACAACCATTTTATTCTGTAGCCCTTTCTAGATCTATCAAAACAGTATTCATTGTTATAATATAGAATTGTTTTTATTTGATTGAAGCTACTACGGAAAGAAAGCGGCTAATCTTTCTCATCTCCCTTACTTGATTTAAATGTCTATCAATTTGTTAATTTTTGGAAATGAACGAAGTAACATGTTAAAATTTGCAGACATCTGCTACCTCAGTACCAAGAGCCAAGGAGATCAATTAGGATATCGTAGCGACACTAAAGAAGGGTGCTTCTTCCTAGATTGTGATTGAAAAAAGAGTGGACGGCTGAATTATATGATGGATGATGATTGAGTGGCACAGTCAGAAGTTTTCACCTTGCTCCCGGCTCCAAGGGATTTGATTTTAATGCTAAAAATCAATAGGGATCATTTTGCTTGTTTCTTTTTTCAACATGTTTTTGTGTTTTCGATGACTATTCTGCACAGTTTGTCAGTATAAGACACCAATATATGTTTCATAAAGATTATAACGGAACAGATAAAGTTACTGTCGATTGATTATTATTGCTGTTGTTATTGTTGTCGTTAACGTCTGCACTTACAGAGTTTGAAAAAAAAGGCATCATCTTATTTGAAAAAATAAAGAGAATGATAATGTCAATGCTACAACCAGCGGGCAATTTTGATTTCTAGGGCAGACGTATCTGACCGTCATGGCGACTGCAATTCATGCAATATCACGTCGAATACTGGAATTTCAACAAAAAGATCAGCCCTCCAACCTGCAGGGTGAGTTTTTCAGAGCCCTGATGGAATATTAGATTGCAGAGAAAAATTTATGTTGACAAAATATCGAAACAGGCAGTATGAGATTGAAGTTTAGGTGATAAACGGACGCTCGGAGAAATTATTTGTCGAGAGGTATTGCACATCATACGGGTTTAATAGCAGGAAAAAATAAATGAAATATTTTGGCAACATAATTTCAGGAAAAGAGATACAACCTAAAAGTGACAGAGTAAAAGCTATAAAGGAGTTACCGGTTCCTACATCAGTAACAGAACTGAGACGAATTTCAGGCATGATACAGTACCAAGGAAGATTCTTACCAGACATTGCCTGGCGAATTCAACCTACGTTAGAGCTGTTGAAAGATACAGTTTGGTTGAAAAAAGCCTTTGCGAAAGTGGAAGAACTTTTGATTAGAGCACCAATCCGAACATATTATGATCCGAACAAACTGATGATGGTAAGTGCAGACGCGAGCTTCTTTGGAGTGGGGGAATCGCCATTCCCCGAAGAAGATGGTAAATTGAGAGCCATAGCTTACTCATCACGAACGCTAACCTCGGTAGAAAGAAGATACGTACAAATAAAGAAAATGTTTGAGAGCCGTTTGGGCATGCAAAAGATTCGATCGATATATCACAGGATTGGAGCAGTTCAGACTTCACACAGACCGCAAACCGTTGGTATCTCTGATAAACAATCGTGAGATATAAAACAGTCCATTCAGTCAACGACTGTTAATGCCTCAGACGATACAGTCCAAGAGCGGAACACGTTCCAAAGAAACGACCAATATTGCCACACATGTTGTTGAGACACCCATTACGAGGAGAAGCAATACCGAATCAAATGCGGAAGGGCACGTTGACAGTATCAGTGATGACACAGGGAAACTGCATTTGAAGAGGAAAGAAGGTGGCAGGGGACATAAAAGGCGCCTGAAGTAGTCCGACAAACAACAACAAAATAGCAAACGAAGGAGAATCACTGCAGATAACAAGGAAATGAAAATGGGAACAGAGAAAAGCTACACGAAGAATTCAAAAGACAGTAACGAAATGTTGCATGGACATGGTTACGCAAAGGATATCTGAAGAGAGTATCGAAATCACTCATCATGGCAGCCCAAAACAAATGCCTCAGGACAAACTATATCAAGGCGAAAATCCACAGAACCCAAACAAACTGCAAATGTGGAGAAAGGGATGAGACTGTAAAACACACATCCAGTGAACTAACCCATAACTAAGCAATCGACTGGGATTCAACCATGCTGACAAATGGTATCAGCTAAAACTGGGGACAGTCCTGGAGAATGGCAACCACAAATTACTCTGAGACTTTGGCATCCAAACTGAACACCCAATCCAAGCAAGAAAACAAGACCTGGTAGTCGTGGACAAGTGAAGAAAATCCAGCCAAATAATAGACGTGGTTGTGTCTGTGTATCACTGAGTAATTACGAAAGAGAGTGAAGAGTGGAGAAAATACCAGGACCTGGCCAGTAAGCAGAAGAAGGTGTGGAACAAGAAAGTCAAGGTAGTTCAAATAATAGTTGGTGTACTCGGAATCGTATCAAAGACACCGAAAGCGAGATTGAAGGAACTAGGGTTAAGAGAAGATTGAGACAACACAGAATATAGCATTACAGGCGACAAATATTGGGGAAAGTACTAGGAATGTGAGATCCAGAACTCCCAGCAGTTAGCAATGGCCTAAGAGCAAAAAAGGCATGGTGGGGCAGTACAAACCAAAGATCTATTGTGAGAGGTGAGGAAGTTACGAGAGGAGGGCTGGGGACCGAAAATAATGGGTTGCTGCGAGTGAAAAATCGCATTATTTTTCAAATTATTGCGCAAATTACTCGATGTATTTTACTGCCAAATCCCAAACATCCTTTACCTATCGAAGGCATGTTAGATTTTGTTTGAAACCTATGATTGTAGGAGTTATTTATCTATTATATTTTCTTGCTATATAGACTATAAAGTGATCGAAATTGCCCAATTTCTCTTGAAACGAGTAGTCGTGATTTTGAGTCATTTTGAGACTCGTTTTTAAGAGCTCAATTCTGATATACTTTAACAATCAAAATTACATTCTTTTTCAATATCTGAGGGCTTCATTTCATATTTTTTAAAAACTTCAGAAGCTTCAGAAAATGATAAAATAAATAATGTAAATAGCTATGAGTTCTCAACTTTCTCTTGTGATCTCCAATATTTTTACGGGGTTTTCTTAAGGCTCTTGCCCTGTTCAGACCTTCAGTCTCGGTTAGATACAAGGATGACACGTTTGTACTCTGACCCAACCAAGATTACGCACCATTTGTTGGACCATTGAACTGAATCAGACCATCTACACAGTTCACGATGGAAAAAAGGACAGCAACCAACTTCCATCATTTGATGTACTAGTAACCTGCATGGAGCATGGATGAAGCATTGCTTTATATCTGAATTTTGATTCGAACCCTACCCCCCTTTTGTGTTTAGAAAAGGTGAATTCATCGCCGTCAACACTAGACACGGGTCATCAGCAGCAACCCCGTGAAAATAGATGAGGAACTGAAGTACTTGTGGAGCATCATCCAGCGTACTAACTACACATAGTGTTGATACTAAGACTAGAAATGGAAGGATAAGTCTCAGAGACACCAATCATATAGCTACTGTACGTGAAAGCTGCTACAGAACAAATCCAAACGATTTTTAGATAGTATAACATCCGGGTGATTTCTAACAGAACAAGCACCTTTCGTAACCTTCATATTAGAGTTGGCCCGTCACGAGAGACGAGAAACTGTTTTTAGAACATTCCATATAAGTATGGAAAAGGATATAAGGGAGAGGCCAGTTGTCTTCTTTAAAGTAAAACTCGAAAAACACAAAAAGTCATCTCTAAAGAAGAAGTGAAAAAAATCTGGCATAGCAAATCTTATCTTCAGTGGGGTGTACATTAGCCTATCTGCAAGGAAGGTCAGACAATAGGCAGAAAACGCCAATGGAGAGTGAGAAAACTGAAATATATTAATCAGTCGGCTAGATATCAGTGTGCATTTCAATCTGGCATGGTTTTCACTGCTCAACAGAGAAACGGTGTTGAATTCTTCTTCTTTTCTCAAAGAAATGAAATGAAAATATCTTCAACTTACTTACGAAGAAAAAGAGTCTGTTTGTTGCCGTTTTTACTTTGCACTTACGTAAAAAAAAAACAAAAGAAAAAAAAAAGAAGCTATCTTCTTTACGGATAATGCATCTGAAGAAGGCTACCCAGAATAAATGAATATAGGCTGTAGATTAACACAAACGAAAGCGTATACATATTCAAAGCTGTTTTTCTTGCAAATCAACCAATTACAATGTCGTCAGTGGGAGGTGCCCGCTGGATTTCTATCAGCTACCAACAACCAGACTCAAAAAAAAAACTTTGGCATCCCAAGCAGAAGGATTATACACACTTAAGGATAATCAACCATCAATTTTCTTGAAATGCCCATGTATGCAATTTAACCCCGATAGTTTGAAGTTTAAGCATGAAATGAATAGTAAAAGCGCTTGTGAACAGATAATTTTCAATTTGCGTAAGTCCCAATTCAACAATGTTTTTAATTGGTTCCTCAATATCTTTTCCTTGAAACAAATTCATTGAGGTCAGCACATGTCTAGATTTCCCTCATTTATTATATTCTTTCAAGAGGCAATATTAAAATTTGGGTGATTCTTTACTGGAATTTATAAACGTTTTTTTTTTGTTTTGTTTTGTTTATTTTTTGTCAATCTACGGTGGGTTACAAGCAAGATGATATCCTAAGTAACATTTCTCAATCACATTTTTAACTTGGGAAAAGGAAAATGAATGAGTTTTGTTTGAAAAATCTTCGTGAATTTGTGCGGTTGTTACCTTCCTGTTATGAGCGCAAAATTGACAAGTTTCGAGATTCCTGGTGACTGGGCGCCATCGAGTGACGTCGATTAGTGACGCGCGGGAAGCGAAGTTAGTTGATGTCAATCAGAAAGGCAGCCGTTGTTGTTGTTGTGGGCTGCGACAACGACGTCCGCTGCTGAGTAATAACGCCAGTCATATATCAGAAAAAATGTGTGTATCCTACCCAGCAACAAGTTGGAGATTTCTCGAACACCCAAATACATACACAAACACTCAGGCACGCATTATCTTATCCCCCCCTTCTCTCTCCTGCGCATGCGCGCGTGTGTGTGTGTGTGTGTCTCTTTCTCTCTCTCTCTCTCTCTCTCTCTCTCTCTCTCTCTCTCTCTCTCTCTCATTTCACTATAAATCTGTTTCTTTATGCAACTATCTAAAGAGATCATAAAAGAAATGAGCTTGAATGAAACTAACAGTGCAAGAAAAATGAATAAACCAGAGAGGAGAGAGAAAGGGCGAAAGGAGAGTGATAGAGAGGAGATATAATAAACATTGAAGAACGAAACAAAAAACGTCAGGTTGGGACGAAGTGATGAAAGGGAAAGAAAAGGGAGACAGAGAGAAGAAGAAAAGGGAGAGTCATGAAAGTCAGACGTAAAAGAGAGATTTATAGGTCACAGCCATCCTCCCATCTACTTGGTGTTCAGTGTAACAACCCATACTGAGTCCGTTGTCAGCCAGAGAAATTTACTCAAACTCATTCGTTGCGTTAAAAAAGAAAGCCCCACAACATAATGGCGCTTGTCGTGTGCTACTTCACTATACCATCACCACACACTCGTCAGCCCACTCTCTTCAGCTACCGACTCGGTTAGTAGGAGGTAGTTCGCTCAAGATGCTGTTTTTGTTGCTGGGTTTTACTGTTTAGTATTTCGTTCATTCTCGCGTCAGGGAAATCCTCACTCTTCCACAAATAGAAGGGAACTACACTCTCAGTGTGTGCGTATGTGCGGTTGCGTGTGTGCTGTTAGATGTTATGATACCAGAGGAGTTGCTTGAAAAGACGGAACTAAAAAGAGAAAAAGCCGAAGACTGTAGTAGAGAGAGAAAATAGAGGAAAACAGTTATGAAATTAATAAAGGGAGGTCACTGAATAAAGTTATGAGGAGAAAACTATCATGGGAAGAGATTAACTTGGCCATATAAGTTATGCATTTTGTTACGTAGGGCGGAGGTTTCAGTAAGAGACTGGTATAGCCGCTTCTGATTGGCTGCATTTATTTACTTTAGTTGCAGAGCTCCTTTTTAAAAGCTTCAGTGAGGGAGTAAAAGTGAGGGATCGCACTGTAGAAGTGAAACATCCTGAATTCTAGCATCTAAACCCAGTCATGCTGAAGTAGTGTGTGCGTATACACACTAACATACATAAGGGCAGCCCAGGGACACAATCCTCTTTACACAAACTTTCTGACGTTCGGACGCCAAAACAAAACCACTAACAAAAAATAGACACCACTTTTATCGTGTCTTAAACCGCCAAAATACATCTTAAAACTGAAGATGTTGATTTGGTTAAATTAAAAACAGAAAAATGTATCCGAGCTAGCTGATGCCAAGCCATCAAAACACCATAAGAAATCGAACAACTCACAACTATGAGGGCAGAGATGACGTGCTTTCTTGATTCAAGAAAAACTAAGTGAAACTTTTATTACTGGATTTACTACCTTCATGGATTTTACTTACCGAGGAATATAACAACTGAGTTGAGTCGTAGCTTATAAAATGTCATCAGACTAACATCAAAAACGAGAAAACCTTAATTGGAATATTTATATGTCTTCTTTTCTGCCGCGGAAAGGAGTAAAAAAAAGAAAGAAAAGAAGCCTATTGGAATTGGAATATTATTATAATTGCTATTGGTTCGTTTTGTGCAACTCGGACGCTGTCCTCTACTTCCGATGCCTTGTCTTGAGCTTGAGAGTGGACACCTTGCAATGGACGACTATTTTACTCCGGAGGGTCTGACGGCCCAGCTAAAGGCAGGCCATGAATTACCCTTGTTGGACTGCCGAAGTCAGTGTGAGTTTGCCCGTAGACATATTATCGGGGCAATCAATATCACTATGCCCGCCCTGCTACAAAAACGTCTCAAGACAGGCACCCTTAACGTCCTTGGTATTATACACAATAACGACGCTAAAAAAAGGTTCAAGAGATACTGGAAAACCCACAAAGTTGTTCTGTATGACGACTGTTCAACGGACTTAAACGAGAATCCATCCAGCTTTCTAAATTTATTGCTAGAAAAATTGCGTCAAGAGGGCTGTTCAGCATGCTACTTATTAGGTATGTAATACGTACAAATTCTATGTCTCAGAGTCGTTTTCAACTTGGTCATTCATTAAGGCTTTTAGGTCAGTCTACAACCCAAGTGTGAGTGTACTTCGAGTGTCCGTGAGTATGTGTGAATAGACTGCCTATTTAGAGTTTTAACATGGGCACACCCTGCACTTGAGAAAGAAAGAGAGTGAGAAAGGTCTAAAAAAATTGCTTGTAAGATATTTCTAGGGCTCTCTCGAAAATGTGTTTCGAATCACTATGAAATTTAGAGAAAACTAAAATTGTAAATTATTATGTTTATACGTCCAGTGGCTTGAAAAGTAAATACCATTCTTAATTATCATGACAATTAGAAATAGTAGTAGTAGTAGTAGTGGTAGTTGTAGTAGTAGTAGATGCAGAGGGGATATGTAAGTATAGATTGAATCTATATCCATTTCTGTTGTGGTTGAAAAAAACATTTGTAGCTTTTTGTTCAACCGTTCTGAAGAATTGTCAAGTTATTGTACATTTATGATTGAACTGTACATAAATGATGATAATGACAACTTCTTAACGCGCAATAACGTGGATGAATGAAGATTTATGGCCGTTCTTGTTGTTGATGATGGTGATGATGATAAGTGAAAAATGAACCCTTATGAAGATACAGACAGGTTGCTCTCACATTTTTCCAGCGAATTAGAATCTGCATATATTGTATTTACTTATTTAGCGAAGCAGTCCTGAGATTCGCCGGTTCTGAGTCGAACAAAGGGTTACTCTGATCCCTAAAGAAAGGCGGAAAATAGCTTCTTGAAATGATCAATACTAGACATTATGGGGTTTACTGCGAACTGGGCTGGCCAGGGCTGGTGGTATAGCTTGAACCTAATATACAAGTCAAGTGCTTCGTATGCTACCAGTTACATCATATATCATTCATATGGGTTATAGGAAATATGCCTATCCTTTGTTTATGTATATAATAATCCCTACGCATTTTATGTTTTGTTTTCGTTTTTGCATCTCATTGGATATTATGGAATGCGTTATGAACGTATATGCTTCCCTTCCTTCTGTCTGTGAAGGTGGTTATGTAACTCCGTGTGTGTGTGTGTGTGTGTGTGTGATTTCGATTTGAATAGCATTTTTTACGTAAGATTATTTTTTCTTTGAGATTTCAGATATATATTAAGCAGCATGGTTACACCATAAACCTAAACCATGTGCTAGAATAAGTATCTAAACAAGTTATTTTTCTGTTGTTGAATCGGTGCATCCAATTCAGAGGACTGCGTACAATATCATTTATCAATGCAACTGCTCTCTCTCTCTCTCTGCATCCCTCTCCCCCTCTCTCTCTCTCTCTGCATCCAGTGATCATGGCAGCAGCTCCAATTATTAAGTTCTTACTATCAGTATTCAAGTGCTTTTTAATCGTCATCTTCATCAATATGTTTCCATAATGTTTCCATCAACCATTTTTCCCCGTAGAAAGCTTAGGAAACCATTTCTGAATGAATGTATTCTCTGCCAACCGAAACGAACAAGAAAAAACTGAAATCACGACAGTATCTCTTGTGCATCTTGCAGAATATCAGTTGGGCTAATCTTATCAGTTTTTAGTTTCTTCCTCTTCTGTACTTTCATGAATACAAACAATATATAACTTAATTTATAGTTTATTTCTATAAAAGAAATAAACTATTTTCCAAATGTATTCATATCAAAGCAAAATATGAATCAATGATATTCTAAAAACCAGTGCCGGAAGAAAATTAAGTTCTGGGATACAGAGCCGAGAGGTCCCCAGTTATATTTTCTAAAAGAAAAGAAATTTGAAAAAAATCAAATTCATTCCTATAAAGATAATATCATAACAGCAATTATAATTCAAATAGTTGCTTTACATAATTTCCTGGGAACAAATTTCTTCAGAACATCAATAAATTGCAAGTTCTTCAAAAAATCGTTTTCTGATTTAGTCATTCAGAGGCGTCACAAACTGTCATACGATATATATATATATATTATATATATATATATATATATATATATATATATATATATATATATATATATATATATATATATATATATATATATATATATGTGTGTGTGTGTGTGTGTGTGTGTGTGTGTATGAGTACGGTGTTTCATTTTGCTCTGGTATGTTTATTACACACGCCCACACACATTGTTTTCATTTGAAATTTTATTTAAATTGGTATCACGTTTTTAATCGGTGAATATGCCAGTTGACGTAGAATAACAATTGAAAAGCTGGGCTGCTGCAGGAATCGAACTTGAGTCAAAACTGGAGACCGTCGTAAAGCGACGCAGCTCTTACCATCTGAATCAAGCAGCTAACCAGTAAGCCAGAGGACTTATTAACTGCTGTACATCCAACTCGTGCCTTGTCCATTCACAGTCCATATCTCCACTTATGTTTCTCAACGCAGACAATTAGATTACAAAGAAAATATTGTATAATAATCCGACAGAGTAATTATCAATGTGTTATTTTTATTTGAGACCCTATTTGAGCCAACGTAAACCGTGTAAAGCAGTTATTCGCGCCTCCCGCTTACCAGCTGGCTGCTTAGCCCAGACGCGTCAAGACAGCACTTTTATGTAGGTTCGATTCCTGCAGCATCCGATTTCTTCAATCTACGTACGTTGTCTAAACCAACTGGCATATTCGCCTTGTAAAAACGGGATATCGATTCAAATAGTTTCGAATAAAAATAGTGCATTTATGATTAATTGGTCGGGTTACGTATCCATATTCTTCATGTATATATGCATATTATATATGATATATGCTGATTATATGATATATGATATATATAATACATGCATATTAAGAGCATATATATATATATATATATATATATATATATATATATATATATATGTATGTATGTATGTATTGCCCCATTTTAAATTGATAATTTTGTGAACTTATTCTTTATGATTTATACTTTGATTTAGCTTTCACAAATAGAATGACTTTTTACTTAATCTCTAGGGGTCCTACAGCTGGCAGGGGACCCTGGGTTGCAGCTTCTAAAGCCCAGGCCTTTATCCAGCACTACTAAAAAATATTGTCTTGCCTGATATCAAAATGTTGTTTTGTTTCAACTGTTCTTAATACCAAAAATAATGATTTTACGAAAAGAAAAATCGTTATTTATCTTACCTCAACTAAAAGTATTTTATCAAAAGTATACATAATTATCGGCAAAATAACGAGCAGTGTGTGAGTTATTATTGAATCCGAAACAATTCTTTTAGAAATTGAAAAAAAGTAAACTCTTCATGAAAGTTAGTCCCTTTGACCGGCCTTTCAAAAACCTTCAAGAGCAAAAATGAAATCATGTGTATTAAAGCGTTCAGTCGTATATCTTAGCAAAATGATGTCAAATACTTTGAGTGCAATTTTTTATGATGTCGATGTCGAATTTCCAAAATTTTATCTTCTCATAAGAATCTATTTCATTGGTTCAGAATGTAACAATTGGAAAAGAGAAAATGCAACTAAATTATTGCAATAAGTGGCGATGAAAGATCTCAGATTAATCAAATCAAGCCATGACATTATCGCTTACTTTTTTCATCAGCCATTAACCCTGATTTAATGACTACATCTGTTGCTTGAAGTTTATGAATGGAGAGTATTTCATGTGAATTTTTACGGAATTTTTTGACATTTTTCATCCTGGATGACTATATGTTTGCTAACCCTACACCCTACATTTTGTAAGC
This sequence comes from Thysanoteuthis rhombus, assembly GCA_963457665.1. Classification (NCBI taxonomy): domain Eukaryota; kingdom Metazoa; phylum Mollusca; class Cephalopoda; order Oegopsida; family Thysanoteuthidae; genus Thysanoteuthis; species Thysanoteuthis major. Next base: position 14,353,933 of record OY735215.1, read on the forward strand.
GAGAGTACCTTTTTAAAGAACTCCCTATCAGTTTTTTTCAGAGCACAAAAGAAAATAAAAATCAGTGACGATGAGCGAGTTGGGACACCAATTTCATAATATTACCAACCTTTGTCTAATGATCATGAATATATTAATGGGTTGATTAGTTGTCTAATGGTTATTTATAAATAGATATATCATGTGAATACGAACGTGTGAATATCATCGAATCGAATAACTCCATGCCAGGAGGCAATTTCTAAACAATAAGATCGAATTAATCTGGAAAGCAGTAATGAAAGGAAAATGTATATTTAATGAATATTGGCAAATACGTGAGTGAAGTGGATCGTATTGGTGTATTTATGTTCATTCATACTATTTGAGGACTAGCTTGATTCACCTTTGGAGAGAAAATTAGTTCAATCTGAATTGACCAGAATGAACCGGGATTTTTTTTACTCATTTTCAAATAAATAAGAAATAAGATAGGCTGCTCTATAATTAGCGTTTAATAGTCATCGACCACTGTAATATTGACCGGAGTGAGTGCAAGCGCTAAACTGACACTATTATTATTTAGTTGCAAATCAACTGGGCTTTCTTGCATTCTTCAAGTTGGTGTATTTTAGGGAGACCTCTATTCATTAATCCTGGCTACAATGCTTTCAATCGTTTCAGTTACTTACTTTTAGGTGCTTAATTGCTGGGATCGGAATAAGGTAGGTTGAAAAATCTATCGCAGTTTAATAAGTGTATGGTAGGGCTGGAATAAGCAGGGTCGGAAATGAGTGGGTTGGGAGCGAATAATCTAGAGGGGGAAAACATAGTTAACCGACACAGTTGAGTAGTATCTGTAAAAAAAACATTACAGTACTGACAGGAACAAGAAATCATTTTGTTTTCGAAGAAAAATTAAACTGGAAAGTTTTTTGGTGATATAACATTTTCAAATCGCTGAAATTAGCGGATATAATTGCACTTGGTTAAACTAATTGTGTTTTATATAAACAGGTTAACCAAGTGTTTCCCCCTTGCTTTATCGTATTAGTTATTTTTGATGGGAAAACATTCACAAATAGTCGTCCCTCATATATTAGGGAGGAGAGAATAAAGCTGAATTCTCAAAAATTAATCAACGGGGGGGGGGGGGGTCCCAAGAGGAGGAGGGCAATTAGGCACCGAAGAGGGGAGGCACAAAAAGAATCTGACTTTTAGTATCATATAGATAAACAATATCATTGAATAAACAATTTATTGAAGATATATTAACAAAAATTTTCTTCACCGTCACTATCAGTACATTTTAATTTCCCTGGTTTTTTGAAATTTCAAGGTCTCTGAATGTATTATATCTGTTTTATTGAGTTTTTTTTATCTAATATGCCTATTCATGAGTATATTTGTACCAGTGAATTGTCCATGCAATAATTTGTTTGATAAAAGATAGTTTTATATCTTGTTACTGATTTTATCGATACAATTTATTGATATTGAGTATCATGTCTCTAAAAGCTTTTTCCCTCTCTATATTGTAAAGTCTAATATCTTGTAGCCTTTGGAAGGAAATTAAGAATTCAGTTAAATCTATTGAAATTGAGAATTTTCTGTGGATGCGTTTCCTTGTTTTTGTTTTCATTGTTTAGGTTGATGTACCCAATGTCCTACAAATGCCGATATGAGAAAATGAAGTACAAAATGAAATAAGCCTAACATGAACCTCCTTCATGAAAAACACATTGCATTGAATAAAAAATATTCTTATCTGAATAGGCTTTACTGATTTCAAAGAAGAAAAGTTGATGATTTTTTTTAATGATAAGCTAGGTTAATTTTGCAAGCATTTATCCACATGTAAAAATATTTGTTTGTATATTAAGCACGAGTTATGTTTTCAGTATTGATTTTATACTTAAACTTTAAACACTAGGTGGAATATAACGCTTCAAAATGAGATGAATCACTGAATATATATCAGGAAAGTCAATGATTGTTGTAAATGAGATTGTGTGTTTGTTATTCATCTATTTTAAAAATAAGATCTTCTCGAAATTTGTGTGCCCCCATGTAAACTGCTGACACGTAGTTTGACTACTTGACTGGCATTGTGGGAAAAGAAAACATATCTCTATCAACCGGTGTCTCGCCTTGGATTTACACAACGGTGTAGACCTGATAGCGACAAAATAAGTGGAGAGATAAGATAACAATAGGCAATAATCAGCAGGCACCTTTCATTACTGGAATTGTAATTTTTTGTAATTCTCTAACGTACCACTGAAAGGTGGGGACGGTGAATCGGCAGTCTGACTTCGATAAAAAAGATACCTTGGAAAATATTTTTGCATACGTTTGTACGAATTAATCTTCGAATATTGACAATTCATGTAATACGTTCATTTCTATCATCCCTGCTGCTATCAATTTGAAAATAAATATATTTTAATACCATTTTCATAACAGAGAAAAAGATTTGAGAAAAATGACAATCAAAGCTGTTATTTCATTTATATCCATTCGTCTTGAATGACATTTATTTCATCTTTAAGTTTATATATTTTTTAAACTATTCAAATAACTCCTGCAGTCATGGCCCCTTATTATAAATTCTAGCCAAGCTTGTCGTAATATATGTTTGTTGGTTAGTGTTTTTAAAGTCTTTCAAAAAAAATTTGTTATCTATTTTATTTTTTAATGAACGGCAAATAAAAGGGCTAAAATTCGTTTTTTACGAAATGTCTAACAATTTAGAAGAAATATCGAAAGTGATTTTATGTGAATATCGTGAAAATTTCACATCCGTGAACACTTGATTTTAAAATGGTGCATAGAAAGGAAATTAGCGAATTCTCCAAATAAAAACTCAAGTAAATACATAAATCATATACATTATCTCCCATGGATAACTACATCCCTACCAATCGATGGAAGCAGCTCACCGGTGCCATGAGACCTCATACAACCCCAGATCATAACATTTACACAATTATAACTAATATGTTGATACCGAACACTTTTCTTCGTACGCTACTTCATAACACTTAACTCATTGAATGCCATCAGAGCCAAATAATTTGATTTTTGTTCCACCTGATCCCAGTGCGCTGACCCAAAACATAGATTTTTTTTATTCTTATTCTCCTGTGCAAACTCTATTGTGTTTCACATGAAATGGGAATCAACCTATTTGGGTCTGATAGCATCCAACGAATTTGGCATCGTCATGGCGGGGTGCACAAGTTAAAGTGTTTGATCTGAACTGTTAAACATGGTGGTTAAGACGTCATTGTGAACTGCATTTCATCGATGGGATCATGAATGCTGTAGGTTACATCAATATATCGCACTCGGACAGCTGCCTTTCAGCATGACAATGTTCCAAAACACTCAGCAGAAAAAAACACGAAGTTTCTGTAGATACGAAAGTGGAAAAATATTCGATTGGCCTAGCTTGTGGACAGATTCAAACCAATTCAACATTTGTGGAATGTGCTGAAATGAAATGTTGAAGAACGACGATCTGACAAGACAACTGTGGAAGAATGCGTAATCCCGGAGTGGAAGAAACATTCCACTGGCTGTTAGTGCAAATATAGTTAAGTCAATGTGATCAAAACTACAAGCAGTAATGAAAAAAAGGCTATCACACCTGATATTGATATTGATTAAACTTTTCTCGTATAGGGTATACTTATTTTTAGACGGCCACGTATTCAATTTTTTGGTTACAGAGTTTCAATGCTGTAGAGTTTGGTTATAAATAATATCTAATCATATTCCACTTGAAATAAGATCCTGGAATAATTTGTTCAGGAGAAAATTAACATTTTATTAAAAGAATTGGTAGGAGTGTACTTATTTATGGGTGACACTATATATATACATACATATATATATATATATATATATATATATATATATATATATATATATATATATACACACACGTCCGGGGCCAAAACGTCCGACAACCGATGATAACAGATCTTGTCACCCACAATGGCATGGATCAAACAGTCAAGGTGCAAGAATCTTGCGATCATAATTAGGATTTGCAACCGTTTATCCCAACTTGAAGACATGATACGAGTTCGCTCGGTCCAGTGAAGTGAATTCACATGGAAATTTTGTATATTCGCATCCCAAGAATAGTATTCATTTACTATCGACGATTATTTTTACTCCTTCCTATTATTGCTGATAAACTCTTCTACTGCTGAAGAGCAAGCAGCGCAAAAACTGTAATAAAGATCTGGCTTCCGATTAAATTTGAATTCGCCTCCACGCCTTGCAAGCTCGTCCTTCATGGATGTCGTCTTAACCACTTCGGTCACGGAAGTGGCACTGATTAAGCGGAAAACAAATCTGTAGTCCATCTCCCCCCTCCCTCACTGGGTGACAAAATGGAGGCTACTTTAATTTCGCGTTGTAGCAGTTGAAGAGTTTATTTACCCAGTGTTGAGATAAAAAGTAACAATATTAAGAATTTGATGATATTAAGACTAAGGTTCCAATTTTAAGAAAAACTGAAGTTCATAATAAGATAACTGCAGTAAGAATATTTCATTTAAAATTTTCAAAATATATTTTCTTGAATTTGATGTTTTTTCTTTCCAACGTGAAAGTCGGCAAAAGTCAATATTTCAGAAGAATGAAGAGCTAACTCTGCTTACTGTACATGTAATGTCAATTCAAAATTTGTCACGTGTAATTTATGTATTTTGAGGATATGATCTAATGATGGGCTCAATGAATGTTGCAAGTAAAAATCTTCATGGATGCGTTATATTACTTTGAAATGATCCCCAGTTACTACACAGTGAATGTATCATTTGGACTAGACTGCGTAAATTGAATAAACAATTAAAGAAAATAGGGCTGCTGCAGGAATCGAATCTGCGACGCATAAGGTGATCGTTTCAACGTAGCTTTGCTCTTACCATTGAGCTAAACAGACCCATTTATGCAAAGGCTGAAATAACTGCCATAAGTTTGAATTCTTATTGTGTTCATTCACTGTCTATATCTACTATATATGTTTCTCAACGTAAACAATTATATCATTAAGAAATGGATACATAATCCGACAGAACTGATTTTCTGTTGGATTATATATCCATCTCTTCATGAAATTAAAAATACGTAAAATTAGCAGATATTTAGTATATATATATATTTAGTATATATATATATATATATATATATATATATATATATATATATATATATATATATATATATATATATATATATATATATATATATATATATATATATATATATGGTATAGTGATGCCCGAAAGCTTATAAAATGAAAGTATTGTTAACAATAATGATAGGCTGACGTTCTTCCCAAATCTCTTTTGCTAATAGTCTATTTGAAAACATCAACTTATATTCTTTAAAATAATGTAACTTTTAAGGAGGGGTACGTAAGATTTGATACAACACAAAGCACAAGGGCGTGGAGAAGAATTGACCCATTTGTAAGTTCATAGCCTTCATTTCATATAATCATTCAACAGAATTTTATAATTCATTCACTATTAGATGCTTAATCTTTATACATTCAACTTTGAAAACTGCTATTCTAAACCAGAAGAAAAGTAATTTAAAATGATATGCCCTTTTTTCTGTGTTTTTCTTTTGTTTCTTATGTCCAAAAGTAATTTTCGTATGCCTATAAATAAAGAGAAAAATGAATAACAATTATAATTTGGTGTGTCCAATTATTTCAATTTCCCTAATATCCGGCCTCCCTTACCATCCCCTCTTCTTGGCTCCCACACAAGGCGGCACTTACCGTCGATTATTATATTAGCAACAGTTAATTGTGAGACTGCTCTATATACCCATCTGGAATGTGTCGCCTTGGATTTGTGACGTCATTACATTTCAAAACCTTAGTAATGTAATAATAGGCTTGGGCGGAAATATATAACTAGACATCCTAACCAATCGTATAGGCATTTCTCAACATACACACACACACACACACACACACACACACACACACACACACACACACACACACACACACACACACACTCCCTCAAGTGGAGCAGACACCCACGCACGGATTTACTCAACATCTATTGACCCCAAAATAGCGCGAATATTTCGTAAAAATGCTACGACGTACACGTCTGCAAGTAATATGCTCCTTTCTCTTCTGTAATTTAAAGGTGACCGGTAAAAGTCGTACAAGTATTAAGTTTACATCGCATTCATACACCTATTTTTCTTTCTCATGCCTTTTTCTCATGTACAATCACAATCAGAAACTTGAGTAAGTGGAGAAAGTTGAGCAAGTTATCCACTTTAAAAAAAACTCTCTCTTGCCCCGAACAAATTCCAATTGTATTTATTACTGAAAACTTTTTGGTTGTTTCTTCTCTCCTTCTGCAATTTCACTCCCCTCTGCTTCTTCCTCTGTCTGTGCATGTGTGCGTCTCTCTGGGTGTTTTTATGGCTTTAATACTTAATGTGATGTTAATTGCGCTTTATGAAGTATACATGTTAATGCGTTCATGTACACAAATGGATATCTGATATTACAGCCCTCACATGACATAATAATCTTCATGTACACGTATGGATATCCGATACGACACCCCTTACATGCCAAAATGAACAGAAAAGCGTTTGCGTGCGATGGTTGGGATGATTACTCAAGTAAAATCTTATTGTTTTTTTTGTAAATGGTTTCCTTTTCATAAGATTTCCTCGAATGTTACATTGATAACAATGTACTTAGCAGTTATTTTGCTGTAAAAATTGATAACGATAACAGTAAATAATTTCTAGTTATTGATGTTTTATTCAAACATCATAAACTAGAAAGCACTCAGCGTGTGCACACCTCTGTCAATACTATGATTAGAGGATGTAATTGCGCATGGATCTGCACTAAAAAGTTATTACTTCTTCCATGACCCATTGCCTAGCCTTCCTCTAAGGTTAATTTGTGAACAGAGATGAACATTTTGGCAATATCAAGTGGCGAGGACATATAACAAGGGCTTAGTGGAGGTAATTGTGCATGGATCCGCTCAAAAATTCGACTACTTCTTTCCTATACCATTGTCCACCATTCCACATTTCATTGGAATCCATTGAATACATTTTGGAGATATCTCGAGGAGAGATAGACAAACGAAAAGACGCGACCATTTACTTCTTCAACTTCGTTGGCAGAGGTAAAAATAACACGCGCTCAGTCGTTAATATGCATTAAAACGCACAGATAGATCGCTGAGCGTATTAATTAACCATGAAAATAATATGCAATTAACAGGGTTTTTTAAACGCTTAAGGTCCTCAAACCTTTATATCGAAATTTCCTTTTTTCGTCAAAAAGTTTCAGTTCGAAATTTCGTTACTTTTTTTTTGTTTTTCTTCTTTTTCTCAATTGAACTTCTTATTTCTCCTTGTATTGCAGGTGGGTTTTCAACATTCGAACAAAGGTATCCTGAACTGAGTGCATTCCTCGATTCAGAAACCGACTCTACCATCATTGGTCTACGTAATTTATCATTGTCGGAAGACATCAGTGACTGTGAATCTGAGAACAGTCCATCAGACATTTCTCCTTTACCAGTCGAAGTGTTGCCCAATCTTTACTTGGGCAATGCTCGAAACTCACAGGAACTATCACATCTAAAAAAGAATGGGATTAAATACATTCTTAACGTCACAGCTAACGTGCCAAATATGTTCGAAAAGGATGAATCCTTCAAATACATGCAGATCCCGATCAACGACCATTGGTCCCAAAACCTCTCCGTGTTCTTTCCAAAAGCTATTGCTTTTATTGGTGAGTATAAAACACACTTCCTAAACCCTGCTAAATTGCATGTTTAAAAATTCTACCAATTAAAAGGTTATACATTTTAGAATAATATTGCTTTTATCAAGACAAAATTCTTCAGGTTCAATTCTTCAAAAACAATTTTACTTTCTTCCGTCAGCAAAACGATTTTCAACGTAGTAAACACTATTAACAACGAAAGAATGTGTTCACGTGCGTGTGTACTCCCGACCTACTTTCATCAGAAAATGCAGCACAACTTGACGCTTGTACCATTGCAACTAGTTTAGCCATTAAATAAAATATACATAAGTGGCTGTTGATTAAATGTCAAACAATCAATCATTGAGTGTTCTACAGTAAGTAATCATTGCAGGCTTCACTTAGAAGAGAGGATTAAAAAGTAAGATCTCTAAAGATCCATTCTAAGTTGCAAAGGCTTTGACAATGATTTACATTTATTTTAGAAGCGAAGTCAACTCAGTTAAGGATCAATCGCGCACCTGCGAGTGTATGCCTGTAATACACAGACAACACATTCTAATTCAAGCACACACTTATATACGCACATTTGTATGTGCATGATATTGATTATAAGTTTGGAAAATTGTTCAGGATTAGACTTGGAGCCATGCAATTATACACGCAAGTCATGGAATTGAATGTTTCAGCATGTTCACGAATAAATTTGTGTCACCGTTCATTTTGTTGTGCTATGCATGTATGTAAATGTATCCATTTGTTGGTTACCGATTGAAGTGGATCGACTTTGGGGGGTTTGCTCAGATCTCCCTTACCGATCAGTTGAGAAAGTTTTTTCAGTTCTATTTACTTTCGTGACTCACAATCATTAATACTTGATCATTGATTACGTCATAACATTAGCTGCTCGTGAGCAGTTACCTACGCCATCTTGCCCAAACACCTGCTCCTTAAAATATTCAAGTGCTATTAGGTACGAAACGACAGTAAAACTTGCTTCTCGATTAATATTACTACTACTACTACATAAGTTTACTCATGTATCATGTAGAAACTTGATAAACATTTTCTCATTATTTCAATTCAAGTTAAACCTTGATAGTTTTGAAATTACATTGCTTACATTCGTTGATAGTGAGTAGTGTTTACTAGATTCCAAGTCGCTTCGATAACGAAAAGAAGTGAAGATTCTTTTGGAAAAATTGAATCTGAAGTTGAAGAATTGTGACTAGAACAACATTATCTTTAAATATATAATTTTCCAATTTAAAATGTATAAGTCGTTTAATACTGAATTACATTTTTATTTTTAGTCATTAATAACACACAAAAAACTTCATAATGAAAGAATTTGCTTTTTCAATTGAAAATTATTCTGTACTTTTAAGACAGATACAAGTATTGACCATCTGTGCCTTTAATATTCTTGTTCGTGCTTCTCTGCCGTGTGTTGAATAAATTGCATCACTTTGTTTAATGAACTAAATACTACTTTAATTGCCCAACGCCTCTATTTTGTAAAATTGATGGTCACAAAATTCTTTCATTCTTCTCTCTGTATTCATTTTCTGCACTTAATGCATTCATTAATCCCTTACCTAAGTCACACGTAGATTGACTGACATTGAGTGCTAAATGATAAAACGAGTAACAGGAATCTATTCATTATATTTGAAGACTCTCATTTTTTCGTATGAAACTCCAGAAACTTGAAAATATTTTTCAATCAGAAAATTCAGACAACAAGAAAAATGCACTGGCAGCCTTTGATATTCTAGATTTTTTTCTATCTAAATTTAAATCCCCGTTCTTGAAATTCAAGGAAAGTTTACGCATTTAGAGGGTGCCGGATTTTGCCTATATCCACGAACGCAGGTCTCTGTACGTAATTGATTGAAGTGACATCTAATATTTTATTCCTTTATTCGTGTCGGTAACTAGATTTGTATAGTATGTGGGTCATCAGAGCTAAGTTGATCGTTACTCTGTGCGTCTGAATGCCGTAATCCATCATGAAGTACTTTTGTTTCATCATTATCGTCTACAAAAATATTTTGTTCAAATTATATGCGTGTACATGTGTGTTAGTGTGTCTAGGGTGTGTAAATGGCGGGGAATAAGAGAGGGGGAAGAGAGTGATATGATTGAATTGCGAAAGGAAACACCTTCCCAAACTTGTAAATAACAGCGCAATAACTGTGCGAAAGACTTTTGAATTAGTTTATTAGAGACCGAAAATGCAATTGAAAATCTAGAAAGTTATCAAAATTGCAGTTTAGTGCGTTTAAAAGCTACGAAAGTATCGAATTTTGAGTAGAGTATTTTCGAAAAGAGAAAACATGAATTTTAAAAATCTTGAAAGTGTAAAAGCTTCCGGTAGAAGAAACGACTGTAATAGAGGGAGAAAGAGAGGGAGGACCAATTTGTTGTTCATTAGGACCGATAACCCCCCACCCCAAAACCTGATTTTTTCATTTTAACCATAAAATTCTTAAAAACGTTATATATTTTCAGTAATCATGTGCACAAGAAGCTGTTTTACAATTTTCATCTTAATCAATGTTGAATGTTCCAATGATCAATATTTTGCATATTGACAAATGATTATTTACACATAAAATGCAAACCAACATTCGAATTGATTGAACCTCACCATTTTCGATTCCAGAGATATTGTCATCATTATAGCTAGATTACAATGAAACAGTCAAGATTTGAGAAATTTTCCTTTGGCTCGAAGCAATTGACCTACCGTATTCAGTGCCCCGGTTCTCAATATAATTTATCATCACTCGGGCAGATGGCGGCCATTTTTAATATCAGGATTCACCCTTCACACCATTTTTTACACTTCACACTTTGTTTTCTCTCATTCAGAACATATTGAGGATACAAACAATCTTGAGTTTTTCGTTGTATTCGTGCAAGATTAATGGCATAACAATAACGACGATAGACCCCCAGTGCGAATGATAGTCCTGGCTTTTTTTTATCAGGAACAAAATTGTAGAAGACATTAAAATACCAGACAGAGATTCGAGTTGAAACAATTAAATTAATATGTTGCAAGATTTTCTCGTAGGAAAAGAACTAAACACATTCCATAATTGCAATTAAACCAGACTATAATAATACTGTTATTATCATCACATATATAAATAGTGCTGTCACAATTATGTCGTTGAGTTTACATTGGTTTGCTATTCTAGTGATTTGACCAATCACGAGAGAGAATTATTCAATTTGTAATATTATTTATTATAAATTGGATAAGAATATTTGAATATAACTTATTTTATTTGTAATATTCAGGGAGCAAAATTATTATTATTATTATTATTATTATTATTATTATTGTTGTTGTTGTTGTTGTTGTTGTTGTTGTTGTTGTTGTTGTTGTTGTTGTTGTTGTTGTTGAATGAATGAATGAATGAATGAATGAATGGATTTTCAAACAAGTATTATCTGGTGGCCCTCGCAAGTCTCTTCGGTGTCCTTGCCGATTTCAATTATGCAGTTGCCTGAAAATTTTCAGTTCTTCCCCGGATTTTGAATGGTTTTGTTCTAAATGCTACAATAATGATAGGCATTACTATCATCTTAACATCACACAGGTTGGAATGCTGTAATTTGTATCAGTGTTAATCTGTGTGTCCAAATGACAACAAGTCAGCCTGTCAGCATCTCACTCAGTGTCCTGGTTGTCTTTGCTATATCTGGTATTAGTAATGTTTTTTTAATTGTTTTGTTGACTTGCATCAACTTTTTCGAAAGGACTTCATTGACAGTTCCCATAGTTCTTGGGATTGTGAGCACAGCAATCATTCTTACACTGTACAGGTTTCACTATTCTCTAATTGGGTTCACAAATTTTCTAATTTCACTTGTCTATTACATATTAGGACTGCTACACAGACTATCTGACATATTTTCGTGGCCTAGATTAGCTTATCCATTCAAATTTCAAAGTCTTGAAGAATCTTACTTTTCCTATTCTTCAGAGTAGCTGGTAGTTTGGTTACATGGTTGAATCCAAATTGTTTACACAATTCTCAGTGAATCATCGTTCATATTCTGTTTTGACTATTTTCGTACACCTTTTTAATTATTTGTTGCATTCGCTCATTATTTTCAAGTCTATTCCCACACAGCCAACATTTGCTAATTTCTCTTCTTTGTTTTGACCTCTATGTCATTGTTTCTAATATACTAGTCTTAAGCTACTATAACTAGAAATTATGTTTCCTTTTTCAAATGTACTTTTCGCAATCACGTCCATGTTTTTCGCATGTTACTTATTTAGTTGGTCTCTTTTATTTCTCATGGATATGTTTTTCTTTCATAAAATTTTCCATATCGAATTAAAATGCCCATGCTATTTGTATTCGATGGTATATATTCGCCGTCTAATTCTGGATCGAATATCTTGTTTCGGAAAATCATTCTAAAATCTGTGTTTGTCACATTCAATTGTATTCTTCGAGCTTACTCACAAATGTATGAGGAAATGACACTTGATGGTTATGTTTGGGGTCCTAGAATAGAAATTAGTTGTCAAACTCCTGTCTAAGTTGGAGGTTGGTGTTGACTTTGTTTTTCTATCGTTACAACAAGAACAAGAACAGCAAGAACAAGAACAAGAACAAGATCAATCCTCATCTAATTTAGCGGAGGCAACTCTTCGTTGATTGAATTTCCAATATTGAAATATTGAAAATGCAATCAATGAAGTGATGCCTCCACAAAACCTTTTGTGTTCAATATGAGTATGCTTTGACCTTGCAGCGACCAGAGTTGTTCAGATATTGATTGAACTTAGGTAGAAATATGTTTTGTTTAATTTATTCGCTGTCTGGAGTAGATTGAAGCTTTAGAGTCGCTAATTAATCTTATAAATTAGCCTTGGATTTCTATTTGATAATTCCACTGGAGCGCCAATACTAGTTGGGTCATCAGCCCCCCCCCCCTTCAGCCTCTGTTTTCGTTATTTCTTGTCTAATGATCTGGTATGAACGTAGACGAGTTGTTTAAGGGACGTATAATTAACGTCACTTAACAACAATCACACATGCTTCCAATTAGACACGGCTATTCTTTTCTTTGCTCTGGAACAAAAATAAAAATGACTGGTCTGCTTAATCACACTATAGAAACCGTCCGTCACATGATCACTAGTGACCAATATAGCATAAACGTAGATTGCAAATTGAAATCCTCCACTATTAACCCATTGGAGGTGGGGTAAAAAGACAAAAAAAAAGTCATTTCAAGACATAATAAGGTGTAAATGCTTAACTTTGCAGCCCTCGATCTCCATTGTTGGAGCGCCGATCCTGATGGGGCCGTCATTTTCCCCAGAATTTTAGCTTCTCGTTGTTTCTCGTCTAATTTAACCATCATTTAGTTTATAACCTCGTTCTACTTAATGTTTTATTCGTCGGAAGTTATATCGTTTTAGTAGGGTTAATTTGGTGTTATTTAGTATTTTGGCATCGTTTGAATTCATTCAAAGTCAAGTGAAATCTTTTGTTAGTGCTTTAGTTTTGTCAAGTGAACAGTCATATAGCGAAGGCTCAATTATGTAAATACAAGTCGTTTGTAACAAAAGCAGAGGAAATAGATTAAAAGTATTTGATAAATTCTTTGTTAAAAATGAATATGGGGTTTTGATGTTTGTTTGGTTATTTCATAAGTATGTATATCAAGTACCAACAACTATCATAGATAGGGGACCAGAATATTTGAATCATTTGCGTTATTTCGCAATGTTTGCTATTTCTGGTTCTTGTCAGTGAGAATAATATAATGGTTTTCAGTCGTGGCATTCAAGAGGAGTCAAATCAGTTAGAGGTCAATGTTATTTATTTACAAAGCTGAATAAGAGGCGGATTCGTATACATTTCGTGTTCGCCGTTGTCATTCATGTATTCTTGAATATTGTTTCGCCACTGCCATTAAACATACCGTAATGGGATCTAAATTCGGCCTGTCCCTTATACCGGCCGCTCTAAGTTTTGGGAGCTTGAAGGATTGAAAAATTTAGATAGTAAAATAATACTATATTTTTTTTTTTCGAAATGCCAATTGAGGGGTCTTATTAAACGAGGATAATCGGATCTCTGTGTTCATAGTGATTAACAGTGTTCCTGATGCTTAGATTCAATCAACGAAAATCGTTAGACAGCAACTATTCCCCTCTTTGAAGATGAGCATTCGAGCATTATAAAGTGTAACTTGAGAAAATAGAATTCATCGACTCGAACTACTAACCATACTGTATTTGTGTTAATTGTTTTTTCTGACTGGAAACTTTACCCAAATCCATAAAATCACCTTTTTTTAAAGTATATAGAGTGACTCTGACATCGACTGAGTTTAGTAGAGGTGATATCGACTCCCGATATATTTTTTAAAAAATGATTTTATGAATTGAGTAAAAGCTCCCTAGAAAAAATATCAACGTGAATAAAATATATGGGTACTAGTCAATGAATTCGCTTTGAATGAATCTGAAGTTACGCTTTGTAATACTGCAACACTTACCTTTAAAGTGGGGAAATGTTACTGTGAAGCGGTTAGCAAGCGACCACTGGAAATCATAAACATCACAATACTGCCATCAAATGAGACCACAGGCCTATAATACTCTATATTTTACTATAAATATTAACCTGCGCATGAGAGTCTCAATGAACTAAGGAGAAAAACGCATGTACAAAGATGTGTTATTGGTATTTCGTAAGTTTGTATGTTCTAGGATAGAAATCTCGCCACAACTGGAGTTCTTTTTATCAATTGCTAGTAGCTGGTTGCCATTTCTAGAATAAAGAATCTATTATGATAGTTTCACTCAGATGCAAGCAACCTCACGGCAGTCTTCTGTTCATACAATTCTCACAATTTCCTCTGTCAAACAAATGATAGATATAATAGATTTTGTCCTACGATCTTAATGTAACGATGTTGTTCATTCAAAGAAAAGGTGCTGTCAAATACACCGAATATTTTGGCATTTTAAACATCACGGAGAGGACATTTTCTCTCTATTAATTTGTTAGCTATTTTCCCCAAATTTTGAAATATCTCACACATCTAAAATGCGGGGAGGGAACAGTGTACTTTCAATGGTGAATAATGTAACAGTACTTACCTTTCTAGCTAATACCAGACTTAACTAAACAGTCAATATCTATGTATGTAAAATATTCACTGGAGCTCTCACAGAAGTTATTGGGCTGCCAGATCATTTAGTTAATCAGTTATAGTAAGTTCTTACTTGCTGCTCTCTGTGAATATGATTTTTGTACTAAACTAGTTCTGATGTTTATGTTTTTTGCTTAGTATCTTACTCGCAATTCTACATTCTTAAAACCCATTAGAAATAGGTTAACCTTATATTTCAGTTTGCAAAAATAAAGCTGTCAAGTAACACAGCGGCAATAATAAAGAACGTCGCAGACCTTCTCTCAAAGAGATCGTGAGGTACTGATGTGCTCATATCCCCAGTGCCAATTTCACTTGTTTCAATACAGTTTCTTCTTGCTCACCCCCCCCCTTTCCTTCTTATTTTAGTCTCACCAACCTTGTCTTCCATCTTTCTACAACCAACTTTACATTCTTTTGTCTTTCTGTTTTCGAATTCTATATTTTCTCTTACAATCAATCAAGTAATTTTTAATTTCATTTAATTGCACTATCCCCCAAACCTCACACCCTTCCTCTCTTGTGTCACTCTTTTTCTTTCGTTCTCTCACGTATGTATGCCTTTGTGTACGTACATACAATTCTATGTCTATGTGGGTATAGTGCCCTCTTCTATTCCAAACGAATGCTTGTGTAAAGCTGTCTTTTGGTGGTAGGCAATTACCAGATTTTGCTTCTTTTTCTCTCTCTCTCTCTCTCTCTCTCTCTCTCTCTCTCTCTCTCTCTCTCTCTCTCTCTCTCTCTCTCTGTCTCACACACATACACATACACACACACACACACACCCTCTCGCGCGCACATACACACATCCCTACACTACCATTATCCTCAGTATTCCAGCAGGCTTTAGATGCCAGTCTCATGAAACCTTGTCCGCGAACTTCCTGTTACCAACAAACTCTGGGTGTATGTATGGAGAAAGGATATATGGCTCACCCCGTGGATCTGCTTCCTGTAACACACTTAACCGCTTCATTTTTCTCTGTTCCTGCACCTCTCCTTCAGTATAAATTTACCATTTCCGGAACGCATATTTTCGTTACATGGTGAAGATGAGGGTGGGCGATAAATCTCATGAGAAAAAAAAGAAAATTAAGGAATTTTAGCACTGTGCAAGTAGAGAAAGAGAGACAGACAGACAGACAGAGCGGGGAGGTGCGCGCGCGCGTGTGTGTGTGTGTGTGTGTGTGTGTGTGCGCGCGCGCGTGCGCATAAATTAGATTTATACACCAATTGCTCGAAAGTGGCACGAATCTCTGCCCGAACAAAAAAAGAAAAAAAATGAAAATGGGGTAATACACGGAAGAACAGCAGAAAAATGATTAGTTCGTTCTATCTGAACTGGGTGTTTCTCAATCATTTTGGTGTTTATACATTACGAGTAAAAAAATACATTGATAAAGTGTAAATACTGGACACTTACCACGTCTCAAATATGTTCTAGCAAATCAGTGTACGTAGGTATGATATTTTAATTCTATGTACGTTGGTATAATATTTTAATTCAATGTACGTAGGTATAATATTTTAATTCAGTGTACGTAGGTATAATATTTTGATTCAGTGTACGTAGGTATAATATTTTGATTCAATGTACGTAGGTATAATATTTTAATTCAGTGTACGTAGGTATAATATTTTGATTCAGTGTACGTAGGTATAATATTTTGATTCAATGTACGTAGGTATAATATTTTAATACAGTGTACGTAGGTATAATATTTCAATTCAGTGTACGTAGGTATAATATTTTAATTCAGTGTACGTAGGTATAATATTTCAATTCAGTGTACGTAGGTATAATATTTTAACTCAGTGTACGTAGATATAATATTTTAAATTCAATGTACGTAGTTTAATATTTTAATTCAATGTACGTAGGTATAACATTTAATTCAATGTACGTAGGTATAATATTTTAATTCAATGTACGTAAGTTTAATATTTTAATTCAATGTACGTAGGTATAATATTTTAATTCAATGTACGTAGGTATAATATTTTAATTCAATGTACGTAAGTATAATATTTTAATTCAATGTACGTAGGTATAATATTTTAATTCAATGTACGTAGGTATAATATTTTAATTCAATGTACGTAGGTATAATATTTTAATTCAATGTACGTAGGTATAATATTTTAATTCAATGTACGTAGGTATAATATTTTAACTCAGTGTACGTAGATATAATATTTTAAATTCAATGTACGTACGTATAATATTTTAATTCAGTGTACGTAGGTATAATATTTTAATTCAGTGTACGTAGGTATAATATTTTAATTCAATGTACGTAAGTATAATATTTTAATTCAATGTACGTAGGTATAATATTTCAATTCAATGTACGTAGGTATAATATTTCAATTCAATGTACGTAGGTATAATATTTTAATTCAGTGTACGTAAGTATAATATTTTAATCCAATGTACGTAGGTATAATATTTTAATTCAATGTACGTAGGTATAATATTTTAATTCAGTGTACGTAGGTATAATATTTTAATTCAGTGTACGTATGTATAATATTTTAATTCTATGTACGTAGGTATAATATTTTAATTCAGTGTACGTATGTATAATATTTTAATTCTATGTACGTAGGTATAATATTTTAATTCAATGTACGTAGGTATAATATTTTAATTCAGTGTACGTAGGTGTAATATTTTAATTCAGTGTACGTAGGTATAATATTTTAATTCAATGTACGTAGGTATGATATTTTAATTCAGTGTACGTAGGTGTAATATTTTAATTCAGTGTACGTAGGTATAATATTTTAATTCAGTGTACGTAGGTATAATATTTTAATTCAATGTACGTAGGTATAATATTTTGATTTAATGTACTTAGGTATAATATTTTAATTCAGTGTACGTTGGTATAATATTTCAATTCAATGTACGTAGGTATAATATTTTAATTCAATGTACGTTGGTATTATATTTTAAATAAGTAAAACAGAAGTCATGTATAAAAATGATATTGCATATTTGCATGTTTGATGCATTCGGAAACCTTCATGATGGAAATGGTATAAATTGCTATTTGATTCCAGGAAAAAGAGCACCATACCCAGTCTTTTCAAAAATATTGACATGTATTTTAAAATCCATGGCTATATTTTCGTTTTACGTGAAAATGATAAGCGAATACGCATTCTTCAAAGTTCTTGAGACTCTCATGTAACTACGCTTCAATAAACTAATTTCATTCCTTTGGCTGTTGACCAAAAACGAAAAATTATAATTCAACTAGACCATAGACGACATCTATGAAAAAATAATAACAATTAGGTATGACTGCTTGACATAGTTTGGATGCAACTAGTTACCAAGTTTGGTAAAATATTCACTGACCCAGGACCGATTTCAATTTCCTGCTTTCATAATTATCACATAGATTGTTTGAAAAAATAAAACGAAAAATATTGCAAAGACACTTTCAGATATAATTGGATTCTATATTAATAGAAGAGCAAAAATTTTATTGCTAAACTAGTAAAAATGTTAGTCCCTAAATAAGTCATATATTGACCAATTGTGTGCTTATAACGTATGGTATTATGAAAATATTGTAAATCTCCATCAGATTTACAATTGGACTCGGGGGGAAAAAAACACGTATCTAACAATCGATGAAAAAAATCTCTGATGAGTAGAAAGTGGTTTTCAGTGTTTATCTGAAAAATTCATCTTCAAGGGCTACTTCGTTTTTATCCTTCTATTTTTGTTGTATTTCTTTCTCTTCTGTTGATTTATGTTTGCTCCATTTTGAAATCCTTATTCAATCTCTACTGATAGCCTATGATTAATTGTATTTTCCAGATGAAGCCCGCTCGAATGGCTGCGGAGTGTTAGTCCACTGTCTGGCTGGCATAAGCCGATCTGTCACTGTTACTGTCGCTTACCTCATGCAAAAAGTGCCGATGACATTGAACGAAGCATACGATCGGGTGAAAAAGTGTAAACCGAACATTTCTCCTAACATCAACTTTATGGGGCAATTACTGGACTTTGAAAAGACTTTGGTTTCTGAGAAAGAAAAACGTCTTGTTAAGGACAGAATATCAATTGAGGAAGGCAGAGACTCGGCGGACTCAGCTGATTCCATCCAACCGCTGTCTTCTGAAGAAAACATCACAGACCAACCTGATGCAGTCGACCGACCAAATTATCGGGTTGAAATGAAAACGTCTTGAAGTTAATCTAAGAAAAAAACTTGGCAAAATTCACACACTGAATAAACGGTATGTTAGGAAACAAGCTGTTTATATACAATGAGAGGATCTACTTGAATGATCAAAGACAGTATTTCAACTGGATACAGGAGGCAGTTTTCTGTGAAATGCAGGTCTCTGGTGTACTTATTTGGTGGCATAAATTTCACGAGATGCTATTACTATTTATAGTTTCTCCCATCTCAAAGAAGCTTGTAAATTGGTTGACCAAAGAAATGAACTGAAGTTATTTTTACTCATTTTTTGAAAATCTATCATTATTAACAACCATTCTAATAATGACACTGTTTTCATTGGTGTTCATAAAAAAATATGTGAATGAAATCTCTTGGAAAAAAACTAGCTATTCATTAAAGATGTACATATATCTATAGATATATAATATCTTATTCAAAGAGGTAGTTCACCTTTAAATAGATGTATACTGGCATTTGTGTGTGTGTATTTATACGATTTGTTATTATGCATCATCAAGATATATCTTTCTGTTAACTGTATTGCCGATATATCAACAGTATAGAACATTCGGCCTATTCAGTGTATTGACCATCGAAACGTATTAATTTATTATTTTTACCCATCTTTTATACGGTTCAAGTGCTAACAATTATCCCCAGTCATGGAATTATGATTACTTTTGTTCAAGACTACCACTATGAGATGGAACAAAGTTTTGAAAGAAACATTCAGGAATTGTTTAGTTTTGGAACACATTTTCCCTCTTTGGATTGTCAGCTGCTTTAGACATTTCTATTAGAAAAACTCTGTTGTGATTTTCCACCGAATTTAGATCAGTAAAAACCCACTGATCTTTCAATCCTCAAAATGGAGATGTCCTCGGTCATAAAGACTCATCGTTATTGAAATCCTTGCTGTTGTCAATATCACTACCTATACATCCAGTGATATTTTTCCTCTAAAATATTCTAAGCCGAATGATTTATATTCTTAAATTCTTTTGAAAGACACCCCGTCCATATTCTATGTATTAGCCCAATACTCAACAGAGTCATTTGGTTTTCACAAGAGATATTTCCTTCATTTTTCATAACAATGAATATGGTTCCAGATGTGCCTCTAAACTTGGATACTTGTCCATATGTCACAGCGGTAGGGAAAACGTTTGCCACCATCGTCCCATACAGAATATTCGTGTTCCAACTATTGGTGCTATGTCAGTTTCAATCTAAATGACATATTCAGCAGTTGACTGAAAATGTGTTGTCTGTATTCAAATAAATAAAAATGAACTGAAAAACATTATGAGTATACCACACAGGGGCCAATATTTTATACTGACATCTTAAAAATATTATAATGAAGCCATACTTAACTTCTACAGTATGTTCACAAGTCCTCTCAATGTACATAGAAGCAAATATATGAGTGTAATCCTAAATTAATACACTTTGATAAATTAAATTTTCAAAATTGTGAACTTACAGAACTCTGTTATGCTAAAAGCATAAATCATCCCAATGGATTCCCATGCATTTTTTAAAAAATTCAATTCTTCAATGTATGTATAACCCTGCACTCAGGTGCAAGAACTTTCAACTATTCAGAATCTTCATATGAAAATAACGATGGCCATTTATAATATTGCCAAAATATTTAACCTCTCTTTTGGTTCATTGTGAATAATCATTGTATTATGAGAGTATTTTTGAACCCAGGTAGTTAAATAGAAAATGTGAACACAATCATATTTTTATATATTATCTCTGTCTCCAACCTCCCCAAAATTATACATTTATAAATCTCATCTTTTGCTATAAATTTTGTTGATGTTTGGCCTCTATGATTATGAGATAGGAAAATTTCATTGGATTGGTTAGTTCAATGATATAAAACCCCATGGCAAATGAATATAACTTTTTGGTTTGCATTTTAATCATAGATGTAATATTTTTTGATTTTAGGGCAACTCACCAAAAAGAAAATGTACATTTTTTTTTAATGAAAAATAATCATTTCTGCATCAAAAACAAAAATGTTGGTTGGTAATATCATTACATCATTTTTATATTTTCATTCAAAATTTATTCAAAGAACTGAACATTAATCAATCGAAGAACCCAGGGAAACCCTCCACCATAACTGACCAAATCCCCTCCACCAAATTAAGGCCAGTATTATTCCAGTCAAGTGTACAGACTTACCTACTAGTTATCCAGACGGATTGCCTGAGAATGTTTATCAACTCTGTCTAGTTGTATTTTTTCATATTTCTGTTCAAGGTTGAATATGATTATTATTTTTCTTCTTTTTTTTTCAAAAGAAAAATAAATTTGATACCAGTTTTGCATTTGACAAAATTTTGTAGATGTTTACTTAAATTTAACTACAGCCCTGTTATTCTGAAATTACTGAGGCTGTATTTTGGGACTTGGCTCAATATTCTTAGCTGTTGACCTCTTCTCATACTCCAGTATTTTCACTGGTTAATGTCTTCCGTCACATGTGCCATCAAACAAACACCAAAGACATTTCCTACTGTCCAACCAGAAAGATGGTTTTACATTTATATATAAGATATAAAACCCTTTAAACTGTCCCAATGATCGAAGACACAATTGAAAGTGCCTTAATTACAGTCTTGCTGACATGACACAAAGAGAAGACTTCCATTCGCAAATTTAAAATGCTTTCCCATATTGTTACATAAAACATGCTGTAAACTTGGAAAGGGATGGAATTAAGTAAAAAAAATGTTCTTTTTTTTCACTCGCATAACATAACAAAAGAACAAAATTATTAGAGTGGAGAGTCAGCCATCAGTATTTTACTGAGAGCAATTTTGTACAGGAAACTGTTTTTTGGCTAGAAATGGTTTTATGACAAAAATTTATGCCAAAATCAAAGACCATAAACAGATCTCAAGAAAAAAACTCAAATCAAGGATGGAAACAAATTCAATAAAAAAATATAAATATTAGTTTTTCAAACATTTTCATTATTATCTTCGTTCTTTTTGATTCTATTTAATCTTTTTACAAAGCCCTCTCATTATTTAAAAATAAAAAAGAAAGTTAAAAGCAAAGCTAACCTTTCACACATTATCTTCTGTTCTGAATTCACCTGTTTTAAGATTACAGAGGGAAATTTTCTTATATGGTAGTATTTGAAAAAAATCATTATAATATTCAAAGCAAGCAGCATTATATATATTCAACCACTTCCCACCAATATCAGTCATCTTTGAACATTTTCTTGCCTCACAATATATTGCCTGCCAATTTGGTAAATGCTATGCATAAATAAAAATTAACCAATCTCACAATTCCAGCCAAATTTGAAGAACAATGTTGTTGATTGCTTCTTTAAATTTAACCATTTTTGCATTTCTTTTTTCTCATTATTATTTTTCTGTGTGTTTGTGTGTCTGTCTGTGTGCCTGTATGTATGTATGTATGTATGTATGTATGTATGTGTATCCATGTATATGTGTGAGTGTGTGTATACATAGGTGTATGTGTTTATTCTTACTTCTTGCTAACTGGTTAAGAACAACTGCCTCTTCTATGATCGTTATATCTATCTTCACCTCTTTTTTATATATCTTTCTTGGGCTTTTTTCTTTCATTCCTCGTATTCCTCACTTGGATGCTCAACTAATGTCATCCACCAAAAGACAATTTACAAAAATATCAAAGGTGCTGAATTCTTTGAGTTTGTTATTTTCTAATTAGGTTATTCAATAAATACTGACAACAGATCCTCCATTCATTGACTAAAGAATCCCAGAACAAACTGCCATTTTGAAATCAAACCATTTTTTCTGGAATCGTAATTTTGTTTTTTCAATGAGAAAAGCTGTTGTCTGCTGTTGAAAATGTTAATGACAACATTTGGGTGAAATTTCAATTGCAATGCTTTCACAATTCTTTAAATATGTACCTCATGTGCTGAATTGTAAATAATGTACAGTTGTCAAAATCCATAAAGAGCCAATACATATATATATATATATATATATTTTGTTAAATCTGTGTTTGTGTTTTCATTTATTTTATGTATTTATTTTCATGTGTTTGCAGCAATTATCAATTCATTACATCTTTGGTCAATATTCGAAAGAATATCCTACAAAAACTAATGATATGGGGGGAAAAAATGAATAAAATTGTACGCTTGGAACCAACAGAAATAAAGTTACTTTGTGGAGAAAGTTAAGGAAATATTATGTATGCAAGATCTTTACACGGTAAGATCATTGAAGTGTGCCTTATCTCACTTAAAGATTCCACTAGTAAATAAATTGATAAATCAATAGACAGGCATGAAGTATCAGGATTTGGGAAGTGAAGAAAACTTTGTTGTATGTTTTGATTCTTACCTACCTTTTTGAAATTCCATATAAGTAAGATGGATTAGGAATTCTGACCAAACAAACTGCCTTCTATCTACTTCGGTCTGATTTTCACTGACATTGATATTTAAAGAGAAATTAATTTTCATTTGTCATGATGAAAACTATTTTTCTCAGAAGCTGAAAATTTTGAGAAAGTCTAATTGATTTGTAAAATACAGAGGAAAACAATTGATCAACTGTGAGTTAGAAATAAAGAAAAAACTAGCTCAACCCTAGCGCTTGAATCAGTATATTTTGATGTTGAACTGAATTAGAATTAT
This sequence comes from Thysanoteuthis rhombus, assembly GCA_963457665.1. NCBI lineage: Eukaryota > Metazoa > Mollusca > Cephalopoda > Oegopsida > Thysanoteuthidae > Thysanoteuthis > Thysanoteuthis major. Next base: position 14,377,793 of record OY735215.1, read on the forward strand.
ACTAGCTAATATCTCTTAATAAAGGATTCAACTGTCCTTTTCAATTCAAATTGCAATTAGGCTGTTCTCTAATATTGAGACATGTGATATATTTCAGCATGAAAAATTAGATTTACAATTCTTCTTATTCTACCTATTTATTGAGCCTAATCTATCTTGCTACTTGAGTCACTTTTATCAGTTTATTCACTTTGAAAGAAATTGATGAATACGGCTAGAGAAGAATTTAACAATTCTGATAAGACAATTTCTTTTCATTCATTTGCATAATGTAAGCAAAGCAGGATTGTCAGATTCAGCTACAAGTAGCAGATCGGGCAACTTTTGAGGGGTGTTGCTACTTTTTTCATCATTTGGGATATCAGCTTCTTTTTTGCTGCTTTTCTGCTTCCATAACGAATTTCTTGTGTTACTTTTATATTTTTTTGTTACTTTTCTTCATTTTGAGCAGAAGTTCATGCATCTAGTAGGACAGGGGAAAAAAAGATTATGATGAAAAAGATTTTTTGCCATTGTTTTACATTGAAAATATATAAGAGTTACCTTAGAAAAGAAAATGTAGAGGTAACCTTTTAATTTTATATAAAAGACAAAACGTTAAAACAAATTAAAGCAATTTCCAATTTATATTTTTATGTCAGTGGTTATATCGTTTATATATTTATCTTCAAAAGAAAGACAAAAAATTCATTGAGACATTCTTTATGATCCTCCAAATGCATATGAAGTTGGGTTTAATGCAAATGAAAACCACTGGATTTTAAATTATATCAGAAAAACAAAATCCTGCTTTTAATAGCAAGTATTTCAAGGTTATTCATATTTAGTAACTGAAGTAAGGAATAAACTTAGTTAATTTTCTATTTTATGTACGATTTTAAATCCTAATTGAGAAAAAAGTTCCTCACGCTGATTTTAACCCCAAAAAGTGAAAAGAAAGTCCCCTCTCAATATCTACCACTCAAGGACAAAAATAAGTTCTGTTACGTGTCTGATCCCAATAAATGAAAAAAAAAGTCTTCCTCGATTTTGACCCCTAAAATGGAAAAAAAAATTGCCCTTGAAAAAAATCTGCTCAAATTCCAGGATGTGGAAAAAAAGTTCTTTCTCCTCGATTTTGACCCGTTAAATAGATAAGTGTTTCTCCTCGATTCTGACCACGTAAGTGAGAAAAAGTTTCTCCCAGATTTTAATCCATAAGATTGAAAAAAAAATCGGCCTGTCGATTTTGACACCAAAAAGTTTTCCCTCAATTGACCCCTAAAGTAAAAATAAAAACACTAAAAGTAAAAAAGAAAATCCTCTCCATTTTGACCCAAACAATGCAGAAAAATTCGCCGACATTTTGAACCCTAAAATTGGAAAACAAATTTGACATCTAAAGTGAAGTTCCCATCATATAATGTACATAACCTCCAATCCAATGTTCTTTAAAAACAATCAACACGGGGAAAAAATTTGTGTTGTCTGAACATGAAATCATTTAAAATACTGAATAAATACCGGAGGTCTAGTTCGGCTTTGCTGCCAAGTAGTAAATAGAACCCCCTCTTAAAATATTATAATTCACGCAGGATTTTTTTCCACGCTGTAATCCTGATTATTTTTTGGATACATTGTATAATAATCTCTGGCTGCAATGCGCCGTTTGGGAGGAGAAGGTGAAAATGGTCACGAACTTTCACAAATGTAAGTATAGAAAATAAATCAAGTATATATTCTTTTTTTTTTTAAATTGATAAAGAATAATCTTCAATAATTAAGAAACACATTCAAGATGATGCTTTGATTTTTTTTATACAATTATCCATGGCTATTTATTTAATAAAAATGCTAATAGCTTCCACTCCTGTTTCACTATTAATGAAAAATTCGAATTGAAAAAATGCACAAGAAAAGATAGAATCAAATACTATGGTTAGTATTTAGGGTCGGTGTTGCAAATAACAGAAAAATCTAAATGTATTCTGTTATCCTTCCATCATTTTGATTTGAGCCATTTTAAATGGCTATTTGATGCTGTATTAGTATGATAACGGTAATCTGATAGATATCATTCCCAGGTAACAAAACAAGACCGATAAATAATTTGAAAATTAGGAACACTCAACCCAAATATATCTACTAACCATACACCTATTTACTAACCCTAGACCTATCTACTATCCCTAAACCCAGACTTATTTGCTATCCTTAACTCCAGACTTATCTACAAACCCCAATACCTAAACATCTTTCAGAGAATCATTAAAATGGTTCAATATTCGTTCAACAACGTTAAAAAATTAAACCACAATATCCTTCCGACGCACGCCGATTTTATTTAAGATTTTTTTTAATCTAGATATATTTAATCTAGATATATTGTTTTACTTTAGGATCTTACTGAATATTTTATACAAAATCACAATAAAGTAAAAAAAGAAAAAAGAAAAGAAAATTATTTTCCGCAAGTTATTTTTTATACTTTCTCTTCGTTACAGGAAACAGGGAAATTCCTTCTTAACGGCTTCTGCTTTGGACTGATAATTCCTTTCTCTTCTTTGACTTTTCTTTTTTGTAACATGTATTATTTTATCATAATGAATTTCTCTAATTTTTAATAGAAAATATATTTCACAATCTTTTATTTCCTGTTTTATTTCTTGACTTTCTTTGTTTTATTCTACTACAACAATTGATATTAGAAAAAGTTTCGTGATAAAAAATTCTACTTTCATCTTGTTGTAGTGATTCAATAATATATATATATATATATATATATATATATATATATATATATGTGTGTGTGTGTGTGTGTGTGTGTGTATATGTATATATTTATGTATATATATATATATATATGTGCATATATGTATGTGTATATATATATGTGTGTGTGTGTGTAAAATTCACTCTCTCTTTCTTTCTCTCTCACTTAATCTCCTTCTCTCATTCGTCTGAAAAGACAATCACTAAATTTCGAAATAGAACACACCTGAGAATTCGCTGCCGGTTCAATATTTTCCGACTGAATCACCACTACTGGGTCACGATCATACAAAAATATGGACCTTTCGTTATGACAACGGAATTGATTTATTTACAAAAAATAACTCTACGGTTTTTCATAATGTTAGACCAATTCAACATAGCAAAAATGTGGCGACCCAATACCTAATTATATTGCGTTCTGTCAGCACTTCCTCCAGATATAGTAGGAATACTTCGACCGATAGAAATGCAAATAATATGCTCAAAGAGGCGGTTATTTCGTTATACGAAAAATCTAAACCATCCCTACCATCAAGTGCCTGTCCAACCCGATCAGGCAATATCGATTGTGTATTCATATACATCGATGATATTTTGTTACCCTCAGATGATGTAGTAACCCATTTAAAGAATATTGATAAAATGTTGCAAAAACTCAATGAATATGATTTTAAAATATTCCTTGCTGAATATATATTCGATGTTTGCGAACTTGAATTTCTGGGATTCAACATTTCTAGTGAAGGTCTCAAATCTAGTGCTGAAAAACTTGATGAACTTAATGTATTCCCTCGACCGAATGACTCAAAATCATTGCATCGACTTCTTGGAATGGCAAACTTTCACAAAGAAACTAGTCCAAAATTCCTACGATTTGATATTACCACTTACTGAATGATACGATTAAACCCCAAATCAAAAAAATCTGAAACTGTCAGAAGAGATAAAATCATTTGGAAGTGTCAAAAGATTACTATCAAGCATAACTGCCTTCTCTTTTCTTATTGCAGAAACAACGAATTATCAACGTGTCACAGACAGTTCGAACTATGCAGTAGGTGTTGCATTACACCAAATGATTGATAGTCAATCAGTTTCCATCGGTTTCTTTTCTAAGAAAATATCACAATCTCATAGGAAATATTTGACAGGTTATTCTTAGCTGCCTACTTGGCAATGTTACATTTCAAACACCAAATAGAAGGTCAATATATAATGTTATTAACTGACTACAAACTGCTCTGTAATGCTTTTAAAAGCCAATCTGCATTAAAATCTAACAGATAACAACGTCATCTCTGCATCATCACAGAATATCTCAGTGATATTTCACGTATCAGAGGAAGTCAAAATATAGTTGCTGATGGCTTGTCTCGACCTGCCGATGCCATCACTATCGATATATGTGATTTACAGGGGTTACTGAAACTTCGTCACGAACGAAGAAATCAAACATTTTAATGATAAATTGAAACTTTATTCAGTAAACATTGATCAAATTGTCAAATGCAACTTGTCACTTCCTTACCCCAAACCCTTTGTTACATAAACGCTGAGGAGGTCTGTTTTTGACATTTCAACTCTCTGTTAAGACTTTTCAAGTCCTAACGAGATTGATGGTTATTTTCCTAACATTACAGTTCATCTTAATGATTCATGGGCATATTCATAAAGCATCGTATAAAGATTGAACTTATTCTGAATGATGATTGAAATCAGCAAACTACTACTCCACGGAGGAATTATGATTTATAAAAAGCTAGAGAAGATACTTTATTTCGAGCATCTCATGCCATCTTTGTTCTGGTTGTTATAAACTCATCTGAAATTTTTAAAAAGTAAATGCAATGCTAATTATACAACGAAGAATTATCATTACATTTTTCTTGGCAGTTCTTCCTTTTCTCTATATGTTTTTCACGTGTATTCAGCATAGGTAAAGATATAAAAGTAGTTCATTCCTCATCCGGTTGGTACCAATATGCTTGTTTCAAGCTTCTACCAACGGATTATTCATCATGAAAAGGAAATAAGACAAGAAATGATGTCGGAAATTATCCGTGAATTCCTTCGGGAATTACACAGGCGAAGTAAAATCTGTCAGCCTGTGGATATAACCGCAGAACAGTACCGCCAAAATCTTTGGATGCATTTATAAACGGACTCCAATCGGATATCATATAGAACCGATTATTTGAAAGCCAAGAACTAACACTTGACTAAGCACATGACAACGCAATTCAGAACACTTTACTCGAAATACAAGCTTCCTATCACTAGAAACTACCACTCTTTTGAAAACAGATTCCGTTACAATTACTGCTTCTACAACTAAGAAACGGAGCTGTTTTTGGTAAATTGCATCCACGCTCAAATTGCCCTGCTTCGAATAGTGATTGTGTTTCCTGTGGAAAAACTGGACACTTTGCCAAAATGCGTCAACCACGGAAGCCATAGTAAGTCACACGTGCTGTTGAATGTGGTGAATCATTCTCAGTTTTGGTCGCTTCCCTACGTCATTCGTTAACTTCTACCACTTTTGTGCTGATAAACAGATTCTTAACTACAGCAATAATTGATTCAACTAGTTATGACATCTCTATAGACTACAAGTCGGTGTGGGGGCCTTCAGCCTAGAGTACGGGGAATTACATTGGCCATGACTTCCAAATGTGCTCCAGTCAAAGGTGTATGTCATGTTGATATTGTAATCAATGGCAGTATCAAAACACTCGTTTGGAAGTGATTGAAAATCTCTGGGAAGATATTATTCTTGGCCTTGATTTCCAGAAACAACATATTGCCGTTACCATTTTATATGGGGGCCGAAACATGAACTTGACGATCCTTGAACTAAAATTGGCTGCAGCAAGTTTCCAAGTTGTGCCACAACTATTCGCAAGCATGGAGCCGAATGTGAAACCCATTGTTATTAGATCTTGTGGGTACGGGACTCTAAATCAACAGTTTATAGCTCAAGAAATTGAACGTTTGTTTGCAGAAGGAATTATCGAACTGTATTCATCTCCATGACGAGCACAGGTTGTTATTGTGAGGGATGAGTTTGGCCGACACAAAAAAACGTACGTGTTGGGATTATTCTTACAAGGTAAACTTGTACACGGAACAGCATGAATATCGATTACAGAAAATTCAAACCCTTACAAATAATCTGACGAGCTATCGTGTGTTTTTTTTTTTTTCAGTATTCGATTTAGAGTGCATACCATCATGTGCCATTGTGCCATGATGATAAACAATTTATTGTCTCTACCAATTTACAAGAATACAAATTTGTGGAGGAGAATCTCCCCTAATATCTTCCCTTACCCAACCTTACAATCGCAGGATGAGACAACGCAGATCATGATAAATGCATTCCTTAAAGCTGCTCAACGTCTGTACATCTCGAACCAAAATCTTTATATTCAGTCGACAAAATAGCTGTGCTTGGATAGGGGTTGAGGGTTATGAGAGATTGATTCAGCCGGACAAATTTAGGTTGCTGACACTTCTTGATCTTAAGATACCAACAAATATGGCGGCTCTAAATCAAGTTTTGGGTATGTTTGCATTTTATGCGAAATAGATTCCTCGTATCTTGGGTCGTGCCCATCCTCCAAACAGAAGCAAAACGTTTTCCACAAACTACCGAAGCATGTGAGGTTTCCAATAATATAGACATTTGCTCATGAGTACTGCATTGTCTAGATTTAGTAGAATGCGATGCTTTTGATGTTGCCGTGTTATTGTGAATACTCCAAGTTGGACCTATCACTATTCTTCAATGAATTACATAATGACTTATGCCCCCCTAGAATCACTCGGCTCTCTCACCATGTGCGATCTAGAACATGCATTTACTACGGATAAGATGTAGGAAGTATGATCATCTTGTGGCAGGCTCATCAAACCTCTGGAGCGCATGTGTTGATTTCAACAAGGACATAATTCCCATTTGCCATTCCTCGCAAAAATACTTCATTCAAGACAGTTATCCAGTGTTTCAGACTGATTTTCTCTTTGTGTGGCGCATCCAATTAAACCTATCCAGACAAACGCTGTGGAATCTTAGATCCCAAGTAACTTTTACTGCACGGGGTTGCCTCCTGCTAGACAACCTCCGATCATCAAGCTGGAAGTCGAAAAGAGGAAGAATCCCTTGAAATGTTTAGTGAGGCTTTATACCAGAAGAAATACAAAGCAAAAAGGTGATAATATCACTCTCCTCAATAAGATGAGGAAACGTCACGAAAAACAACCTTGCATCTACATATATTTGCATCAGAAAATACATATCAGCTGTCCTGCTAGAAAAGTATGGGAAGCCTGAATATGCAATTGGCAATCTGTCGTCTAAGCAAGTTCATCTTCAACATGTTCAACGACAGGAAGCCAAACTCATGTTCTTAAAGCTCAACAAGACAACTATTTTTGAGAATGGGGAACCTAGGAGATTATAGGAAATCGCTTCGAAAATTTGGACTTGATGGCAATAGTGTTGACATTTTGGCTATCAATGAAATTCTCCTGTCTGAATTTGGCAAGAAAACGGCTTTCGTGATCGCCTTCATGAGAATAAAAGCATAATAGTTTATAATAGAGACGGCAGGAGTATAGAAAATGACGAATTGTTTAATATTATTGGTCGAAAGATTAGCGCAAGTGTCCAGGGAGAGAAGCCTTTTACTCGACCCCCTTACATTGACCAATTGATAGATAGTGAGGAACAATCACTTCTACTTCGAAAATTAGTAACATAACTTGGGTACTCAACTGCTATCCGGTTTAATGGAGAGCTCGGCTATGAAGAGCATATGTTATATCCTAGAAGCTTTTATAACAAGAGAACATCTTTCCAAATCCAGATATCGGTAACAATGCATGGTCTGATAAGAAATAGAGAGATAGTAGACTTGTTATGCAGTTTTGGACAATGATATTTTGAATCTTTATGAAGCATGGGCAAAATATGAAATTTAAAAAAAGCAAGATTTGCCCCGAAGAATTTGCTGAGAGGTATCCAGATACAGTAATCGTTGATACTGACGGCTTCAAAGATGATCTAACAGGTAGAACAACTTGATATCGTACCAATATGGTGTATGTGCGACTCAAACATCCATCAATCATCTGATGATCGCTCTTGGGATAAACAACGGTTTATGTTATACTGCAAGGAACTTTGTATAATATAAATTGCCGAAGTCATCATACCTCTTTGTGCTAACATGGATTTGCAAATGCCCGATGGGAAATTTGTGCCTATACTGTATAGATGTGCAACCCGTCCTGTAGAAGTAACCGTAAGTGAAGAACACAACGTTGAAAGTGACACTGAAAGTGATAAATCGATAATAAGCAATGAAGACAGAACATGGCGTAGAAATTCAGTGTAAGGACAAGACATACCGTCGGAAAATTAACGTTTTCATTCTGTTTTCCTCTGTTCTTTGAACAGAATGTTGATAAGATTTTAGACGTCTTTTATAGATTGTTATTGTAGAAACTTTTTATAGTAATCCTTTGTTGGGGGGGGGGTCTTCTGTTTACTTGTTGCATTCTATAAGATTTTCAAATAAGATCCCGTGACTAAATTCTAAAAATAGGATATAGTGAAAGTTACTGTTTTATTATAGTGGTTGATAATTTCTAACTCTCTACCATGTCTGAAGCCAATAACATGTTTCTGTGCTTTGGAATGTTAGTAAAATGCGGGATCTCGAACAAAAATTGCGCTAATCTTTGGACTGACCGTTGTAAAATATAGTAGTTAAGCACAGCATACAAGGCCCATAGAGGTCATGTAAAAGCTTTATGACCTTTTAGTCTTTATATGTTGTTTAGCTACCATATTTTACACCCATCGGACCAAGGATTACCGAACGTCAGCTATTATGAAAAGGCACCCGTTGTGTCCACATATTTGAGAGGGTTGACTCTGTTAATTTTGAATGGCATTTTCTCAGGAACTAAAAACTACTTTCAAACCTAATTCCCCAGTCAATGGTCACGGATTCTTGATATTTGACTTCTATACCATGCGCACGCCAGATATGGTGATGGCCGTTAGTTATCGGTGTCTTTGTGTGACCTGGCCCCTTGTCAATTACAAATGCCAGTGACTGAAGTGAATGTGAAAAGAACTGAGAAAACACCTTAATGAGAATCTACATTTGCTGAGACTAATTCTAACAATAATCAAAATGACTGTCACGCATTGAGCACCTCCTCAGCAAAATCAAATCATGAGCTTATCCTTCAAACGGATCAGGCTTGACTGAACCGCCAACTCGTCATTCTCAGCAGCATAGTCGGGTCCTCTATGAATGGGGAATTTAATCGACCGAAGTGAGTGTTATGTATTTCATTTTACCTTACAATGGGCTAAAAGTTGTTTAGAGTAATCTTCCCTCAACCCTGTGCTACATAGAGGACTGCATAGCTACTGGCCAATCAAAGTACCCAATATCCATAACCAAAAGCACCTTCAGAGGATACACAAGCATTGAAACTGAACTTGTATCAATAGAAGAAGGTCGCCTGGATTGATGACTCTCACTTTCACCGAAATAAGGTGGATGTCAGTGTGATATTTTGGGAAACATTCTACTGGGAAACGCTGGGTCCTATCATTCATGTAGCTGAAAGTCTGGTACAGCTCTACATAGTAACAATATTCTATGATGACATTGGCATCTTTCAGTAGAAAAATGTACTGCATTGTATGTGTTGAAATGATAACTTCAGAAGACTTCATTGATCATAATCCTATGAATCATTTATAGGGCGTGTGAGAAACAACGTCTGTAGAACATCCATTACGTAACTTGCAGCAGTTGAAGGAGCTGCTGTTAATATCCCAGCACCTGAGCCTAAAATAGAGGTTTTGTACAGCCTATATCTGATCATGTGAGAGCTGTTTTGAGGCCAAGTTGGGGACCAACACTCTTAGTCAGACCATCATAATGTTATGGCTCATCAGTGTATTTTCTGATGAAGTATTAAATTTCCAGGAATAAAAGCTTATCTTAATACCTCTCACTCTTGAAAATTGATTCCAAATTGAAAACGATTGATGTATCCTTTTTTATATCCACTCGTATATGAAATAATTTTATGATGATCTAAACTAGGACAGAATGATTTGAATTGTCTTTACAATAGAAATTACTGAATTATTTGATTTAAAGTTTCATTGAATTGAATGATTTACATAACATGTGAAATATTGCACGTGGTTGATAATAAGGAGAAGAAAAACAAAGACTGCGTAGCATGTTTGTAATGACTAACTTTATCAAGGAAAGACACACATAGTGTAAAATATAAAACCACAAAATGCCTGATCAGTGACTGTATAAACGTAGCAAGAAAATATTTATCAGTGATATGATAGGATGAAAATAACAATACTCAAGATAGCAGGCAATTGGGGTATCTCTACAATAATGTAAGGATATAAATAAAGACTGCATTTCACGCTGACATTTTCTTTCGGATTCTGGCTTTATAGTATGGTTTTGCATAGTTTCTTCAACTAGATTTTCTATTTGTATTTTTGAGAAACTTTGCTACTGTTTCCGACAATTATTGGAATCCGAGTCGGTTTCTTTCTCCTTCAAGTGGGATGGTGCACTATATCTTTTCTGTTCTTTGACAATAAGAATATCAGGTTTTCCACTAGAGAGTAGGTCATCAGTTTTTCACAATGTCTTTTTTATGTTTTCATAATCCTTTGGTTCAACTATACGTCAGCGACTTTTTTTCAAGTCATTTTTTTCTTTTGCACTGTTGATTTCATAATCTTCATCCAAAGTCACATCATCTCTATTACTTTACAGACGAATATCAGCAGCAGCAGCAATAGCAGCAGCGGCAACTTTCACTTGAATTGTATAAAATCTGTGTGCAAAAACGCAAGTGATTCTGGATGATGCTATGAAACATGTTTTCCTGTTAGTATTGCTTACTTGAATGACCGATTGAATTGTTAAAATTCCTTTGTGTCAAAACGTATGAAAAATGTCTCCTGTATGAATATATATTTTTAAGTGAAAAAAAAGAAACTATTTTCCTTATTAAGTGAATATCAAATGTTATTTCTAAGAATCAGTGTTTTATTTTGAAAAAGTTGTTTTTATAACAATTATTATTATTATTATTATTATTATTATTATTATTATTATTATTATTATTTAGAATCTCACACCAGTTGCCTGGTGGTAGATTCCAAATAATAATAATAATAATAATGATAATAATAATAATAATAATATCATCATACTCAGCAGGCAACAATATTTAACGGAAAAAGAAAAAAAATACCAGGACTAGAATTCCAAATATTATGGAAAAATCGATTAATATCGTACCATAAGTTATTAGAGCATTGAGAGCAGTAACAAAAAAATCTCAAAAAACTATTTCCTGAAACTGAACACCAAGGACACTAGCACCAACCAAATGCAAAAAAATAATACCTTTAAAAAGACATCTTGAATTTCTAGTATCTAGTTAATCACGGATTAAAGACATTATTATTATTATTATTATTATTATTATTATTATTATTATCATTATTGTTGTTGTTGTTGTTGTTGTTGTTGTTGTTGCTGTTAATTAATTCTTATGAGAATTATCTTGTCAGTACTGCTGGAAGTATGGTAATACGAAGTCTCATTAGTTTTATTTCTATTTTCTTTCAAATTCTTTTTTAGAGATTTCTTAGTTCCATGAGCATTATGGACTTATAATTTCTGAAGCTCCTGCGCAAGATCCTGGGATATTCCAATATTTCTACGTGTATTATTTGACAGTCTTTGCTGCTTCTCAATTATGATGATATCAGGCTTTCCAGTTTGCAGGGGATAGTTTGTTTTCCCCCTAAATTTGGCATCCCGACAAACAGCTTTTGAGTATGAACTCACTTCTACGATTACCATCTATAGAATTTTAAACTGAATGACCACTTAACAGAAGTACCCTCTGTACCACGTGTGACGAGAAAATCGTATGCTTTTTAAAGCAAAAAGCAGAACATTATTCTATATTTTTTTACTTCATCATTGTGTGATTGAAAATGTCCTCCGTTCCATTGTCCCACTCTCAATTGTCCCAACGCTCAATTGTTACTGCTCAATAGTTGGACGCTCGATAGTCGTTCCAAGGTTTTAATTATGTACAAAATTTGACTAAAACAATACCTGCAATGGACATATGCGTACGAGCCGGGGTAGAGTGGCAACTGCCCTCCAAAATTCGGGCAAAACAATGGGAAATTTCGGATAAATCAGTGTAATTCAGGCAAAACCGTGTAAATTTTTACACGAATCAAACCCTTTGCCTGCCTCAACCAAAGCGTCTCCGTATGTTGATGGCTATGGAATTATTAATGCCACATTGTTATTTCGATAAAAGTCTCTCATTCTATCATAATGTTACAACGGTGTTAAATGATCGACGGAAACAGAAAAAAAAAACTGCGACAATAACTACAATTCAAGGTCATCCAACGGAAAATTATAATTGCTGAAAATCATTTACGGATAGAAATGTTGTCATCTATATGAACACGCACATAACAAAATTAAATGACACAATATAAAGAAACATTGTGCATGTTAATGAATCTTCACACTCAAACGCACACAATAAAGCTTTATTCCAACGATAACAGCATTTCAAAATTTATTTTGTACATAACTATGTTAGAAATATCTTACGGATTTTTCATTAGTATTTTGTGATCGTGGACATATTAAGTTACATACAGACCAAAAGCAACTACAACAGAAAAGGCCTCCTCTCCCTCAATTCGGCCTGGTTGTTTTATTGACTGATCAGCCAGTTCGGAGCTGTTCTACTTAACCCGTAACACAAGCTAAAAAAGACCACTGGTTATTTCGCTAGTCACCTACATTAATTCAACATTCTATTCTCTGCCGCAGTCATATGTTATGTCAAACCGACCTTTTCTGACGCTTATCTTTCTGGCTCTTCTTGAAGTGAGAGGAAATGAATACTTGACAATCTCTTTCGTTTATCACAGAATCTAGTTTAATCAGAGAATGATCATTTGCAAGGGACACTATTTCACCAAGAAACGAACACATATGATAGGCTGAGACATTAGAATCAACAACATGATTAGTAAATAATGCTGACGTCCCCGCAGGACAACTGACTCCAACTTTTTGAAAAAAGACGGAACAAGGATAGGCCCGAAAATATTGATGGGTGGCTTTACTCTCCTCAGGATATTCATACCCTTCCGACAATACAACAAGCAATACGTTTGACACATTCGTTGTTAATAAAGAGAAAACAATTTGATAAATTGGCAGCATGTGATCAATGTTCCCCTCCTAAAAAAAACTGGCAAAATGGCAACCTTTATTTTGACTAAATTGGACATGGATTGAATTTTGAAGGCAATATTTGAAGCTTGTCTACATATCTCTAGGTTTATTTTCTTCTTTACATCTTTAATGTTGATACATCAGTCCTGCCGATTCATTCCTCACCCTTGTTCATGTGTATTATATAAATTCACTGTTCGGTGTCTTTCTCTGCGGAGTTACATGTTACAACTGAAAAAGGCCTTAGAATGAACCAACCAAAACGTTGTGTCAACATTCAAGATGTGGAGCGAGCAAAAGTTGTTATATTAATTACTATTCTCATATAGTTAAACACAGAAAACACATATCTATAGCTATTCATTATTTGGTTAATTTGAAAGAAGCCAAAGTGTGTCAAACCACTCCTGTTCTTTTAAATGCTTACGATAACATTCCATTGCACAATTTGAATGCTGATTCGGATTCCCAACCACATCAAGTCATTGTACATCTCTCCTGAGGTTGTTATAGCAAATCACATTTCAACACAACATTGGTGATACTATGTAAAATGAACTAATCTTATGTGACTGAAAATGATTAATACATGGTATACAAATAATTAAAATACTGATAAAGCTGCTATAGATCGTCGACACAGACAGATAGGTACTAAAAACCGCCCACCCTGAGCTAATTATAGAAAACCCACCAAAATGCAAAACTGCGTCCATTCCTGTAAATTTTGAGGCAGCAGACATCCAAGAATTAAATGTCCAGCATAGCATAAAGTATGTTGTAAATGTGACAAAAAAGTATTATCCCATGTTGTGTATCTCTTAAAGGTTGATACATCAGATACAAAAGTGAATCTGATGCCCCAGAGTTCTCCCTACAAATTGACTTCAAGGATCCTCATCTACAGATAAAATCTTAGTCATACAAAGTCCACATAAGAAGCAACGGTGGACATTCTGTACGATGGACGATAAACTCAAAGATTAACCGGTCCACAATAAAATTTAGAATAGACTTGGGTGCGAAACAAACATGTTACTCAGAAATATTACCACAATCTGTCTCCCCGCCCCATATTGAAGAATAATTCAATGAAGTTAACTCATGATAACACCTACATTCTTTTATTGGGAAAATGTACGGCCACTCTAACGAATGAAAAAATCAAAACATCTGTTCTCTTCATTCTTGCAGATACAAAATTTCAACCAGCACATTTGACATAAATACATGCGAAAACTGAATTTATTCAAAAAAAATTTTTGAATTGATTACTAAAATTTGCCAAATCTTTTACGAAAGTAAGATGATTGTTTTGGTGAAATTTGCCTATACCGTCGACTCAGCACACACCCGAAAGAAATTCCCATTAACCTTAAAAAGTAGATTTCAAACTGAACTTGAAAAAATTCAAAAAGGAGGAATAATTGTTACAAGAATTCAAGACTATTTCTAGACCCATGTGATTCGAAAAGGGTAATAAAAATAGAACATGAATATATGAATTCCACACTGCTGAAGAAATATTTGCCGGGATGCATGATTCAAAATACTTCTCCAAACTGCATGCCTCGAATGGATTTTGGCAAATTCTTGTTGACAAAGAAAGTTCTCGCCTACTAACCTTCAACACTCCCTTTGGGAGATATCTACGGAATACAGCTTGTCTGGAAATGAAGTAGCACAAATAATCGAAGTTGCTGATAATCCTGAAACTGCCAAGTCTGTTACAGCCCCCCCCCAACCTTTTTTCCTGCAGATTCTCATTTCATGATACGTAAAACTTTTGATCCTTATTTTCAAAAAGAGCTAACTAAGGATAGTCCTGCCATGAAGGGAGTACCAGATGATTTATGAATTGCCTAATTCAAATGAAGTCACATCACAAAAGGAGTTGAAAATATTCAACTTGGGAATACCAAACACCTTATAATTTTTTCAATCAGTAACAAGACTAGAATCTCTCTAGACTATTATCAAAATGAAAAAAATGTGAAGAAATTCAAATCACGTTCAGTGAAATTCGCAACTCTCAAGCACTCTCCAAACCTTTTGCGCATGGATTCCAGCAGTCGATCGTTACTTGCTCCATATCTTCTATCCAGATATCGTCTAGAAATAAGATGCAAGAAAGTAAGTGGTGAAAACAAATGCTTGTCTTGTCTCTTATCTATCTGAATCCAATCACAACTCATCCATATACTGTCCATCAACATCAAAAAAAAAAATACAGACCGCTACACGTAATTTTTCGGTGTCTCATTTTATTCAAATGAATTTCTTTATTGGAATCTTTACTCATCTTAATCGCTATTAAACGATTTGAAAATATTTCACCTGACACTGTAAATCTTTCTTACCAAGTTTTTTTTTTTCATAATTATCAACCACAGCCTTCAAAATCTTCATCTTTTATCCATGGTTTGAGGTGAACCCTCTCTTGGTTTTTTATACTTAAATTCCCATTTGCTAATTAGAAAACTAAAATCTTATCGTTTGTTCACTAACAGCATCACCAAAGGATTAAACCCGGTTTGAATATATACGATTATAACAAGTTAAAAGGGTTTCCATGTTTGACCTTTGAAAAGTAGTAATAATAAATGGAATGAAATTAAAAGTTTTCTAAATAATTCACAAATGATGTATTTAAAACTAAAATCCGTTAAAAATTCCGTTTTTATGTTGAATAACCAATTATTATGATACATCTCCAAAGCAATACTTGCTGGTAAAACTTCACCCTCAAGCAGTCAATTGATGATATAAGGTTATATCTATTGCGCTGGTGAGGTGTTGTTTACAGAAAAAAATATTTTTATCTGCAAACATCTCAAGAACATATCAATGATATTGTTCTCATAGTTTGTTATACAAATAAGTCCGTAGAATGTTTATGAAAGCGAAAAACGACATAAGAAGTTCATCTGTTAATTTAACGAATCATTTGTCTCTCAGAACAAATTGATGTTCATATACATCGAGACAAGTTATGTGAACTTGAGAGGGACAGCAGAAGCCTCTAATGTACTTGTGGTGTATAATTTCAAATACCAAGTTTCACTTGGACAATTACAACTAACAATACAACAGAGCAATCCCAACTATGAAACATGGAATTGCCTTTGTTATGTGCGCTGCTGTGGGTGTGATGCAACAGAACTATATCAACCACAAAGAGAGTTCTAATGTTCTAAACGCAAAACCAATATTAGGTTTAAATGAGTAACATCTACTTAGAAATCATAGCATTCAGGATAGATTTTGAATGAACCGAAAAGGAAAACTATTTTCATATCCTATCGTTCTCATGGTTTTTGAAGAGATGGACAGTTGAAACCAAACATATACATGGAGAAATGGTGAAAATTCACTCTACATGAATGAGGAAAATTTTATAACAAATTGTTGAGAATGCATGTGTGATATTTTGATATTGTTAAGCGATCTTGGTATCAAATCTATTTTCAGCTTCAAAGCGGTAATCATTTCTGATACATATGTAAAAGAAAATCGATTAGTAATACTCATCGTAAATATTTTGTAATGTAATGCTGGAGTTTCATTTTAACCAGCCTAACCCTAAAGCTCTTCGCCACCTGCTCACCCTATTTCCTCCTAAACTCCAACGGCATCGACCACTGCTAGAAAAACTGTGGAGGCAGACTGAAAGTCGCCATCTTGAGCATGGATTGTTACGGAGACCCTAAACACCTAACTTTTATTTCTTGGGTTTCTAGCGAAGATGGGGAAACAACACCGACTGGCAAGACAACCAGAGGCTTGATAGATTATCAAGAGGAGTTCAATAATAGGCGACGAGACAGGAAGCGTCGGTGATCAAACACAATAAACGAGAGCAGGGAGACGGTTCCGTTATCAAAAGGCACAACGGGAGACAGTTCGAACTTTAGTGGGGGCATCAAAATAACACACTCTTAAGATGAAGGGTTTATCTTCCACGTCGTAATCAGTCACAACACACAATATACGGACAAAAGGCCAAGATTAATTCCTAACAGTATCATGAATTTCCAACGAATAATCTGATTCGTCGCCGTCGTCGGCGGCGGCGGCGGCGGCGATGACTGCATGTTCAGCTTCTCATTTCCTTTGTTTTGCGTTCACTGTTCGATTGTAGCTGACTGTTCGATTATGTTCTGCCTTTTAAAATTTCCATCCCGACTACAACGCATGGTTTCTGACAATGTTACCGTCAATTGTCACCCACAACAAATAAGCGAACAATCTGGCATTATAGTTCCTTTCCAAAACTCTGGACTTGACTGCTGGCCACCATAATAGCTGACAATATGGATATAACACACGGTCACAGATATGATAGTTGGACGTATAGTTATTGTCAAGTGATACCGATTAAACCACCGGCGACCAGGATTTGCCTACGTAAGAGCCAGTAAAAAAGCTTAGGCAGAGAAAAAGTTAATGACAGTGACAAGACGAGAGGCCATGCTGTCAACATCATATGAATGATAGACTGTTGAGAATCTATTTATGGTCCATTCATAATAAATTGCGTGAGAATCGTAAAGAAACGAGGTCAGCAGAAAAGTGCACGGATAGTTACGCTGGCGTACAGTTTGCAAAATATGTGCATAAAAAGAACAAAATAGCCGAATATAATTGTAAACATTGTGTGAGTGAAGACTACGCAACAAAGGAGAGAGACGACAACTCTGAGAACAACGTATTTGGTAGGCGGATAACACAAAGAAATGTTATCAATAAAACAATTTTGTGTGATATACTATTTACACCAGTCTATATCAGAACAAATAGAACAAAAATTATTTCAACGCGATTTGATCAGAAAGAGAAACGAGCGATGGTAAGAAGACATGAGCGTGGATAGCCAATGAAACGGTTTCAATCCTGATCAGACCATTTTTCAATAATAGATATTGGATGTGGAAGTCAGTGAAGCACTGATAACTTTTCAGTATTAGAGTTCAAATTCTAGTCACGGCTACTGATTTCTTTTTTAGACAAATGCCCTTTGGAGAAGTCTTCCTCTAATTTGGGTCAGTCATTCGAGCTATTGATTGCAAGTTCGTCCATCACGGGATACTGGATAGATACAATCTTGTGTTAACGTCGGCTCATTTCAACAAATATCCAATTTTATTTCTATAAACACCTGTCAGATCACCACATGATTTTTAGTATCCATGCCAACTTTGGTTCAGATTGGTCGAGTGGTGGCTGAGTTATGAACACTTGGAACAAATAGCTATGTGTAGAGGAGGTGACAGTGCATTGATCGGCCCCATAATTTATGAGATCTCCACATGATACTTGGTATGTATGTGTCGTTCTCCGCTTATAAACTCCTCGAGGGTGTAGTGGGTTTAGATACACACAATTGTTGGTAAGACCCACTTCTGGATTGTCATGCCTGTCGAAGCTTTCTTCTGCTTACGGCACCTAATATTGCCCGAAGGTCATTCATGTAGGTACTGACCAGGCTCAACGTTGCACTGAACCTCGGGGAGAGGTCACTCCATCCTAATTCTTGCGCTGAGTAATTTGCAGAGAGGCATTGAATACCATTTTTAAAACCCTTGGCATGACTCAGCGGTGAATTAAACGACTGTCTATCGAACCAAAGGCGAGCACTTTACTACTTGGCCACGGTGATCAACCATGATAATTGGTATTCTTGTCAATTCTGAGTTATGGATACCAATGATGTAGGGGGAGTATCTGTGCATGGAACGACAACAAAATTTATATTTGAGATCCCCACACAATACTTAGTATTCATGTTCTGTTCAGATTGGTCAAGTAGTTCTGGGGTTATGAATATTGGGGACAAATAGCTACAATGAAGGAGAGGTAAATATGCATAAATTGGTCCCAAATCGAGATCTGTTCATACTGTTTTAGTTCAGATCGACTGAGTGGTTACTGAGTTATACATTTGGGGGACAAATATTTTCGTCCGAGGGGAAGTAGCTGTGCATGCATCCGCTTGAAAATTCAATCACTTCTTCTGCCGACCTTTTCCCATCATTCTACAACATTTCATTGAAATTCACTGAGAAAAAAAAAAAAAAGAAACCCATCAATCTTATTTTTCTGTAGATCAACCAATCATAATTACGCATCTTGTTACTCGTCTTTATCTATATAACATAGGAAGCTCGAGCATATGAGCCAAACATCTTGTCTGACAAATACTCTGCGCAGTAGAGGCAATTGTTCGAACGAACAAACACTTTTCGTATACGTGGGATTCGATTTCTTATAAATTTGTACGATCATATTATAAAAGCATTTTTGGATGCTAGTATTTACAGGCCATCAATACTTCTCTGGTAAGCGCTGCTACAGAATTAGACAAGCAAAAAGTTGTAGGAATTAGACAAGCAGTAAGTCAGGAGAATTAGATAAGTAATAAGTTGGAGGAATAGAACTAGAACGGAATTGAAGGGATTAGACAGGCAATAAATTGGAGATATTTGTTCAGCAATAAGTCAGGGGAATTAAACCCACAATAACTTATAAGAATTAGACAAAGGTAATAAGAGATAAGTAAGGAGGAATTAGAGATAAGTAATAAGTTGAGGGAATTGAACAAGAAATTAGTTGGGGGTAATTGTCGAGCTATAAGGTGGAAGAATTAGACAAACAATGTCGAGGGAATTGGTCGAGCAATTAGTTGGAGGTATTAAACGAGTAATACGTCGGATAATTTCATAAAACAAG
The DNA here is from genome assembly GCA_963457665.1 of Thysanoteuthis rhombus. Lineage (NCBI taxonomy): Eukaryota > Metazoa > Mollusca > Cephalopoda > Oegopsida > Thysanoteuthidae > Thysanoteuthis > Thysanoteuthis major. The sequence goes on from OY735215.1 coordinate 14,397,637, forward strand.
GAATACTTAGTTGGTCGAAATTGATTAGCCTCTATATTCAACAAGATAAGATTGTTTTTTCACAAAACATCATTAGGATGTTAATTCCTACAACCAATTGTTTCGGAGGAATTGGCTCAGCAACGAAAGAAGAGATTAAACCAACCATAATTTCGAGGAACAAACGATGGAAGTGATAAATCGGGGGAACAGGTCGAATAATGTGTTGGGAGAAAAGGTTGGGCAAAATTTTAGGAATAGGTTAAGCAATAAATTGAATGGATTTAGTCGATGAGTGGAATTATACAAGCAATAAGTCAAGGGAATTAGACTGGCAATAATTTGGAGATATTGTTGAGAAATGGATCGGTGTAATGGGCTGAGCCATTAGTTGAAGGTATTAGATGATTAATACGTATGAAGCATTGATTGGGCGATAGGTGGGACTAATTATAGCAAAGAGTAGGAGGAATTGGTCAAGCAATAAATTAGTGGAATTGGTCATGTAATTAGTCGGAATGTTCGACCAATTGATGAAGGAAATTAGACAAGCAATAAGAAAAAACGATGAGAAAAAACAAGAAATTTATTGTTCATTTCCCATTCTCAAACTTTACCTGGACGCTATCTGTGAGAGCTTCTAGATCTTAGATTCGGATTTAAATCCATCAGGTACATTCTTGTGACCCAAAGCGAAGAATAAACAAGCTTCCCAGGGTAGGGACAATGAGTTCAAACTTTCGCACACTATTTATCCGAATGAACATGAAACATATATATATATATATATATATATATATATATGAGTTGCCAGAATTTCAATGTAGGACTTTCTTGTGAATTTTACAATGTCCAATCCTCAAGGGTCATCTCAGTTTCACTGTCTTAATATGTTCGTTTCGGAAGGCTGTCGAGTAGCATAACAGGTGGGAATATCGTGTTCTCATTGCATTGGATGCTTCCAGAAAAGCTGTGGCTGTTGCTTCTTCCAGAGTTTCGGGCCAACCAGACCCACGCGGAAGGTTTCACACGGTACTAGGCAAATCCATTTCAATTTGGAGCCCATCTAGCATCACCACAAACTCTGAGCTGAGGTGCTCTCATTTTTCCAACAGTTCCATTCTAGGCTTAATCATTTCTTGGTGGCTGCTCTCTCATGGAAAAGTTGTATTCAATGAATTTTCCGGTTGTCCAACAATATCAGATCGAGCGGCATGGAATAATGGCTACGTCCCTGGGTTTCCACTGTATCAGCATCCACATAAAGGATGTCATGTACTGCAGTCATATATAAATGTTTGTGCTGTTTTACATCATCGGATGATGCACATCTTTAACCGGAAATTATATGACAAGATTCCCACCCACAGGTGGTACGAAAGAATACAAACGAAACAGGACTGGCCCACTGGTACTTTTAATATCTTTTAATCATGTTTATTTTATTTCTATTCAATTATTTATAAATGAAAATCAAGGTCTAGACACCGAAATTACCATTCTAAGTTCAATTGAAAGGTGTGATGCAAAAAAAGCACGGAACTGACAGACTTTTTATTTTTATTTTTGGTGTAGCAGAAAATTCTAGACATCAATATTACAATTCCAGATGGTTCCCCATACGGTAATGACTAAAAATGACTACACTCACCTTATGTAGTAATTATGTAAGAATAATGAGCTTTTTGTTTTTAAAACTATGTAAGTCATTTTGCGGCCATCTTAAATTCATGTGAGTGCTTGATACTCAAACCAAATTCGTTGTATAGACTTTGCTTACTGAAAATGGAACTTTTGCATCAATTTGAAACGAAAAAAAATTATGCATAGACCCCATTGAAAGGTTTTAAAAACAATATTTCTGAAAACTGAGTGAGGGAGTGACCCCAACCACGGGCTGGTCACAACTGTCAACCATGTTCCCACCCCAAGCCGGGATAGGGATAACTCAGATGAAATCCCACACCCTTCCTCATATCCTATTCGTGGATTATTTCTGGCTGTTGATTATCTCATTAGCTGGGTTACTTTATCTATATCTATCTCTGTCACTGTCTCTGTCTGTCTCTCTCTGTCTGTCTGTCTCTCTCTCTCTTTCTCTCTCTCTCTCTCTCTTTCTCTCTCTCTCTCTCTCTCTCTCTCTCTATATATATATATATATATATATATATATATATATATATATATAACGGATTTATTGATGTCCCACCTTGTAGGTAAGTAGGAATATTCTCGAGTGAGCTTGAAGCAACAAGAGATATCAGAAACCTCTGATCTCTTATACTATTCCAGATTTCAATTGGAAATGAAAAAAGTAACATCAAATTGTAGCAGGTAAGTACGGACAGTCGCTACAAAAATTCTAATCCACAGGTCGAGCCAAATGGCAGTTGCAAAATTTTACCACCTGATAGCGCAATATTCTTCTTTTACTGCAATGACTTGGCTGGCACAAGGATTCCTTGTTCCTTAGACGAGACTTGAAATTAGCAAAAAGGTTTCATGTAGGCTACGCGAGATTTAAAATTTGCAACGCTGGAAGTAGTTTAACGACTTTCCTTTTTTTCAGTTTGGAGTGCGCCTCTAAGATTCTAGTATTCCACACGACCGCTTAGCTTTGCCCTTTACAACAATAAAATGGATTTTCTTCTCTCTAAGCTTAACCACTCACAGATATGAACAAAGTTTAACTTATTCAATTGTCCCGTGCTAAGGTGGTAACTTATTCTTTACACGGACCCTGTTATCAGTGTCCGAGCCTGAGCAAACAGTTGAAATTTTTAAAGCTCATTTTTATGACAGGCAGACCCTTCTTTCTTGCAGGGTTGTGAAACATAATCTTCCTAATCCCATCCTGCCCCATTGGTCTTGTGTCGAACTAAGCTTTTGAGTATCAAAGATAACTTATAGTACATGGGCCAAGGGAAATAATGATGAAAAAGTTGTCTTCGAATTGATTGAAAATCTTTAGGAGTGCCTAAACAATGTTCAACATTAATTGACATTAATGGACATGCCAGACGCCCAGCTTAATCGAGTTATCATGCAATTTAAGGTTAAAATGAAACAAAGAAGGAAAGCATAAATGATTTATGGTCTATAATAATTCTTTAGATATTACAGAGTTGGAGTAAGACTGGCAGTTTAGTATAAAGCCAAACAAGCCATCAAAGGGATATTGGTTTTATTTTGAAGTTTTGAAGAAAATGTAGATAAGATTTTAACTCATTTTACTTTTCAAGTGACACCAAATAATGTATACATCATTAATTATACAAAGAATGACGCTATGATTGGTCTTGAAATTTGCACAAATATATTCACAATATGAACATTTTACTATTAATGACAAGCACTGTCTAAAACTGCTGTCATAATTGTATACATGACCCTTTTATCCTAATTCCGAGGATCTCATTTCGATGAACAATTATCTTCAATGTTCACTTTAAATGTACTTCATATAAAAATCTGCATGAAAAATATCTTGTTCATTCAGCTCATGCAATGTAAGATTTAGTACCAAGTATAACGATCAATAGAATTTGGGCTTCAGGCCTATGGACTATTACAACTGTCGTAGTTTGAAATGCCCCTTGTGTAAATACCGCTAAATAGCTATAATAAGCAACTGGCTCATGATTAGAGGGTATTTGCGTTTGTTAACTGCTAATTCAAGTCAAGTGAACAACCATTGACGTTCTGTGGAAAAAAAAACACTCCAAAATCTACTGTAGTGACAGGGCAGACTGACAGCCCGGGCAAGTAACTTGACATCGTAGTTTTCTGATTTACACTCTACTAAATACTATACTGGAATAAAATAATGCTAGGTTTCATAAGTACCAAATTTACAAAGAAAGATGCGCAGGGGGAAATTGATCAGAGTAAATTACAGGCGATCATCAACAATAACGTCTACACTTGGAAATTCAAAGTCGGTATTGCTGGTCGCTCTATTCACAAGGTAAAAAATGATAAAATAATTCGCTACTCACTTTTGGAACTTTCAACGATGGCGGAATGATGAAGTCGATAAGAAATTTGAACTATTAAGCAATGGTAATGAAAATAAATTGCACATCATTGAAGAGGATTACATAAGAACGATTTTTATGCATACATACACATGAATGAATAAATAACATATACTAACACGAAAAATGCGCATGGTCACATACGTATATATATATATATATATATATATATATATATATATATATATATATATATATATATATATATATATATATGTATATATATATAGATAGATAGATAGATAGATAGATATATCAATTTTCAGATAAATACATCTACATTATTCATTACCATTCAAAGCTTACAAATACATACCATGTATTGGATTCTACTATAATAACATGGCACAAATTATGTGCATGTGGATACAGTATTGTCTGACGAATTAGTCAACAGCAGTTTATCTACAGATACAGATTATCTGCAATATATTATCTGCAGACACTGGTTATCTACAATAATTTAATTACAGATACATGTTATCTACAATAATGTGTCTAGAACAATTTATATACAGATACAAGTTATGTACAGCAATTTATATATGGATAAAAGTTATCTACTATTACATATCTTCAGAGAAGTTATCTATAGCAATGTATCTATGGCAATGTATCTACAGGTATAGGATATATTAAACAATTTATCTACAATTACAGGCTATTTACAATAATATATACATACAGATACAGGTTATCTAGAATAATCTATCCAAAGGTAGAGGTTATTTACAACCATTTATCTACAGATACAGGTCTATTGAAACAATTCATGTAGGGATACAGGTCATCTACAATTAAATATCTTCAGATATAGGTTATAAATGATAAATTATCCACAGATGCAGGGTATCTACAATAATATGTCTACAGATACAGATTATTTACAATAACATAACTACTGAGAGGTTAGCAAGAACAATTCATCAACAAATACAGGTAATCTACAAAAAATCATCCACAGATACGATTCATTCACAGCAATTACTGATAATGGTTATCAACAGCAATTTATCTGCAGGTACATGTTATCTATGACAATTCAATTAAAGATACAGGTTATGTGCAACAATCTATCTGGTTAATTATTTTCAATTGATCCACAGATACAGGTTATATACTGCCATTTACATCAATAAAGACAGGCCATTTCCCTATTTATTTGTATCCATGGATCCATGTTATCTACATTATCAAATCCATAGAGAGATCATCTACTGCAATTCATCAAAAGATGCAGGTCATCTACAATAATTTGTCAACAAATTTAGGTTATCTACAAGAATGGATCTAAAGATATTGGTTTTCTACAATTTATCTACAGGTACAGTTTATTAACAGCAATTCATCTTAAGATATAGATTATTTATAATAATATATCTACACCGATACAGGTTATCTACAATGAATTATATCCATATACAGTTTATCTACAATAATTTACAGGTACAAGTTATTTGCAAGAATGTATCTATAGATACAGATTATCGACAAAAATAGATCCATGGATACAGGTTATATGCAACAATGTATTTATGAATAAAGGATATCAACAATAATTTATCTTCAGGTACAGTTTATCTACAATAATGTATCTACAGATTTAGGTTATGTACAACAATTTCTGTACAGATATTGGTTATCTAAATTAACATACCTACAGAGAGGTTGTGTACATTAGTGTATCAACAGATATAGATTATATTGAACAATTCATCTACAATTGCAGGTTATTTACAATAATATATCCACAGATAAAAGTTATCTAAAATAATCTATCCATAGATACAGCTTATCTAAAACAATTTATGTACAGATAAAGGTCATCTACAAGAAAATATCTACATATAAAGGTTATCAACTAAGATTTATCTATGGATACAAGTCATCTACAATAATTTATCAACAAATACAGGTCATCTACAACAATTTATCCACCAATACGGTTCATCTACATCGATGAATCCACTGATATACATTATATACTTAATATTTACAGATACACTTTATCCACAACAATTTATGTACAGATGCAGGTTATCTACAATAATATACCTTCAGATACAGTTACATGCAGCAATATATCCATAAATATGGTTCATTTACATCAATGAATCCCTCGACATATAAGCATTTTCTACAATAATGTCTTCACAGATACATGTTATTTACAACAATTCATCCCCAGATATAGATTATGTACAGCAAATTATCTATAAAGACACCTTGTCTACAGCAATCTATCTACACATATAGATGATCTACAATAATGTATCTGCAAATATAGCTTTTCTGCAAAAAATTATCCTTAGATACAAGTTATTTACAATAATATATCTACACAGATACTGGTCATTTACAATGAATTATCTCCTGACACAGGTTATCTACAATCATTAATCTACAGATACAGGTTATCCACAACAATTTATCTACCAATATTGGTTATATGACATAATTTATTTATAAATACAGGTTATTGACAATGATTTATCCGCAGATTCAGTTTTTTACTATCATGTCTATACTGATACAGGTTATCCACAACAATTTCTCAACAGGTGCAGGTTATATACCACAATATATACAAATACAGGTTATTGACAGTAATTTATCTGCAGATACAGGGGATCTACAACAATTTACCTACAGGTACTGGTTATTTAATATAAAATATCTACAGATGAGGGTTATCTACCACAATTTATCTATAGATACAGTTCATTCTCACCAATAGATCCACAGATACAGGTTGTGTATGGCAATTTATCTATGGATACAAGTCATTTACAATAATGTATCCACAAATATAGATTATCTACAATAACATATGTGCAGAGAGGTGGTCTATAACAATTTATCCACAGATACTGGTTATCTACAATAACATATATATATATATGTGTGTGTAGAGAGAGAGATAGATAGATAGATAGATAGATAGATAGATAGATAGATAGATAGATAGATAGATAGATAGATAGATAGATACAGGTTATATATAGCAATTTATCAACAATACATGTTATTTACAATAGTTCATCCATGGATATAAATTTTTTATGTATACACATACACATAGATATGCATTTGTAGACATACACATATACACCTATAAACACACACATGCACATTCACACTTTCAAACATACACAAACATACACTTTTATATCTGTGTGTCTGTTTTACTGTATATCTTTTTGTATATACGTGTATTTGAATATGTGTGCATGTACATATGCATACTTTTCTGAACACGTATGTCTGCATATGTGAATGTGTGTACATGTGAGTATGTATGTGTACATGTGAATGTATGCGTATATGATTGTATATCTCTGTGTGTTCATGTTTGTGTATGTGTATGTATGTGTATATACATGTATATGTGTATGTGTGCGTGTGTATCGTTAAATTTCCTTTATGTGTCGTTGTAGGTAAATTTTGTCAGTAGATTTAATACTATTTATCATTTATGTACTATGGTACGTAAATTGTATTCGAAGATGAATGATTAATACTATTAGTACAATTAATACTATTTATAATTTATTATATATGTATATTTATGTTTATGATATATATATTCATAATTAATAATATGTATTATTATATATTAATAATATATCATTAATATATATCAATAATATAATAATATATATTAATGATATATATTATTAATGTTATTTATAATTTACATACTATAGTACATAAATTGTAATCGAAGATGAATAATTGTAGATTAGCATTCCAAGGGAAATTATGAATCACCACCACCCATTTATGCTTATTTTCATCTCATAAATTAAGCAGTAGTTGACCTAAACTAAGGAATCTATTCAAGATAAACTTGATTTGCAAATTGAACCCCCACTGTAAACCTACTGGGGTGGGGGTAAAAGGAGAAATATCCCCCTAATCAATGAGGGGAGTGTGTGTGTACTATGAATGTTTAAGGCTTGGTGAAGTCTGGATAGATAAGTATATAAATATAAATGTCAGAGCATATGAATAACCTAAACCTAGCAACAGTATTTAAACCAATCTGTTGTGTGTAGCAGTGATTAACTGAACCCTGCAGTAGTGTTTAAAACAGTCTGTCTAGGGTAGTGGTGATTAATGAATTGTGATCATAAATGATTAAATTGTAGATAAATTGTTGCTGACAAATCCACCGAGAACTAGATACGATACATTGTCACATAGGCCAACAATTTTACATTGAGATTTAGTTGCATGCCTTTAGGCTTATGTATATAAAGAACAAATATAAACGCACACGCGCATGTACAGATACAAATGCCTCCATCTGCATAAATCTACCTGCACCAAGAAAGAATTCTAAAAGAATGTTTAATTTCCATTCTTTATAATAACAGCAATAATCATTTGGAACGTAGCTTGGCACTTGCATGTATGTTTAGGTTATTACAATGCAGACTTGATACTGGATCTCCCTCAATCTCTCTTGACCATGACCAATCTTGACATATCCTGGTCACAAGGAAATTAAACAGATCAGTTATACTCAAGTCAATGTCTAAAGGAATGAGGGTAAAATCCTTTCATTTTGTTTTTTCAATCTAGTTACTGTGCCAAATGAGAGATTACTCAGTATGATAATACCCTCACAAGGATCTTGACGTTGTTATCATCACAACTGAATACTTCTTATTTCCTGGAAGGGGTGGATGCTTTGATCAAAACTGTGAGTTATGTTACAAAGGTTTTGCCATTTATTGATGTCACAAATTTGGGCACTTGGTAAAAAGAAAACTTAAATCACCGATGAACTGCTCTTATTCTATATTATACATGTTCTTATTAATTAATGAATATACAGAGAATTCTAAATGTATTTGTGCTGAGTTTATATGTATCAAATGACTTAGTATGGCATTGTTGATTTTTGAAAATGCATCTTCAGATATCTTTGCATTCTCTGTTGTGCCAAGTGCCAGAAGTATGTATTAAGTGTCATATATATATATATATATATATATATATATATATATATATATGTGTGTGTGTGTGTGTGTGTGTGTGTGAGAGAGAGAGAGAGTGTGTCTGTGCCTGTTTGCATAGTAGGTAATGAATTTATTTGGTGTTTGCCAACAAAAACGATAATTGTAAAATGTGAGGGGAATGCATAGCAGACTGACGAGCACATTGAATACAAATGTTGCCGTGCACGATAAAAAAATTTATTCGCAACACTTTTGTTGGTTCTCATTAGTATATAGTACATGTGTCTTGAGTTAGCGCTAGTTTTGCTAAGTAAATGCAAAATTCAATTGCTTCAGAGACCATTGCAGATTTTTATTTGCTCCTGCACAAATATTTTTATGTTGTGCTCCATGTTCGTGTATCTACATGTCATGGTGCCTTTATGTATACAAATATCAATAAGTTTGTATGTAAACAAGCATTAGATCTCTTTCAAATGCTATGGAAGTCACTCATTATCAAATATTTTTAATGAAGCTGAGTACAAACTTCACTAAACATGCAAATAACATACTCTGTGCACATGATTATTGTCAGTTACCGACACAAAAGCTAGATGAAAAGGGACATATTTTTCATCTCAATTCAAAAACATTTCAAAACAGAAAGGGGAGAAAAACATATACATGCAAACGCACCAAGACATACACAAACTGCATAGAGTTTTGTCTTTTCTCAAAATTGAAACTGATTGGAGAGTAAACTTCTCGACAAAATAGCAGGTTTTTATTCAAAAAGTTAAATCAACAGCTGGTTTACTGAGGTACAAGTCAATGTGCTGAGGACACTCAATGAAATTAATTGCTACCA
>OY735215.1:14412469-14717469 GCA_963457665.1 Thysanoteuthis rhombus
GCTTAGTCTCTTTCTTTTTACTTCATCATGATGCATAATTTCTCTCTCTCTCTCTCTCTCTCTCTCTCTCTCTCTCTCTCTCTCTCATATCATCATCATCATCATCATTATCATCACCATATTTATCATTATGGAGTACAGATAAATAAATTCATATAAACATGTATTCCCTGGTAGTTATTCGGAGCTGATAGAGGTGATGATATAATAACTTGAAGGAAGTAATGTTAAAATTTTTATAAAGGTCATGACATCTGAATAGTATGGAAATGGAACGGATACAGACGAACTATCCCTCTACTTGACTGCCCGACCCATTCCCCTCAATATGGTAAAATAATGGCTTCTACCAAAGTTCACAAAAGATGATTTGACATTCACTTTCAACAGCAAGATCTTCTACGTTACACCTATTCACCATAATAATACATAAATCATTGCTTGCCATATTCATGTAGGTAGAGCTTACAATATATATGCCCCCCCCCCAATACATAGGAACCTCAAAGAAAATAGGTTTTGGACTTATTGTTTTGAAATTCCTTATGGACGATGTAAACAAACTGTTGGATTTTCACGCCAGATCTTGTGTTCCTTGGTCCCACAAGTTTTCTAGTAAATACAATGTCCGACCTACCCTACTGTCTGGAGTATCAGCCCCCTCTCCAGTGAATTTTATTTTTTCTCGAAACAGAAATCTCCCAAAAGACAGTACTTTTGCATATTTCATAAAATCACAACATTTTAAAATTGAAAAATAACATAAATTTTTAAAAGAAATATCATAATTCGATCAAATCAACAATTGTATCTGACGATGAATTTTCTAGTCGTCGAATCGGGAACCACTTTTCTCGGACGGAGGTAAAAGTCGTTGTCTAAAACTAATTGCTCTGCGGATGGTAAGTAAATCAAAAACGTCCAAAATGCAAAAACGTCCAATGTAAACACGTCTAATGCGAAAAGGGCCAATGCAAAGACATTATAATACAAAAGGGCCATTGCAAAAAGACCCTGACCGTGTTTGCATTGGTCCTTTTTGAATTGGATGTGTTTGTGTTATTGGAACTTATTGAGCATCCTTGCATTGGAGTTCACGTACAAAGATTCAAAGTAAAAAAACGCAAATTTATACATATAAGTGTGTATGTTGTTGCACACATGATACATACACATGAACACGTCCACTCATATGTACACATATCCTACTCACGTAGTATTCTTAGAATCGTTTCTGTGGCCTTGTTTAAATTGTGTTTTCATCTCTGTCATTGAAGGTTTGCTTTCTAACTGACTTTGATATTTCAACTGGCTAGTTCTCCAATGTCGCTGTGATTGCTTTTTGATATTTTGTAAACAAATCTCTAATAGAGCAATTCCAGCGACATCAGAGAACTAGTCAATTGAAATATCAAAGTCAGTTAAAAAGTGTATGTGTAATGTGTGTGTGTGTACGTATAAATTGGCCTTTTTCGCAATGGCCAATGGGCATTGAGTATTTTTGCATTGAACCTCATAGGTACTTAGTGCAAGGAAGTGTTTGCATTATTAGTCCTTACTGCATTGAATCTCATGTCCACTGGACATTATGTTCGATTAACTTTTTACTAATTGAACGTTTATGCATTCAGATGTTTTGACTGGTGCGTCGGCTGAATCCATAGACTGGAAAAGGAGCTTTACAATCAAATAACCCAAATTGCCAGACATTGCTGCACAGCAGACGTTCGAAGAATTAATTTTGAAAACAAAGAATGTACTTTCAAACCCTCAGAAGTCGAAAAGTAGATATCCGTACATTTTCACGAGCAGATTTCTTTTTCGGATTTTTAAAAGTTTTATATTTTTTAAAATCCGAAAAAGAAATCTCCGCCTGATAACGGTTGAGAGTGGGGAGGGGTAATTAGTTGTTCATTAGAATCGATGACTCCAAGATATTCCAATTTAGCTGATAAAATGTAAATAACTCCAAGATGCCAAATCGGTTATAACTAACCACCCCGATAGGATCTTTCCACAAGTCTACACACAAAGGTTTTATTGAAATATATCAAGTAATAACGAAAAAATCCGTTTGAGAAAAAGACGATGCCAACAACGACTGATACCCATTGCTGGTGATAATGAAAATCCCGACGACTTGCACCACCGGGGACAAAAATCTTCTCCCGAGCAAATCGTAGATAGTCGAGTTTGAAACTCATTTATAGAAATCAAATAAGCGTCCACTGAATTCGCCTTGGACAGAACAGCCTGGAAACGGACGTTATTATAGATTGAAGATTCCGTCGTCAGATTCCAAACAAATTAGAAAATCACAACCTACTTCAAAATCTACAACCAGCCCTTCTCTTCGACGATTTGTGCTCTAAATACAAGATTCTAGAGTATTACTACTTGAAAAACAAACTGCAAAGGTCGAATAGTGCCATGAATGGCTTATCATGGCATATAGTTTATTCTTAATTTTCACATGAACTTTTTATAAGCATCCAAGGTTTTTTATTGCTCATTAAAATGAAACTTTTACAACCTTGTCAGTAGGCAACCTGAAACTGTCAAAGACCGCGACCTTGAATCTATAAGCATTTTCTATCTTTTATCTACCCCTGTTGTGGTAACGAGCTTTATCGCCTGGGACCAAAGGCATCTGTTCTTATTATTGTTCTAGACTCACAAGATCTTCCATTGATAGTTGTCCAGCAAATTTTACAAAAATGAGATTGTCTACACGTGCAAAAGAGCTCTTTGCCTCGACTGGAAATTAGAACTATCATTCTACCTCTCAGATTTCTGCTAACGAAACTCGATTAGCCTGACTGACTCTTGACCATAATAGCTATTATGAAAATATTACAGATTTTATAAATTTTTCTTGGTTGGAACCAGAATTTTCTTGCTCCTGGATACATTTGAAGTAATTAGCCCAACCGCCCCTAGGGCAGAATCTTGGAATTTTTTGACTCAAATACTCTTTTATATGTCTGAAGCATTTTGTTTATATAATTTGTTAGAATTGAATATGTGATATGTGAGCTAGATTGAAATATAATTAATTAACATTTAGAAATACGGAATAAATGTTATGGACAATCTTGAGAATACTATGTGAAATAGAAAATGACTTACTTAATTTTGTGTAACTGAATGGATGTATTTCGGTTTATTTTGGATTTTTTGTTTAATTTGTGGAAGTGAATACCATTTTATTTTGGCAAAATGACATATGGACAGAATGGAATCATTGCAAACATATGCAAATCAAATCCAAAAATTGATCTGCATCGTTCTATGAATGCAAAATACCCTTTTTATTCCAAGTTAGTCGATGACATTTTGAATCTTCACACATTGAAAATGCAGTGGTAACGATATACAAGGACGAGATATTAGTAAAAAGACACTATCATTTTAAAACAAGAGCTTTTACTTTGCAATCTCAGTGTTTCAATATTTTCTTATACAAATCAAAATTAAGTCGATTTAAATTTTTATTTTTCTTATCCTCAGCTTTCTTTACAAACTTGGCCTTGAGAGTCACTTAATACTTACTGTAGAACGTGCAAGTCTCAAATATTCTATTCTTTATTTTTTGCTCAATGGAAAAGGTGCGTGCTGTTTTTGTCCGTAACTATCTTGAAGAATGAATATGCTCTTCTTGTTTGGATGGGATGGTCAGTTTGGATGGCAAAGTTCCAGAGTAATTCGTTACTTCCATTCTTCAGGTCTGTCTCCGGTTTGTATTGGTACCACGTTTCCGTATGGTTGAATCCCATTCGTTTGCTCAATTCCCAGTGCATCACTGTTGCTGCCCAATCGTGTCTGTGTTTATACTCCTTCTGGGCTAGTTGACTTCAGTCACTAGTCATGTGGTTTACTTTTCATCCCTTTACCTGCATAGACAGCATTTGCTGTTTGTGTTCTAACGATTTTTGTTTTGATATAGTTTGTCTTGTTTTGGGCGGCCATGATGAGCAATTCTGTTTCTCTCTTCAGATTTCCTTATCGTAACCATGCCCATGATCTTTCGTCTGCAACATGTAATATATGTCTTTTGAATTCTCCGTATAGTCTTTTCTGTCCCAATTTTTCTTTCCTTGTTGGCTGTGTTGCTCCTTCGTTTGCTACTTTTTTGCTGCCTCGGGCGCTCTCTATAATTTCTTCGCTGTTTACTTGCACATACGTTTCTTATCCTGTTTTGTCCTCTTGAACACAGTCTTCTATGCTGATGAGTCCTCTATCGCCTTCTTTCCTCTTCACATGCAATCTATCCGGATCATCTCTGGGGTGTAAGGCTTTGTGCACTGTCATGAGCTTTCTTGCTCGCTAAAGTTCTTCCTTTGTCCCTACAAGAGATGATCCCATATATCTTAATACTCATACAGCCCATGCGTTCATTCCTTTGATCAGATTCTTGCTGTTTACTTTGGTCTCTAATATTTTCCTTCTAAGATATTCTCTTATTTTCTCCTTCATTTCTTCCCGCTTTATCATGTCACATTCGAGAACTCCCGGGTATTTGCATCGGTCTTGTGTGGTCAATACTCTAATCTTTTTGCTGTTCGGGAGATCGATTCCTTCTGCTGCTGCGAGCCCTCCTTTATGCATCACCATTAGTACGCATTTTCTACCCCAAACTCCATCCCAATGGCATCACTTTATTGAACTGGGTTTCGAGCTCTCCCCTGTTCTTTGCAAATAATTTTATGAATTATGTTTGATAGTGGGCTGCAGGCAATAATTTATGTGTCAAATGAATATTTAAGAAAAAGTCTCTGAAAAAGATTCGAGTCAATTTTTCACTAATTTTCAAATGGAATTTCTAACTGTTATTTTTATAAATAGCAAGTGAACTGCCGAAATGTACTGAACAACATAGATGAAGTGACTATATTCTTTCTTGAGAATGAAGCAAATATTTCCATGAATAATTGTTTATCATTGATCAAATAGAGTAACAATGATCTGAGAGGAAACATTGTTCCAAACAGATAAACTGCTGGGTGCAAAGTAATTATTATTATTATTATTATTATTATTATTATTATTATTATTATTATTATTATTATTATTATTATCATCATCATCAGCAGCAGCAGCAGCAGCATCAGCATCATCATCATTTTACTTTCTAAAGTAAATAATTTTACTTTTTAATGATTAACTAATGATTCCCAGTTATCTGATGCGCAGTGTCAATAATGAAGACCCAACAAAAGCCATCTTTCTGTTCGGTGTGAATCAAACAAAAAAATGTTTTATAGGAGATCTGTGTTTAATTAATAAGAACGCGATGAAAAAAAGGCTGCTAATGATGGCCTTTCTGCCAGGTTAATTTAAAGTACCTTGTTGAAACCAGACTTCTCGTCTCTCACACGAATTCTTAGTAACAAGCTTCGCCACTTACGCTTCTGTCCATTGCTATCACTAATAGCACTAACTTTTTAAAGGGTGATTTATCAACAATCATTTCAAATTTGGGATAACGAGAAATTGGCTACAGAGACCAGTTGATTGACCTTCAACAATACGTGGGCGCCCGTCGTGAATTGGAAGATTTTTGTAGACTCTATGAGAAATACTTGATGGATTTTTGGTCCCCTATTTTTTACCTTCTATTTATTTTCATTTGTTCTATTATTACGATATGTATGTGTGTGAGAGAAAGAGAAAAAGAGTTATTCTGCTTATGTAAGTCGAATGAATGGAATGAGAAAATTCTTTCTTTGGCGGGAAACTCCCTGACGGACGCGTGTCAGTGACAGGGACAAATACTCAGACTATTTGCAATTCAGCTCACGGTTGGTGAAAATGCTGTGTTGATTTTCATTCTAAAAACCCCAAGCAAATCATTGTGCCATGGTCTCAGGTATAAATCCTGGGCTACCAGCGGTGGATGAACTCGTTCATTAAAGAAAATAAAACTTGACCAACAACTATGGGGTAACATCTAAATAATCAAAAGAAATCAAGATGAAAGCTACGTCGGCTAAATATAATCTTGAAGTTAAGTTGATCCCGCTTTTTCAAGGTCAAGACATGAGTAAGAAATGGGAAAACGACGGACATTACAATAGATTCTTATAACAGACAAGTGTGATAATCATATTTATCATAAACTCGAAACACTGGAAACTTCATGATTCTCCGACCATATGTACAAAAATTATTTTTGATTAAATTTAAAATGCAATTGTCAAGTTAAAAAATAATCGGCGCCAGCAAAATGCAACATTTATCATCAAGCGACAAGATCAGCTTAGAAGGGAGCGCGAGGAAAAGTTTGTTCCATTTTTGTTAAATTCTCAACGAATTTTTTCAAAGGTTCAGATAAAAATTGTTTTAATCGACGTTATGAAAAAAGAAGATATCAATATTCAGGGGTTTAAGCTACATCACCCTGTGATAAAAATGAATTAGATAAAACTGGTGCATAAATCGTCCTATTCAACTTGTCTTAACAAGTTGAAGTTCGAGAAGATTGGAACATTGACTTACTTTTACAAAAATATCTAAACAACTACGGACCAATAAGTCTACTTAACTGCATCTACAAATTTTTTTTACTGGAATGATTACCAATCAAATTACCCAAATTCTTGATGAAAACCAACCACGAGAAGAGACTAGATTCAGAAAAAGTTACTCAACCATTGACCATTTCTATTCAATAAATCAACTAAAAGAGAAAGCAGCAGAATATAAAGTGCCACTTGCAGTAACATTTGTCGACTTTAAGAAAGCTTTCAACTCAGTGGAAATCCCAAAGTTCATCGATGCTATCATACAATAAGGCGTAGACTCTATGTATGTCAGTCGTGCAACTATTCTGAGTCCTTTCAACTCGAAAAATAAACTGGGAAAATAAAGGAATCATGAAAGACAGCGAATACCTGAATAACCTTAGATTTGCTGACAATATCATCCTTTTCGCAGGAAAGCTTCATGATCTCCAAATAATGCTAGAAGATCTGAATGAAGAGAGCAAGAAAGTTGGACTTCACATGAACTTCAGTAAAACAAATGTTATGCGCAACAAATATGTTGGGGACAAAGACACAACAATCAAAATTGAAAATGCAGACGTGAAAAAAGTAGACCATTCCATCTACCTAAGAGAACGAAACTGTATGAAACCCTAAAACAAAGAATAAATCAAGCAAATCAACCACTAGGATGGTAAGCTTTCGGTAGAGAAAGCTCAACTTTCAAGAACAAGATATCCAGTTAGTTTTAAAAAAGGTCTACAACCAATGCATTTTCTGATAATGGAGCTGAAACCTGGAACCGAACCAAAAGGATTGACCCTCAAACCGAGAACCATGCAACGTGCACATGAGGGAATCATGCTCAACATCAAACGGAAAGATCACAAGACAGTGCAGTATTTTTTTAAACTGCAGTTAGAGATATCTTAGAATCCATGATAAAACTCAAATGGCAATGGGCTGGTCATGTTGCAGGAGTATCAGACAACTGCTGGGCATCACAACTCATAACATGGATCCCCAGAGATCATATGCGAAATTGTGAACAGCAAAACATAAGATGTTGTGACGAAATAGACAAATTCAGAAGATATTAGCCTCGCTACGCTCATGATAGAGAGGTCTGGCGAATCCTTGGGAAGGTTCATGTCCAACGACGAACGCTAAAAGGCTGATGATGATGAAACTTAGATCACCAGAAGAAGGGGATTAATTCTGTTACACCGAAGCAGAGAATTTGATTAATTTTCTATGATTTCCTAATGAAGGAAAACTACTTGGTGAGAAACCTCTTGGTGATAAATGCATCCAAAAGAAGAGACCAAACTTAGAAAGGAGCTGCACGAACTCCTAATCTAAACAAAACAATGTATTCGAATTTCACCAGTAACAACACAGTTTTTATGGTTAAAGATGTGGGGCTTCAGCCGTATGGATGATGGCCTCACAAACTATACTAAACCAGCCGTGGTTCTGGGTTAGTAAAAGAAGGCAACAAGTCGGAATTTCGTTTAAATGTTTTATATAGAATATTGATTATCAATATCTCTGGAGACGGGAAATGCCTATTCGCAGTTGAAAAGAGAGGAGGCCGATTTTCATCTAAGTCAAACTGACGACTGGTCTCTCATGTCACGAACGGTAGTCTACTGAATGGTAGCAGCGGTTGACGGTTACGAAGGGCGGTGGCTAACACGAGAGAGACTGGCAGCGGTTCTCTTCTCCAAACCCAGTTTTACTCTGCTGCTGTTACGAAAATCCCTCCTATTTAAGCCCTGGGTATCAACACTGTATTTCTTTGTAATTGACTTCCTTTCTTTCTTTTCCTGTTATCTCGATCCTTCCAGAAAATCCCAAATATTGACCCTCATCCATCTCGCGATGCATGTCCATCCAAGATCATAAATTAGTCTCCCCCTCTCTCAAGAACTCTGCAAATTACTTTTTCTTTCAAAAGCTTTACTCTTTCTCTTAAGACTCCAGACACTGGCCCTTATCTGGCCATCGAACTAGGAGGAGAACTTCTCTAAAAGTACTTGTTTTTGCAACCCAGGAATTTGACAGAACATATTAAATTGAGAAAGTGCAGGTGCATACTCTTAACTGGTGACTTCCGTACTTGGGAGCACGTAATTCTCAACTTCCTACAGTATCTGGAAAAACACATTAAGCCCTTATCTGGTCATCGAATCGGGAAGAGAACTTCTCTGAAAGTACCTGTTTTTGCAACCCAAGGATTTGACATATGATATTAAATTGAGGAAGTACAGGTGCCCGCACTTGGAAGCACGTAATTCTCACTTTCCACAGTATCCTCACAAAACACATTATCCCTTTTAACACAGTTAACTCCTTTTGTAATAACCATAGTAATTACTGGTAATAACCATAGTAATTTTTAGGACACGGGGGATTCCTGGCCCCTTAGTGTCACAAGGACAAGTAAGCCACTACACTTGACTGGCTAATATAAAAAAACAGATTTAAAAAACACAGGCCAACATCTTCATTAGCAAATTTTCATTGGATAACTTGTTCTATGGTCTGTGTAAATTAGCAGGGTAGGTAACTGAAGATATAGTTTTCTTGAGATTATATCAACAGGGATTTCTTGATTCGAATAAGAATTACAAAATTAATCTTTTTCTTTTTTAGCGAACAGTTATGAAATATTACCTTATGTTTCTAGATTTTGAACAATCGAATTCAAGAAGAAATTACTGATTGCCAGAAAAAGAAATAAGACAATCTCGCTCAATTGGTCTATTAAAAAGCCAGCAAATTGGCGACTGTCTAACATTGAGGAAAACACTGTGAGACTTTCCACGAGTTCTTCCTATTCATAAAAGACGTTCTGTTGGGACAAGAATTGCAGTTGATAGATTTCTAATCTTTGAATTATGAAGGCGGAAAGTTCAAAAAGTAAATCAGTTTTTGATGAAGCATGACCAATTAAAATTCAAAGTAAAAAAAGAACAATCATATTTTAGATCAATCCCCTAAAAACAACTGGATGCTTTAACAAACTTCTTGTGATAACTGCCAGTAAATGCACTTTTGGAAAGGGTATGCTGATATTTGAGCCTTCTGTTTGTTTGTTTGTTTGTTTGTTTGTTTGTTTGTTTGTTTGTTTGTCCTTGCCTCTTTCACACTAAAACTACGAAGCCTATCGACTTAATACTCGGCATATGGACTCACAAGAGGTCAACATGCAGCGCAGGCTATGTCACGTTGACCCCAGGGGTCAGCAGAGATAATCTATATCAAATCTCCAGTTCTAAACATTGGAAATAAATGCTTTTGCATATCGTAAGTCTCCCCACTCATTATACTGCTCATAAAGCATATCGCTGATGATGACATAGCTGACAAAGTAAGCTGAAAGGTTTACATCAATAGCATAACGGTATTGTAAACGTGATTGGTAAAACGACTACTACACAGTGATCCAGTTTGAAATCACAACTTTCCCTCTTCTCCAATGACATTAAGAAGAGAGTGTCGTCCGCTCTTCATTGGGAAGAGAACTTCAAGAATACTGTTATAACCACGGTGAATGAAACAAAACGGTGATATAAGGTAGTAATCCGCAGAGGCTAGCGGTGAGCACTTCATTCAACTCTTATAGGTTTTATTTAGTTTTTTTTTGTTTTGTTTTTCCACGTAGTTACCAACAAAAAAACAGATGTTTGCATTTGGTGCAGGTAGTGTCCAACAACAAACAATGCTAATCTAAAATACCATCCGTTGTACTTTTATTTTTTATTTACTTAGGTTCTCCTCGGCGTTCAGATAACCTACATGATAGCGTATCTCGCTTGTTGGAGCTAGTTTCTTTGTAGAGAATATATTTTTCATAATCTAATGGAAACATTTGGACCTTCCTACACTTTATTGTAAAAATATATACAATTTTGCCATGGAAAAGAAATGCAATCTTACGTCATCTTCTGGGATAGCAGTAGACAATTCTGCTGTGATGAAGCAAAACTAAAGAGAACCCAGACTCTTTGTGTTGATGTGAAGTAAGCTAGAATTAAAGATGTCAATTGTGAATTATTATTAATTGCCTTGCTATTATTTCTTTCATTTTAATTTCCGTTGCCTTTTATTGCAACTCTGATGCCGTTTTTTTATGGTTGTTAGTAAGCAACGAAGATCTGAAATACAGAGACTCGAACTCGCAACCCTTTTCTCAGGAAAGCTGTCTCAATAGGTGGCCAAGTACCGAATTCGTGTATCTGATCAATTAGTCAAGATAAATATCCATCCCAACGTTGTAAAAATTGTATTTTCAAACGGTATGAAACAACAGATTGTTACATGTAGTGTGTTTTTTCAATGAACGATAGAGATTCAAAATTATCCTTGGGTACCATCGTCTCGCGATTTATCGTGAACCCAGTGACAAACGTAGCCTGAAATTTTATCACAGCTACGAATTAGAAATAATTGATAAGTTTATTGCTTATGCCAAATCCCACTTTTCATTGCGTTCTTCCTGATATGATTGGGAACAACAGGTTACATTTGTTGGGAAGAGTGTTAAAATGTTGTACAATGACGTAGTGGAATCATGAGAATGGCTGATCATTCATAGTTTTTGGGTTTTTTACTGTTGTTTACTACCTAATCAAGAACAATATTTGTGATGTACATCTTATCAATTAAAATTATCACAATTCATAAACTCTCTAACCCAATTATCATTTGTCAAACTGAATGAATGAATTTGTACTCACAACATCCTATATCATTATGTGGTGACAGATCCATAATTTTGTCAGAAAAAAACATGACAACACGATGAGTTTCCAAATTTATGTTATCTTCCATTATATTTAATTGAACTGACAAGAAAAGGCATGAAGAATTGTATAAAATGCATAAAAAGATATTCGGGAAAGAACATACTACCAAGTTGACAAAATTTGATTAACAATACACATTTAAAAAGGAAGCCGACACTATGTCAGAAAATTAATGAAATTCTACAGGAATACAGAACAGTTGAATACAGGTCGTAGAGGAAAGTCTTTGAGTTCTTATCAATAAAACATCTTATCCTAAGAACTTACTGAATTGGGTGATAAATTTTCAGTAGTGTAAGATCACGCTGACGTGCAAATACTGACTGACTAACAATGATCAGAATTCAAGATTTATTATTTTTTAGAGGCCGCAGTGATGCATAATTTTGGAGTCTAGTTTCCTTATATTTTTTAGTTGAAAAATCCTTGTTTGATTTGTGCTGCTTAATCGGAGGAATTCTATTTTCATAGTCGACATCCAATTATTTTACTTTTTTGATCCCACCTATTTTACAATAGCATTTTTTGCTCATTTGCCGCCTGGAAGGATTATGTTAATTTCCAGCGCTATAAGGTAAAGAAAGTAATCCTATGTGTTCTGCTGATGCGTATCAGACCACCAAAAGACAATCGAAGACGTGCTATTTGAATTATCGAAGAGAGTTTATTTTTGTGTCTCATAATGTTAGTAGTTTTGTTGACAAAGAACAGATCTCATTCGCTTTATTATGGCGAGCAAAAAAATTGCAATTTTTCAAAACATTGCATATTGAAAGGAAAAGAATGTAGTATTTTAACCTTGCGTATTGAAAATACATAGCTATCCTAGAGACAAAATCCACATTAAAAGCTCTTTCGACAAAAAATCCTTGGAAAAAGTCCAAGAGAAAGTACCAATGACGTAATCGAAACATCGTAAAATATAAATCTATTGAAACGAGTGACTAACAATTTCTATTATGGGTTGATTTTGATCTCTTGACTGCATTGAAGCAAGTAGCATTGGCTATATAAATGATTTAACGTTAAAAGCTCTGTCCTAGAATTCATAGATGGTCTAGGTTTGACAACCATGGAGTTCTAGGTTGTTTTTTGTTTTTTTCTTTTTGGGGGTGGGGAACTAAGGGATTAGTTCGTGGTATTTACGGAGCCTGTGATAACTCCTTTATTATTCGATAAATTTCGTGATATATGAAGACTATGCATTTCACTTGCTGTTGTGGATTAGAGATCGAAATGTTCAAGTTTCGCTTCGAAATCTTTTTCTCGTCTCATACCTTGAAGAGAAAAAATGGAAAAACATTGATTTTGAATGAAGTCAAAAGGTTCACAGATCAACTTCATGTTTTCAAATCCTCGATATCCCAGTAAAAAAAAAATGCTTGCTCCCGCTAATGCTTTATGTATTGAATTTTTTATTTACTTCTTTCTTTTTTAAAGAGATTGCATTATTAATCCGAAAAAGAACAGCAGACTGCCTTCCTTATTTCGGCTCTGATGATAGCCTTGAGAGACTTTAATTATGTATTGTGAGGGCAGAATATTTTCATATCACGATATTTTATAAGTATGAGAATCGACTGACTCAAAGAAACACTACTTGCTCTTCTTCTTCTTCTTCTTCTTCTTCTTCTTCTTCTTCTTCTTCTTCTTCTTCTTCTTCTTCTTCTTCTTCTTCTTCTTCTTCTTCTTCTTCTCAACTTCACTCATTCTCTTTATCTCTCATTCTACTCTTTTTTCTATTTTTGTGTTCATTTACATGCCACGAGACATGAAAAAAATTACAGACATGTTTATTCTTCCATTTGTTGATGGGATTGTTGGTGGGATTGGTAATTGTTGAATGATCACTTCTGAATGTAAATTGATTAAATTAATTCTGGTGAATTGTACAATAATTAAATGTGAATATACCGATTGCAACGAGTGATAACCTGATTTTAAACCGAGGAGTGGAAACTGCTCACAACCACAAGGCTGCAATAGAATTATCTTTGGAATATATACATGGTTATTAGGGACCACAAGTCTTCAGTTAGTTCAACAGAGAGTGTTGAATCTTATGAGTTTGAACTCCAGTTACAGATCGGTAAAGCTTCTGTGCACGTATGTGTGTGGATGGGTAGGCGTGGAAATGCTCTGTGTGTGTGTGTGTGTGTGTGTGTGTGTGTGTGTGTGTGTGTGTGTGTGTGTGGTTGGTTCGGTTTTGTCCGTGTGTGAGCGCGTGTCCTTTGATTTTAATTAATATCGACTCACAAAACTATCAATCTCATTTGGCTTCAAATCCAAGTAAATAAATATATTGAATTATCTAGTCCTTTTATTTAACATTGGCTATTGCTTTGTCCATGAGGAGAAGAACGAACTAAGTCTTGTGAAGAACTTTAAAATTCATGTTTATCGTTCACGCGAATGTTTTACTTTAATCAATTTAGATAAGTGATAAAGTTGATGAATACAAAGAGTTTTCCAGACTACTGAATTCCCTCTTGTTTGTGTTGTTAACACAACGGTTCGACCGATCCATCCTCTGTTATTTTACAGGTATACTATCCGAATATGATGGTGATAAACAGAAATGTTTTCTCTGCAATGATAGCAACGCTTACAATGTAAGATTCGTGTGTTTTTCTCTCCTTATTACGCCTGGATTTCTATACTTTGTCCTTGTTGAATATTAGAAGTTGAACTCCTCACGTCTGACATACACTCACCTGGCATTGGTGTAAGCGTTGCCACTATTTGAGTTGAAACATCTGTTTACCACTATCACTTTCGGCTAGTACACCTGAAGAAGGTCGCAGAATGTGCCGACCGAAACGTCGTGTTAACATTAACGAGAAGGCATTCAACCGTCCGAAAAACTCATTGAATGTTAACGAACTTCCAAAAAACCATTGACAGTATTTGAATACAAAAAGTTATATAAACAGACACAAATATACATGTTTAACGTAATGCAAAAACCATTGGAATCTTCCTCTTGTAAATTTGCTGAATATAAAGAGAAACAATCATAAATTGATAATTCTATCTTAACAATTATCCTCCAGATTTTATTGAATGATTTCATTTCGTCTCTCTGAAGTACAAATTTTAGAAATACATATGTAGTCAAGCAACCAATGGTACCCAAGCAGCTACACTACTGCGTTAGTTATTAGCTATAACTGAAATGCAAGTATATAAATACACTTCTTATGTTAGTGGGTGCACTTGGTAGCAATTCTGTGCCATGTGTTACTCGTTCTAACTATGAAATAAAAAAATATGTAAAAACAAATCCCCTTCTTGCGTCAGTAACTGATACCACTAGATTAGAATCAGGCCAGAGGAAAATACATTCGGCTGTGGGAGGCGGAAATGCACTGACAACTCATTCTTTGACAATCTTTATTACTACCCCCAGCCATGCAGCAATCAAAAACAGCTTTATAAATAAATACAACTAAAGAAAACGCAACCCTCTTCATCAGAAAAATGCCAAGCATCTTTCCTATTATCCGAAAATAACATTCGCTCAATTATTACAAGGACAAGATGCCTTGGTGAGCAAAATAGAAGACAGTGCGATAAAGTGGAACGGAGAAAAGATGAGGGATGTGAGGCACTTTTTTTTACCTATTTTATGGCTGCTGTGTACTAGGCTTGGTGGCTTTTCACAAATCTATCCATAATATCGTGCAAGCAGCGGTGGCTCATCTAGTAAATGCATTGGCTCATCATTAACTCGTCATATCAGCATTGTTTGTATTTCTGTTAAAGCATTACTTCAGTATTGTTTCTATGTTTCTGTTTTCCTTCATGTTTTCTCTATTACTTTTGCTACTGTTTATTCATCTGATTTTACGTGTTATCATTTTTTATAATTTGCATAAAGAGATCTAGTTTTGCAATAATCACGATTGATTTGAATTTGATTTTGGTTTTACAAGTGTGGAAGTAGATTTTGAACAAGTCTTTCACAAAACTGTTGAATGCTTAGCGACACATTTATTATATAAATATCTGATGACTTAAGTAGTCATAGTAGCTGATACTAATTATAGATTGAAGACGACAAGGTCGAAGATTCAATTCCATGTGCTGAGATCGTCAACGAGCATTAAGAGAAGCAAAAAAACAAATGTTTTTTAAAATTACCTTTATCAATTATAATAATATTGTCATTATTTCTCGTTAGGATTGTGCATTTGTGTGGCTTCAAACTAGAATTCTAATACTATTTCTTTTTGTTTTTGTAAAAATCATGATTATCAGCGTTGCCACAATCATATTTAGAAGCTTGGAGTCTTCGCATGCTTTCAAAGGATAAAAATGAAGTTGATGAGAGGGTGGAAAACTTTGATCTCTTGATCAATCAGATTGATTAGAATTATCTGCTAAGACATTTCGTTTCCAATAGAAACACTGGTTATGTTCATTTATTTAATTTTCTGTACAAATCAACAATCAACTCAAAAAGTTCAATACCACATAAAACTGAGTGAAACCTCTTGATTATAACAGTAATTTTACACATTTTATCTTGCTTCGCTGATATCAATAAAATCTTCACATATGCCGTCACTTGATTTAGTAACACGAGTAAATTGGTTTAAAGATTGAAATCATTTCGTCTTATTCAATTTACATATCCTCTGAATCGTACACAGATTAAAGCACATTTTGCTCTTTTAAATGATATGTATTTCAATGTGAATGATTTAGAAACAGTAATATAATGTTAGTTTATAAAAATACTGCAGTCAAATAGTTTAGGTACAAATCAATTATCTGCCATTTTTATTAAATACCCCCAAACAAATAAAAAGAGTAATAAATAATGGGAGAAATAACAAAAAACTGATACCTACTTAATCGATTTTCTTCTTAGTTTTATTACTGTTTCCAATGGGATTTTCCTCAACATTCCACTATAACATTGCAAAGATCGTTTGCGTTTGTGGGCTCATTGCCCCGGGTGTTAGTTTCGATCCCTAGCCGTAAGTTCTCGATGAGTTGGTGATTGGGTCGATCACCGCAACATCTCAGTTTTATTGTCTCCAGTGTAGGCCTCGGTTTGATGACTAGTTACCTTGTTGGAAAAAATTCTCGACCAGCCCATATGATTTGGTAACATAATATCATCCAATATTCCTACATGAAATTAACTATTCATAATTCTTTTGAATCGATTCATCGGATGAACACCATTTCCAGACTTGCCACTGCACATCATGACAGTTCATCCTCTGTGTTTAACTACACTTCTGATGGAGTGGAGATGGTAATCTTCGCTCACCCAGGTACCTTCCTTAATGTACCTCCCACAATAAGATCCAAATATGTTATATTTCGATTTGTCATTCAATATCATTTTCGACTACTTTTCCAATCAATTAAGAATTGGACACATGCTCACCTACTCTTAATAGGAAAACACGAGTGGCTTTGAGGGCTACAAATATCATGAGCAGAAATTGCTTCGGGTGATTTTTCATGGTAATCATACCTATTTTCAAACCATATTTTGGGGTTAGATAATTGCCCAACGACAGTTGGTGAATGTACTTATATAGCGATTGTTTTACATTCTCCAGAGCTGACCGTATCCAAATGAACACCAGCCTTGTAGATCGTTATGGTATTGTAATGATTTTTGGTATCGATAAGGCCTGAACGCTCGAAATGTTTTGTTCGTAATGTAAGCAACGTATTTCGAACATCCGATATCAAAAGCTAGTTTTTGTAGAAGTACGATCTTTGCCCTTGACTGTAGTGAGTAACAACCTTTTTGCTCATCACAACTATCTGAATTCTCAAACTAAAACATTATACGTAACTTATTTCACTTTATTATATATACGACATTATTCAAAGAAAAATGTGTTACTAGATTTAAATAATTTCTGTCAAAACATACTTTACAGGAATGCAGAACCAACGCTTGCGTCAAAGTGAAGTTATTAGTGAGGACTTGACCGTCTCTACTTCATTAGTAGCTACCCACCACCAATCCATGACCATTGCTAAGACGGTTAGTAAGTTGGAAGATATTCCTGTCATCGCAAATCTATTCCAGGTGCCGGGGAGTCCAGGAGTTTAGGTCATGATGCCATTTTTATGACAGTGAGAGTTTCTGGAAAATACCTTGGCCAGTACTATCAACACCTTACGCCAATTAGCAAAAAGGACGGTTTTATGGCTCCCACTTGATACGGTATACCAGCTCACCTTTAGAATTTCACGATCTCTGGGGGGTTATATTACTTTGAAATTCTATTTGAAATGATCACTCGCTAATACACGGCGAATATATCATTTGGCCTTGACAACGTACATAGAAAAACAATTAAAGAAAATAGACTGCTTCAAGAATCGAATCTGTCACTGATAGGAAGCTACTTTAACGTAACATCGGTCTTACCATTGAGGTAAACTACCTGCCGACGAAAATAACCGCTATATGTCCAAATTCACGCAATGTTCATTCACTGTCCATATCTGCTGTGTTTGTTTCTCGACGCAGACAATTATATTATCAAGAGATGGATAAATAATCCGACATAAATAATTATGAATGGGTTATATTACACTTAAACTCTATTTGAAATGACCTCCCAGTAATTTTTTTTTTTTTGGAATGGCCTGGCTATTGCCTTGTGTAAAACATTGAAACATACAGTTTAAAAGCATTAAATATCTTTCTGTTGATCAAAATTATCCAACCATGTTCATGGAATATACCAGATGGCCATTATCGTAAAATCCAAAATTCAATTGGCTAAACTTTCACAGAAAGTACTGCATTTCAGAGAACTTTAAGAAGGACAGATGGTACTTATTCAAGAGACAAATTGACTCTGAAAATTTCGGCTTGATTGAACAAATAGTTCAGAATTTATGACAAATTGAAATTTACGAAAATCTGCATGTCTCGAGCCGCAGCATTGTTTTGCCAACTTCATATTATCGGTATTCAAGGAGATATCCACATGGAATTTGGTACCCCCGTTGATTCCCATCTAAATAAGCCATTCCTGACTTTATTTCACCCTTATGACTCCTTCAAAATCGGGGTAAATTGCATTTCAGGGGGAAGGTCTGCTTATTTTTTAAGCCAGTCACATAAGCTAAACTAAGGGCGTAAAAAAATTCTACTGGATTATTTTCATTCGATGTATTGCGTTTGACAGGCCTGAGAGAGTAGGCAAAAAAGTCCCTTAATGAGAGGAGCAACAAAGAAAGAACATTCCTGGCTAATGGTTCTGAGGGTGAGGACAATAAGTGGCTTGATCTGCCATTTTTATCGATTAGGTCTGGCTAATCCCCTTTCGAAAAGAAACTTACGATAGCCGATCGTATAAATAGGCTTTGCTCAACATTCAGATTAATTTCTATCACTTTTTATGAACTTTTCTATTTTTAATCTTTAAGTTAACATTTATTGTTAACAACTTTTCTCTTTTCTTTTTTCTTTAGTTACAATCGGGTTAAGCAAACATAATTTGAATGTCAACAGAACTGCTCGATGAAAATTTATCATAATTGAGTTTTTGACTTCAGTCACAACATATTCGAAAAAATAGATCACCTTTTTAAGCCTTCAGGCGGGGTTTTTATTTACATAGTAACTATAACAGTAAACTAGACCACTATTTGTTCTTTTCCTTGGGAAGGCAAGATTTCCTCATGGTTGTTGATGGCATCACCAATTCAAAGAAATTCATCATTAATACCCCAGTTAAGAATAATGGTCAGATTATACCAGATCTCTTGGCCATGCACGGTGCCATTGGCTGTGATGCAGTTGCAAGATATTTTGGAATTAGAAAGTGAGTAGCAATCCTAAGAAGCCAGAAGTTCCAGACAGTTTTGTGACCCTGGTGAAAATCTTAATGCTGTAAAACAGGATACACAGTTCATTTTTGGTTTTTTATGGAATGAAAGACTATGAGTCAGCTACTGAAGCTAGATACAAATTGTTGATGGAAAAAAGAGCAAGAGCATAGCTAATGTCCCTAAACTGTAGTCATTGTTCCCAAAAGATAAAGCATTGTACCAAAAGCGTGGGTCTGTGCTCACATTCAGGTGGCTACATAAAATAGTTCTTTGGAAGCTAATCCATCGGTACTTGATCCAGCTTTTCATAGGTAGTGCAAAGGAAGAGGATCCAATTCATTGGCTGCAGTTTCAATCCGATCGGATCTTCCATTAGAACCAGATGCATTTCTGAAGGTGATAGTGGGTTTTCACAAAAGAGTCAAACCATGTAATACTATAATGATATAATGTGGTTGCGGCAATGGAGGAATGACCTGCACTGTGTTTTGCAATTGCCAAGGGATGGCGAGTGCTGGAACGTCCTTACTAAAGGCTACTTTAGTAATTTATTGTACGAGTGAGATTTTGAGTTTGTCAAAATCCTTTCTAGAAAAATTGTTTTTTGCAGATTTCCCTGATCTAGAACTGAACATTGTTATATATTGAATTCATGAATATCAGTAAAACTTACCAAATTTGTCATCATCATCATCATCATCATCATCATCATATTATTATTATTATTATTATTATTATTATTATTATTATTATTATTATTATTATAAATACTACTACCACCACCACCTCCAATAACAACAATATAAGAAATGATCGATAACGCCTTGTTTGATGATATTTTGAAAAGAAGGAAGATGTTTTCTTTAATTTTTGCAAATATAATATAGTAACACTGACAATAGCTTGGGAAATTTTCATTGAAGTTTTTTCCAAAAATAGATTAAATAAATTTAAACAGACATAGCTTCAAAAGAATCCTCAAAAATTCTTTATGAATACATTTTGTAAAAATTATAAATTGGGTTATATGATATAGAAACTCTGATTTGAAATGATCTCCCGTCATTATACAGTTAATGTATCACTTGGCCGGACAACGTAAATAGAATAAACAATTAAAGAAAATGGGACTGCTTCAGGAATTAAAGCTGTGATCGATAGGATAGCCGCTTGAACGTAGCGTTGCTCTTACCATTGAGGTAAACAGACGCCGGATATGCAGAGGCCTAAATAATGTTCACTCTAAATTCTCATCTTGTTTATTCTTGGTCTATATTTTCTCTATTCGCTTCTTTCAACGCGACAGTTATGTATTAAGAAATGGATATAAGGTGCAACAGAATGACATAACTACAGCGTTGGAAGAAACGAATTGAGCAGATATAGACGAGAATAAGAATATATTGTAATTTATTTGTAAATGCAAACATTTTTCGAAAAATTAGGGGGTAAATGATATCTCTCAGAATGTAGAATATTTCTAAAATCTGATAATAATAATAATAATAATAATAATAATAATAATAATAATAATAATAATAACAAAGAGTTTATGAAAATATAAAGGTGAGTACTGTTTGTGAGGCATCAGGCCTTATTCATATCCACCTGTTGCATTGATAAAAAGAAAATTAAAATTAATTAATTAACATTTATTTGGTGGAAAAAATACATTCCATTCTATTTATGTATTTCCTTGTCCGTCATGTTTAAATCCCAATGTAAAGAGGGAACGTAAATGGCACGTTCAGCGATGAAAACCGTCATTCATCAAAGTTATCAGAACTTTTATGCGTGACGGATTTAAATCTTATCATTATTATCAGTAGTAGTAGTAGTAGTAGTAGTTAGTGCATGTTCACACCAGATGTGCGGTGGTCATTGTTAGAGGCTGAGATTGTAAGTTTCTAGTCTTCCTCTCAGTTCACAGTAATACGATGGTTCGCACTTTCTCGATAGATGTCTCGTGGTCATTGCTAAAGGCTGTGACTAGAAGTCATCTTGAGTCTCCAAGTACCACTTTTAATCGTCAAAATCGAGTACCTAGCCACTGCAGCCTGCTGATCTAAGGCAACAAATCGCAAGTGAAATGATCAAAGCCCAACTGCAAGAAAGAATGGGCAAAAGTCGATGCAGACCTAAGCAGAATAATGGATAGATTTTGTGGAACAGCAGAGGAGAGTTCCTGTACAATTACGGGGCAGAAGGGAAAGAGAAAACAATAGCCTCCTCCAAGTCCAGAAAGCAACACGAGGTTGAATGCTTAGTCAAGGGAGAAGGGTCATGAGGAAACAATGAAAGGAATCATACCTGGAAGATAGAATGGGTATCAACCCAATGTAAGCAGATCAAAAGCCTGAGAAGACTGCAGAGAGCAGAACACTTCAGAATTCGGTGCAAGAAGGAAGAGAGAGTAAGAAAATATTTCAACAAGAGCACTTTCTATAGGAAAATAGTGGATCACTCAAAATGCCAGAGTTATGAAAGAAAGAAGCACGGATGACCAGAAATACGAATAAAGTATCATACCTCCAGACATGCCACCGATCCTGCAACAAGAACACCCGACATGACGACAGTCCTTCAAGATGGAACGAGATTAAGCTCCAGGACCAAATGGAGTTCCATACCTGAGGCTCCTGTGGATGCAAATGTCAGACACACAAGCTTGATATGGCATCAGACTCGAGCTGCAAAAGGGAGAGGATGGCCTGCACGTCTTGTTCCTAGACTTGGCTAATACTCTCGTCTGGACAACCTTTTAGTTTTTCACATTGCCAGTGACTATTACAAATCAGTCCAGATACTACTTCCAAGGTTAGCAATTCTGCCTCACAACATCAGGGTACGCTATAGATTACATATAGTAATCATAAAGGTAGGAATAATAGCCGGGTTTATCATCTCCTATTCACCATGACAATGGACCTGGTTATCCAAGCATCCACATGAGTTGTAGGGAGAGAACAGCTGCAAATCTGTTGGACACAGTTGGAAAATTATCTTTTCAATGTAACGTGGACAGGGATGAACTTCAAACCCATAAAGTCTAAGAGCATATCCACAATCAAACAGAAACTCACGGATCACAGATTCCACATCAACGGAACAGCCATCCCAATGGTGTCAGAGTGGCCAGTTAAGAGCCAGGAGCAGTGGTATAACGTGGAAGTAAAGTCTTGTCTACCAGGCCCGTTAATGGCTTTCCCCCTCAGCTGATAACTTTGGGCTGGGTCGTTATGTGCCTTATCGAAGTTAAGTTGAAACTAGTGCTTGCAGTTCAGGCGGATAATGTTGCCTCTAACGCCCTCCGAATTCCCTATCACCAGGTCAAGAAACTGGAGAGAACAATCAGTTCATTCAAGAACTTGGCTTCCCTCGCTGTCTCAGCAGTGTCGGTTTGTATGCAAACGATGCTCAGGAGCTGACGGTCTCCAGCCTAATTGAATGCACCAAGGTTAGGCTCGATATGACCCTGACTGAATGTCAGAACGCAACGAGCTGCAGACTTGCAATTGTGAGATAGTGGACACCATCTGTGGCTGTACAGAGGCAAAATCTGCTCTCAGGCATTGAAACATCGTACGCCCAGTGCAGCACGGGAGAGGTGGGTTTGGGTTCCAGACAGATCGATCTGCATGGTGCAAAGCAACACCTGTCCAGAAAAGAGAGCTGTAGGTAGCTGAGATCCTGCTGCAAGGGAAGACAGGCTTTGTGCAAAAAAGATTTCGTAGACCAAGTGGGACCAATGGACAAAGTGGAAAAACCTTGAGAATCAAAAACTTAACTTTGGGAAATGGAAGAATTAGCTTCATCATTAGAGCCACCTGCTCCATACTCCAAAGGAACCGAAATCAGTCAGTTGGAGAGGATCCATCTTGTCATCTTTGTCAACTCCAGCGACCTCATTGGCTGCAAAACAAGTCTTCTCAAGGCCGCTATACAAGGAGGTATATGATGCTGAGCGGAGGTTTTTTTTAATTACCCCATATCTTTTCAACATTGGCCTCCATTTTTCTAACAGTATAAAGAAAGAATGGTATTGAATGAATTTTATCTGATTTTCATCTATTGAACAACCTTAGCCATCAAAAATGGCAAAGGGTTCTATCTTTTTTTTATGTGTTTGTGTTTGTGGGTTTATGTTTTTTGTGTGTGGTTGTTTGCTTGTCTATTTGTTCCAGCCCTTCTGCCTAAACCGTTTTGTCTATAGAATTGGAAATTGGCATCAGTACTCCACAAGACCCCTTCTAAAAATGTCTTTTTTAATATTTGG
This sequence comes from Thysanoteuthis rhombus, assembly GCA_963457665.1. Taxonomy (NCBI): domain Eukaryota; kingdom Metazoa; phylum Mollusca; class Cephalopoda; order Oegopsida; family Thysanoteuthidae; genus Thysanoteuthis; species Thysanoteuthis major. Next base: position 14,435,869 of record OY735215.1, read on the forward strand.
AAAAATAATATTTTTGGCTTTTGGGGCCTTATTCTGGCCGTTTTATTAATAACATTTAGATTCTCCAGAATGTAAATGTTTCAAGATATCATTTTTTACTTTGATTTAGATGTTTCCAGTGATGTCATAAATAGAATTTATTCTGATCACATTTTAAAATTCTCTCACATCTCCTGTCGTTCAATTATTGATTGTGATGTCTATCTTTTTATTTCATAAATTCTTTTTTTGAACAGAAATTTATTCCACCCGATCGGGCAAATATTTAGTCTATATGTATCAGTAGTAGTAAGAACAAAAATGTTATCAAAAACAGTGCAGACCCCAACTAAAGGTTCTGTGATAGCGCAGCTGAAACTATCGACCACGTCGTAAGTGGATGTCCTGTTGAAACTCTCAATGAATTCTGAGAGGGATAGTAGTCTGTAAGCATTATGACGCACCACACATATGTATGAACACCGTTCACAACCGGTAAGTGAAAAGGTTCTCGGTCGTTTCGTCGAACGACGTATCGCTGACAGCATTGTCAGTCGACAGCACTTGTCGTAGACAATCCTTTTGACGAATTTTCTTCTGCCGACTTGGCTTCGTTTATGTTTTTAACCTCTAAATTGAGTAAATAAGGTATTAGACGAAAAGGTTGACGGCTATAAGCCATGTTGGGAATACATACTTCGTCGAAAAGGTTATCCACGAATGGGCTGCACGACGGTGAAAGAACTGTTGGCGACACGGCGTTCGATGAAACGACTGGACAGGAACTGAAACACAAAATGCAGCAATATTATGGGATTTCCCAGTTTTCAAGGATCGAACCCTCACAGCCAAATGCCCAGACATAATGAACGAGGACAGGAAGGAAAAGGTCTGTCTATTGATATGACCATTCCATCAGACAAGAAGATATCTGTAAAAGAATTCGAGAAATCTTCTTTGTACTTACAAAGACATAGAAATTCAGATCACAAAAAAGTGGCAACTGAAGATGGAAACAATAGATTGGTGTCATTAAAAAGTTGACTAATATCAAGGTAGAATGTCAGGGAGCTCAAACATCTATGAAATACGGAAAATTTTTCTCAGAGGCACTGACCATATCTTCCGTAAAGCAATGTCCATGTAAATATTCTATCTTATACAACTATGTACTGTTTCTGTTGTGTAGCTTGATTTCGTATTGGTCCCCACCTTTTTTGTAAAGCATGAATCTGATAATTATCTGTCATTGCCTACTGAGTTATATCATCGTTACCTTTTTCTAGCTGAGATTCGGTGTGCAATGAATACAATTAGATATCATCATCATCATCATCATCATAATAATAATAATAATAATAATAATAATAATAATAATAATAATAATAATAATAATAATAGTAATAGTAGTGTTAAGGGCGATTTGGATATCTACCAAAAAACGCTGTCTATTGCGACGCTTGCTTCTGGCGCCAGACCAAATAATCAGACTTGCAGCCGTTCAACACGTATGTCGAAATTTATTTCTTAGCAGCCATTTTCGTCACGTGGTCAGACACGAGCATACGCTGAAGAAACAGTAAATGGTCGCTCAACTGGCATGCGATGGCACCCATACTCACAAAACCAAGCAAAATGGTATTGTATACTGGTAGAAAGTTGATCAGTGAAACAAAGAAACAAAGTGAGAGAACTAATTAATCTCAGTCAGAGGTTGACATGTGGGTTACAACAATACGTATGCAAAATATATTCTGAATGATCGATTGTTAGGTTGTAAGTGGTGGATTATTTTTAGAACAAGAAATGTTCATCTCGATGGATGTTGTGTTACTGCTCATTCGCAAAGTAGTAATGCAAGAATAGATATCGTTAATACAGATTTCCGCCAACATGTAATTCTACAATTTTGCCGAATTATTTACTCTTCACTCTGTTCATTCACATACTTGCATTCCAAGAAATACATACATATACTTCATAGAAGAGAGGAAAAATAAAAACAAATATTTATTTGGATGTTACAACCTTTGTGATTTAGAAAAGTCATGTCGAGGTAGAGGCAACCATTTAATAATTGATTGGATTTACTCATTTGCGTGAATAATTACCACGATTGAATATGTGAGATAGTGAATCCATGTGATTGATAGAGTTAACGTCTAACAAATATAATTATGGAAGCAGCAGCGATTGTACGTGATCGAAATGAAAATAACCACACTGGGAAATACACAAAAGCGACATTGGAACTGATCAAAAAGTGGAGAAATATGAAGATAAGAAGACGAATTCAAAAGAGCTGAGCTAAAGTAACTTAGGAATAAAAGGATGGAGAGGGAAAAGAAAGAAAAACACGAAAAGGATAGTAGAGGCTATCAGAGAAGGAAAGTGTTTAAAACACACTATGACCGTGGATCATACAGGCAAACAACGGACGCTTGCACTGATGGACAGAAATGTCGTAATCATCATATACAGGGACAACGTGTTAAGAATAACTGAAAAAATAACTGAAAAAGTAAAAAAAGGTAACTCAAAACTTATATCTAGTGAGAATCCTACTTCACAAGAAAGGAGATAAATAAAATCTTGGCAACTATTGCCCTGTTACATTATCACCTAGCACATATAAGCTACTTACGAAATATTTACCAGTAGGTTTGAAAATCAACTACGTGGACAGGTTTCAGAAGTGGCCATTCAATAATAGACCACCTACATACAATAAATCAACTGATCGAAAAGACATAAGATTTCAACAAACCTCTTTGTTTGGCTTTTGATGAATATGAAAATCATTTGACTCGGTAAATCACACAGCAAAGTTAGATGAATATCATGAAAGCGAAATAAAATGATGCATAACGATAGACTGGATAGACTAAAGTCATATTGAAAAGCCCCTTACCAATGAGCTATAGCGTGAAGTAAATAATTAATGCATATTAACAGCTATAACGTACGGATGCGAAACGTGGAAACTACCAACACAAACTGAAAACCAACTTAGAATCGCGCTAAGATCCACGAAAAGAGCAATGCTAGGGATAACTCTAAGAGATAGAAAAAGATCGCCATGGATTTGAGAGCGGACTAGGATGAAGTATATGGTACAAATATTTGAAAGATGGGCTAAAGACGTAGCAAGAAGAGATGACAAAAGATGAAACAAAAGATTAACCGATTGGTGCTCATAGGAAGAGTAAATGCAGTAGGAAAATATCAGACACAAGATGGAAGGATGAGAAAGAAAAAGTTTGCCAGTAAAACATGGCAGAGGTCAGCGCAATCGCCATCAACATAGAAAGAAATGGGATGGACCCTTGTCTGCATTGGACATAAGGCCTATGATTGTGTGTGTGTGTGTGTGTGTGTGTTTGTGTTTGTGTGTGTGTGTGTGTGTGTGTTTGTGCAGAGAAAATGGATTTATTTGTATGTACCTATATGCGGAGTTCAAGGTTCATTCTCAGTTACGGGAAACAATTCCTGGCACCCATTCCTAGTTGCCTCACCTTTCCCACCGTAAATTTAAAGTTCTTTTGGATGTTTCGTCCAATCCCTAAGGTTTTGTTACTATCTATCTCCAAATGGCGCCAATATCGAATACTATGTGCCCTACAGGAGCGTTAAACGGTAATTACGTTCCTGTAATCGAACATGTAATACTTTTTTGCGGCTTTTATCCATGATTCTATAATTCAAATAACCACACCAGTATATTCACGGATGGTTTTAATCCATCAACTGGGCTACCCTTGGTGATGGTGGCGAGCGAAAATGATTGCAAATTATAATTACGTTACTGTAAGGTAAACATATGGCATATCCCACAACTGCTGTAAACAAACGCCCAACAGTCTCAATCGATGGAATACGTAAAATCTACTTCTCAGGTGCAAAATTTCAAGACTGCAAATTGTGAATTGAAATCAGTGAGTCAGGAACTTAGTGGTATTTAGTAAAAGTTGAGTTTATAAATGTGGGCCAGTAGCAAAAGCCGAGAAAGGCATTGTGCCCCATTAACTACGAATGCTTGTGGTATCATCTGCATCCCATTTAGCGTCCGTGTTAATACTTACGTTACTTGTACTCACGTTACCACGGTATAGAATCGCTCGACACGTACTTGTAAGCTGAATTTTGATCCGACTTCAACTTTGCTGAGATACAAAATCTTTATATTGGATATGATATACCGATGACGTCACATGAGGCGATACTTAATTCATTAAACGTACAGATTCATCAAATGTACGGATTCATTAAATGTACGCCTCAATATTAGAAATTATTCTGTAATGAATGCTGTAATTTTTTGCATGGACAACTCATTATACTTGCTTACACATGTACTCGTAATTCTATAATGCCAAATTGGTTAGATGTTTCTTCTGTCTGATTTGCGTTTTTAAACTTTGATTTTCATAATGTAAATTTCTTGCAGCATAAATTTCACTTGAATACAACAGTACTCGAATATGGCGTAGAGTGAGGTAATATCCCGAGTTCGAAGTTGACGAAATCTGGTAAATGAAAATCCCCGGTTTCAACAAGCCTTCTTCCTAGATGCCCAACTAGTAATTGTGATCATGGCGATTTCTACGTGTAAATTATCATAAGTGAAGAATAACGGTATATTGTCATTGTCTTTAACAGCGTCCTTCTTTTCATCATGAAAGTTTGTTTTTGTAACTACCACGGACTGTTTTTTAAAATAATGGTTCCCTATGTTATCGCATTTTGTTGCAGATTCATGGTAAATACAGATATCAGCAGCAGCAGTCTTTAAACGTCCATCGTTGGACATAGACCTCCCCAGTTCGTCACACCATCGTATATTTTGTCGGCGCCAGTTTCGCATATGATCTCCGGAGGTCTGCGTTGTGAGTCGTGATGTGCAGAAGTTGTCTGCCATTTTTGCAACATGACCGGCCAATTGCCATTTCAGTTTTCTTATGGATTCTATGTATTGGACTTGTTTTTTCACTAATATACTGCGCTGTTCTTTTTAGCACTTGTGGAATTTTCTTGTTCTTGAAGGTTGAGTTTGTCCTGTCGAAAGCTAGCCAACCTAGTGTGATTCTTCACTTGATTTCTTCTCTTTTTGAGGATTTCATGGAAATTTGCTCACCTAGACAGATGTAGTTGTCTTTGATTTTGATTGTTGTGTCTTTGTCTCAGTGTCTTCATTCTCAGCAGAAAGGACAAGCTACTGATAAGGACAATAAAACATCTGGAGTGGATATTATTACTAATTGTCAGCGTTTGCTCAATAGGTTTAAGTCTGAAAATATCGATACCAACAATAAACCTGGAGGAAGGCTAAAACCTGTTCTCAATGATGGAGAATCGTCAAGGGTAGAGGAAAACGACCCACAGAGAATAGTTCAAGTACTTTCTTGAGACTGTGGAACTTCCACAGACGCCATATTACGTGATATCAAGGCAATAGGGAAGGTGAAAAGTTAAAGATCGCATATTATCATTAGAGGATCGTAGGAAATGTTTTGCTTCAAATAGATCATATTTCAAATAAACATTTACTTTTTTTCAGTGACGGCGCTTGGTCAGACTGTCGCCACCTCCAGCAAATACTTCACTAGATTATTCTATTGGATTTTTTTTTCCGGGGTTCTACACATATATTGCGTCCCCAGAGCTCCGACCTATCCCCACCCACCTCTACATTTGTGGTGTCTACGGGTCTGACGCACTGCCTTTGCGTTTTTTGTTCATCATCCTTCGTCTTACTATTCAAAAAACGTTATTCGTTACAACCTAATACCACTCAACCGAAAGATGACTTTTGTCCAGTGAGGAGATTATAGATATCATCGAAGTCTGAGTGCGTGCATGTATGTTTTTTCGTACTTGTGAAGGTATGCATTTGTATTTTAAGCCTTTTTGCGTGCACATGAGTATTGATGCGTGTATAAAAGTGTGTGCATGTATTAATACGTGAGTGTATACGGTTTCCACTCGATTTCAAAATCAAACAACAATCCATTTACACTTAATAAAAACATTTTTGATACGATTTATCAACAATAAGCTTCTATATTACAGTTCTTATTTTACGGGTGTGAATGCTTATGTCATGTGTATTTGTATGAATGTATCTTTTAAAGTTATCAAAACTTTCTCTGACTTATTTGTTTGAAAATGGCCAATGAATCTCTGTTGGAATATGAAGTAGTTATTCACGTTTGTTGATATAGTATAAAACAATGAGTGAAACGAAACGAGAATATGGGCTATCCATAAGGGAGGGCCAATATAATTGATCGTCCATCTGTCGTTGTTTTTAAATACCCTACATGCAATCAAGAAATATCAATTTCTCACAAATATTTTGTGCGTCCATTCATGTTTTCATCAATTTAATCACTCCATTACTGTAAAGCTAATATTTTTCCATTGATTGTTTCATCATACTTTACCACATTTTCTCTTTTTCTGTCTTTTGTTTATTGCTTAGGTTTTTCCCTAAACTTCACTTTTTTTACTCTGTTGATTCAACTAAAGTTGATTGTATATTCCATTAAACAAACAATATGAGCATTCAAACTTACCCAACAAAACCTTCTCGTAGAATGTGTGCTATGTTCTTTTGAAATTACTGTTTCTGATTGAATATCTGCTTCAGATTGTTCATAGTCATTGCTGCATATATTTTGTCGTTTAAATATTAAATGATTTTTCTGAAAAGAAAATGGCTGTGACTACAATATTCCATATTGCTCTTTAGTAAAATGCTAAAACTGATTGACATAATGTAATGTATTATTGTTTCAAAACGCATCGGGTAAGCATCATCCTTTTCTTTAGATAGCTATATTACTTAGACATGGTTAATTTTCCACTCTACATCGGGACAACATTTTAGGAAAGATACGAGCATCTTAGCCGGAGGACAGGAGCAAACATCACCCTGCATTTTGTCCTAGAAGATTCAACGTTAGTTTAGCCCCATGATATCACAGGTAGCAATAAATTAATTCAGTCAACCCGGATAATTGAATATTACGTGTTTGTTGAAATCGATTCTTATTATGCTCTGTGTTGTTGCCACTTTTAATGTGTGTTCCCGCTTGTCAGTGACTCATTCACTTAGATTTAAAAGTATGTAATAATAGCCAAATGATTAATACTATACTCACTTACAAAAAGAATCTACTGATACTTCACGATTTGTCAACTGTTAAACAGAGTTTTTGCTGTTGAATTTGCTACATGCTCTTTCCATTCCATTATATTTGTGTCAAACGTACGAGAATTGAATTCCTAATCGAGAACAAGTGATGAATCTTAACATAAATTAAAAGAATAGTACATTTATTTAAAATTACTGTTAGCCGAAGCATTTCAGAGCATAAGATGCTCTTTACTTCTCTCGTCGGTCATTTGGTTCAAATCCACTGATGGGGACCGAATTGGAGACTCGACCTTCCGCCTTTTATCTACAAATTGATCCTGATCAAATTTTGCATGGCTTTCAGTAGCAGTAGCCTTTTAACAACCGTTGCCCAAGATTCGTCAGATTTTTCTATCATGGGCGTTGCAGAGCCAATACTTTATGAACCTGTCTAGTTCGTCATGCCATGTATCATTTTTTCTTTTTTCTTTTTTTTTTTTTTGCTGGACACAGTTTCGCTGGGGATCCAACATGTACGTCGTGCTGTGGTTGTCTGACATTCTTGCATCATGACCAGCCCATAACCATTTGAGTTTTCTAATGGATTCTGATTCTCCTATTTTTCTCTCTAATATACTGTGCTGCCTTATGATCTCTCCATGTTATGGGGGGTATGATTCTCTCCTGTACCTGTTGCACTGTTCTCAATTTTAGAATCAATCTGTTGGTTTGGTTCCATGTTTCAGCTCCATGAGAACTGTCGGGAGGATGCATTATTTAGGAATAATGGGATATTTTTTCTTGAATGTTGAGTTTGCACTACCGAAATCTTACCAACCTAGAGTGATTCTACCAACCAGTGCGTAAGCCTTGGCCTTTAGTCTTCTCTTCTGATACTTGATTCAAACGTACAAGAAACGCATGGCCTGCAATTAAAAGTTTTTTCCTTTCCTCACATTATTAAATGGAAACTGACCTAACCATCACGATGTTGAAACAGTAGCCTCAGCTTGATGTGATCCCCTTATTCGACAAAAAAACAAAGATATTGCGTTCCCTACCCATTTTTACTTATAGCACTAGAGTGAGGGATTGATAATCATGAGTATTTATTTGCACGATTTAAAGTGGGGTTATCAGATTTGGCCAGAAGAGGGAGTTATCCGATTTTTATCTCAGAGACTTAGCTAAAACAGGCATAAGATAGCATCGAATTTGGAAATCGAGTTAGTCTTGGGCAAAGGTTCAAAAACTCAAGAGGCTGATACTACAATACATACACCTTTGTGAACAGCAGAAAATATCTTCTTGTTCTAAAGAAGCTTGAGAAGTAGGCTTAAAAACACAAATTAAATCTCAATATTACTTTTTCAAAAGTCTTTTTCCCCAAGAGAAAACTGTAGCTAACTGCAATATATGTTATGTAATTTCTAAGATTAATTTGAAAAGTGTCATCATATGAATTATCTGTCTTCTGTGCTGTGAATCTTACAACAGATATACTTGCACACTAGGCAATATTCACATTAATATCTTCATCATAGTTATTCAACATTTAGTGCTGTTTGTGCGCTAAAAATATTTATAGGTTCCTTTCTGCTAGCTTTCAAGTGGTTTCCCACAGTATCATCAAATTGATATCATCTTGATGCGCAAACGTACATTAAAAATTTAACTCAGCCACTCGACGCCAAAGAGAGATATCATCAAACTGCTTGAGGAATTCTTCCAAAAATCTATCGTATGCTGAAAGATTTCAATAGTATTTTAATCATTATTGGAAGTTGAGCACTCGACCCGATTAAAAATCAGCAGTTCTCAAAAAAAATAAACAAATAATTGAAGATTATAGATCACTCTTCATGGTTTCTATAAGACATCTCCCTTGACTTCCACTCCTTAGAATAAGCTAGATTCAGATATAAAACATTTATATTGGCAACACTGAAGAGAATTAACTGTAATTCTCGAAACCATAGTTTCGTGCGACGGGCGGAAACTTATTTTACATGACAATGCATGCACAATATCTATACCCCAAGAACGGTTCAGTCGATTTTGACGAATTTTGTACGATTCATAGTTGTTCTTTTTCCGATTTATTCGGAGGAACTAAATTCAAGTTTGTAAGTTTACTGTAGAATGAAAATAGTTATATTAAAATGAAATGATGTTCCGTTGATGCAATGCTTATCATTGTGACAATGAGCACTTTTTATATAAATGAGATTCAATTTTACCCGTCATGTAATTACACTGAAATAAATTATATAATGGAATATATGGACAATTAACTCTTTTTGTTTCAAAGATTCATTTTTTTCAATTCATAAACAGTGTTGGTCAATATTTTTATTATCTATCTATAAAGTAAAAACGAATATCTAGAAAAAAACAAATTTTGCAATGTTTTTTCTGTTTGTCTCTGATCTTTCTTTGGGTTAGAATCAATCCGACTCTCATATGATTAAATCAGGAGTGTAACAAACGGCTTTCTCTTTCCGTTGGGCCTTGCAAAAAATGTCACTTTCTTTCAAACATGAGCAACCCACACATGCTGTACCTGCACATTTAATTTTATGACTCTTAACAAAGAAGGCATTCCTTTATCAAATGTCACGTTCAAACATAGTATACAGTATTCATTCAAACCAGAAACTTGTTTGCAGTCTGTGCACGTTAATTCCCGGTGATTATAAGATAAATCCCAATAAACCGGTGGAGAAATCGTTTCTGGAGCAGAAAATCTATCTGATTCGAAAGGGTTTTTTTCTGAATACTGTCATTTCAAAAGAATATGTTTTCATTCTAGCTAACGGTTACGATTAAATAATTAAAGTTCACTTCCTCTGACTCTAATTGCCAAACTTTCAGCGCCCTTCAAATTTAAATTCCTGTCAACTTAATTACAGTTGCGAATGTCAAAAATATAACCAATAGAGCTCAATCTATCTCCTCCTCTGATACATTTTTTTACTCAATAAAATTAAACAAACATTCATAAACAACTGATTCCCTAATTACGTTGTCGATAAATAACCAAGTTTAACGAAAATACTATAAAAAGTAATAACAGCAAAATAATAAAAATACAATGAACCTATTTTATTGAAACCAAATACACCAAACTATAAACAAGATGAGACGGCTATTAAGCACATCATGTATGTACAGATCTCCACTTGAATGCGATAAGTATATAAAATTAATTATAAAAACAAAGAATATCCAATCTTTTTATCACTGATGATGCTTGTCAAAAACCTCCGTTAAACAATATCAACGTCATCTACGAATTCTCTTGCTCTTTGAGACATTGTGTCCTATATGATAGAAAGTATAGATCCTTCCAGGCCCCCAGAAACATAAAAGAAATTTACACGATCTTTTTGTTTAGGATTCAATAACAAATCATCTCCAGTTTTACCCGGTCTTGATAACGACCAAGAAGCAAGGAGTGCTCAAAAATAAAACATTTGGACGATATTTACAAATTCATTACACCCAGACACACGTTCTCTTGGTAAACAAGAAAGGTTAACTGAAAGATTTTTGAAAAAATTCTTTGTTCATCACCTTCAATCAAACACGTTTCAATTAGAATTGCGACAGAAATACACATGCACACACACACACACACACACACACACATATATATATATATATATATATATATATATATATATATATATATATATATATATATATATATATATATATATATATATATATAAGAGTATTTCCTACTGAAGTCTCTTATGTACAATATATGTAACATGAGATCGAATCATTGAAATGCCTTCTTACCTATTTTCTTTTCCCATTTAGTCTCATGCTTATCTGCCATATAAAAAAGAAATAGATATGAGTTGATTACTTTTGTGTGGAGTGAAATATTTTTGTTGCCATTCCAAAATTGATTACAATCTTTCATTAAATGGATTATAATTGTTTTGTTTTTTTTACCAGATAATTGTGTCTTTCTGCTTGATCAAGTTAGTAACAGCAGAAAATTAGAGCCTGAATTTGATCTTAATTTAGTCTTGGAAATATAAACATTCAAGTCGAATAATATTAGACAACGTATCCATTTTTACTTGAAGATGCAGAATAGAGTTATTATACTATACTGAATAACATAGATTAACAAAAGAATTTTTTTTTGAAGAGACATTTCCTATCATGAGAAAGAGAAGTCAATTTCCCTCCCAGGGTGTCTACTTTAAACAAGAGCTGGCCTGAGGCATAGGCGGATAAAGCGGCTACTCCGGGCGCTCGGTAGGGCCCCCAAATTAAATTCTGTTTAGGTCCTCATAAAAGTTTGCGCAGGCTCTGCGGTCAACTATTCATCACTAAAAATGATATTCGACACAAATTAAATAATCGATCCGACTGGATTTTCCACCTGAACGTAAATGCTTTGAATGTATTTTTTTTTTACTTTAAGTAATGTAATGAAAATATATTCTTTCATTAATATGATAAATCTTACAGTATGAGTAAATTTAATTTTAGGACACATTGATTCCTATACAATAGTTGTGTAGTCCTGGGTAAATCAGATATACAGGATTCTAAATTTTAATGCTTTTGGCATGTTAAAGGGAAGTCCTTGTGTGTTACATTTTGCCGAAAAGTGATTAGCTACTACTGCAGACGCGGTTATTCAACACCCTGAGATATCCACGAACTCAATCGTCTACCTCTTACCAACTTACAAACCAGAGAGAAGTTTTGGATCTGGTTTGCATTCCCACAGGTATTTTTGGTTAGTTTTGGAAAAGATTTCATTGATTTAATTCCACGATTTCATTCTTTCTAATCACCAGTTTCAACAATTTGCAAAGTCGTTAATAAGTTTTGGTATTTGAAAAGGAAAGTCACGAGAGGCGTAGCGTTGGCTATAAATGACTTGACATTACTCAATCAGCCGACTTAAATGAAGAAATTAATGACCGACTCAAATCAACGTATTTATACATTCAAATTACATCCGAAAATATGATATAAAAAAATTTCAATATCAGGTAAGTATCTGTTCAATTGAAATCTTGCTACTTTCGCAAAAACAGGTGAATCAAATTCATTGTTTCAAAGAAGGTTGATGAGAAGATGTTTAATGCGAAAATACAGTTGTACAAATCGTTTGCAATTATGATTTATTTTTGGCAACGAACCGATAAAAGATATACTTTTGTCTTGTTGATCAAGTATATTACCGATCCTCCATTTGCAATTTCACATTCTTCAAGATTCGATCAGTCAATAAAGAAGAAAGCCTAGACGTGGTCTTCAGCAAAATATATTTCACCTCAGCGTCGTAAAAATAGCTCATCGGAGTCTATAGTACAAACGTGCACATGCAAAGTCTCAAATCAAATGTAAGCCAATCGCGGGACAGTTCTCGATAGGTCAAAAATGGTTTTAAGTATACCTAGAATACCGTCTTGAATAGAATTTACAAATCAACCATGTATATCTACCAGTATGATTTAAATATTAGTGTCTATTTTCAGAGATAATATCGATATGTGATGTTGCAAGTGGAATTTTAAAAAGTAGAAAAGTTTTCATGAGATGATCTTTCATTATTACGTTCAATTCATGCCATAATATACGATGCAATAGAATATATGTATTTGGTCGATCAGAAACCTTATTTAGTCTCCTATTACTTTATTTTTTCTTTATTTTAGATTTTTAAGCAAATATTTAAGTTGTAAAAATCAATATGAAAAACAATCTGGTGTAGTTTAATCATTTGAAGGAAAACCGTTTCCAAAATTCTCTCGAAAGGATGTTTTGCCGATTTTCTAAACGTTTACATGAAAACATATTCTCTTCACTAAAATCAATAGTGAGTTCATGGATAATACTTTTGCGGGATCATATTTTGGTATTTTATTTTTTTTAAACCGGTTTTATGATTTCATTTGTAGAAGTTATTTGGCTTTTTCCCGTTTGTACCCTCCTCCCCACCATCTTTTCTCTCTTTGTAAATTATTAGTATACATCATTGCGACACTGTTTTTTCTAATAGTGGCATTGGTTTGATTTGATCTAATTTATATTACAAATTTAAAGTAGTGATAACCTCTTTTAGGGCTGCTAATTATATTAGCCCCCTAAAATATTAAATTACCAGAATTGATCTAAGGAGATAAATCCTGGTAAGTAGCGTGTTTGTCGCTTAAGCACAAAAACAAGGTTAGTACACAGTTAGTTGGATTGTTAACAAAACACAGATAAAAGAACAAACGAATAGGTTAACAACAGTGATAAGTTCTGATTCAGGAGTGAATTAAAATAAGTGAGGACTGGATTTCCTGCCAACACGGATATGATGGAGGGATCTACCAGGATAAGGATGGGGAGAGAGGAAGAATGGGGGGGAGTAAGGTCACTAATTGAATGCAAAATAGAGTCTGTAAAAAGTCCGTAAGTTTGGTCATCCCTGTTGTAGCCACTATGAAGTTATCTTTAGAGGTCCCACCTAAATACGATGATAGTACTTAACTAAGATTGGGTGTTTTCTTCAAGATAAAAGAGGAACGGATTACTTTTTATATGTGATGATGCGTGTGTAAAAAGTAAGCGTGTGTAAAAACTATATTAACTATCCTAACTAAATAGAGAGAGAAGAGAACGAGCATACCTCGAGGCCGTCAGAACAGAGAGAGAGTTTACCACCACATTTTAAATACCGTAAAGATAATGATCAGTTATCTTATTGGTTGTTCAGTATAACGTCAAAGAGGAAGCAACAAGGAATTTACCATTTCTACAGAGATAAAGGGGATAGCAAGTAGATCCCTGCCAAGGATAGATAACTCCGTATATGTATGATTTTCTTTTGCTGGAGAAAAGTGGGCACTACACTTTTTTGAAATTATTGAATCCCCCACCAGTGACATGATATAAGTTTGATGTATGCATTTTTCATTTTTAAACGAAATGAAGTTACCTTCATCTTAATTTATCAGCTTCTTTTTATCGTAAGATGAATGTAAAAAAATGTCATAAAACATTTCAAATAGACACATGCAATCCAATATTTATTTAACTAAATGAACGAACGTTTAATCATAGTATAAGCATTTTTATTTGATCAACGCTTCTGGCAATAATCTTACAAATCTTTTTTTGTAATGGCGTATATGTCCGGGTTGACATTTGTCTGTAGAGACAGATAAAGTAATGCCGGTGTAGCACTTACTCATTAAAACAAACTCTGTCTTCAAACATTATTGATATCATCTTTAAGAAAATCTTTTTATATTAGTCAAATCTTATCTTTACTTAGTGTATATTATTAATCTCGTTGAATCTTATTGCTGACTTTTATATATATTCATATATATATATATATATGTGTGTGTGTGTAAGTTTGGCTATAGCATTTTTTATTATGTCTGCCTATCACACGAATAAATTCAGCGTTTTCCATTGACGTCAAAGTCAGCACTGTTCATAGGCTCCGTGTTGTGTTTCTAATTTAGTGATGGTCTTAATGTCTGACTTTAGCGCCGAGCCAAAAGAGCTAGTTATAATATCAGTTGTGAGTATTCTCTTTTACTGTGTTCCCTAAAGAATCAACAGATTATTACCAGACTTCTCTTTTACACTGCTTGCCCACAGACAACTTGTAGGTAGCGTACGTAAATATAGAGATAAAGTTTAAATATAGTGCGTGAAAGCATACGCCTGTGAACTAGTTGTGTATTTCTTCCCGCACGTATCTGTAAAAGTATATATGCGGTACGAATCTGTGCGTGTGTAAATGTGAATACGTCTATGTCAAGGACGAGTAATGTATGGAAGTAAACTTAGTTGATATCTGAATTACATAAACAGTGATTAGTGCTCCAGAAACCAGTTTATAGGAGTAGGCGGAAGTGGGGAAAGGGGTGCAATGAGTCACACACAGCTAGCAACTGATAGTTTAACTCACTTCTAACCTGCCAACTACGGAAAAACTCTGCCGCGGCCATAGTTCAGTATAAATCTCATTTTTTTCTCTGCATTTTTGTTTCACTTGATTTTTTTCTCTATCCTAAACTGTGTGTAGTTCATATGTGTGTATACACGCATGCGTATGGTAATTCTCAACCAATTTATGGTTGTGTGAGTTAGTAAGCTTTTCTTCTCACTAAAAAAAACTACGGCCGATCTTCTTTCTTTTTTTCTCTCCACTCTTCGGTGTAAAGAGAGAGGAAAAAAAACTCATTAGAGACGATACTGTTCAACATTTGCCAGCTGGGCTAATATAGTCGGGCGAGTGATGGTTAACCCAAGGTCATACGTTCTATCCTCAGCATTGGATGTCTGGAAAATCGTAGCCAACATCTCATGTAGACAACTTCATCTCAAACTGAAGTGTGTAGCCCTTCCACAACCAAAAATGTAGTATTTGCAGAATGAAAGGGACCATATGAAAATCGTACACATTTAATTGTGTGTTTGATGTGTGAGACGTTTCTTGGTTCTACCAAATAATTCAACACATCAGACTCTGTGTAAACCAAAAGTAAGAGCGATTAAAACAATGACCAGAAATGTGAGAACGTGAAATACCACACAGAATAGAATATCCAAACAGTTACGGATCACCACATGTGGCCAAGATATAATGCTTATTTTTATGGTATCTTTAGGTGTTCACCAGTTATAGTGGTTCTGGCTGAGGAATGAGTAGTGCTATGAATGTTGGAGACGAGTGATTTTGTCTCCTCGTGGTTTGGTATTAGCAGCGATGTCACTGGAGATGTGAAGGGAGGTGGAGATACGGACGAAGAGAATGCACGCCAAGTATGAACATAGGCCCGGAGATGAAACAAAGAAAAAAGGAACACGTACAAGTATTTATATCGATAAATACGACGTACATTAAATACAAGGACATTAATGACAAATAAGAAATGAAAATGAAGTATATATAATGATAACAAATCTGATCGACTGCGTAAAAAGATGAAAAGAGATAGCGAAAGGTGGGAGCTTTGTTTTCATCGATTGTACTGGCATCGGAGTCGGAACGGAGGTGTCTGAACTATTTGTGAATCCATTAGGCATGGGACGTACCAAGGAATGATTATGAAGACCGAGTTCAGTGTGTGAGCTAAATTGCCAACTTGTGTTAGTGACTGGGGGCCTATTCTTTGATACACACTCGACGGACAGACCACGAAAGATAGAGAACACGGAGTTTTATCCATGCGTGTTTCCCGTAGTAAAGAGAATTAAGATAGATCGTCGTGCCTTTCGGATAGTAAAAAGCATTCAGGAGAGTGAGAGGTGCATACACGTTTGGGGCACGTAGTGAGGACGCGGTGGCGTAACTGTGTAGCTGTCCGTATTGGAGAAGCCTCGACATCAGCGAAGTGAAATGGGCAAAGTTAGTATAGAGACAAGTCACGGTGGAAAATGGTTAAGAACGGATCGGCCGGGCAGTCGGCGAAATGATAATGATCTTAGTGAGAAGGAAAGAGAGAAAGAGTAACTGGCAACAAATGCCAGGACCAGGAGCGTAACTAGCAAGGAGTGCCAGTGCCAATGAGCGTTTGGCCTTGTATATCCAGGGCTTTTATAGAGATCGTCGTCTGAAGTGACGTTTTCGATATTTAGCTAATAGAAGGGTTTCGTATTCATTTCCTAAGTAAAAGTAAAGGGGGCGCTACATTATCATTCGTCTGGGATATTTGCATTGGGTGGCTATATAATCCAGGTGCTGTGATAGGAGTCGTAGGAATTTTAGAGTAGACTAAAGAAACCAATTGGACACACTAGGAGCCTTCAGTGAGTAACAATAACTTCATATTTCACATCAGCCGTAAGAAAATATTGTGCCATTTTTCATGGTGGAAGATTCTCGCTGTGGTGCCCTAATCAGAAAAACATTCATTCAAATATGAGCATTTTATACATGATCAGAAGGAAATTTCAAGCCGAGTAAAGCTGACAAACTTTTGCTTTAAAATGAAACACCAGTTTGGACAGATTGCTATGACATAATGGAGTTAATTGCCAATAGATCCATTAAAAAATCTAACCATTTCTTCAGCAGTCATTTGCCACAAAAATCTTCCACAAAATTCATTGAGAACTTTTGAAGTTATCGCGTGGGCAGACAGAACCTTTGCAGCTACTGTGTGATGCTAGCAGTTCGCCAGAAGTTTTTTTGTGGACAATTTGATGTAAAGAACAATATTAGAATTTCAGATCTGAGCGTTTATCCCTAGCTGTCAAAAGTTCTCAAAACTTCCCTTCATTTTTTACCTCAAGAAGTGGGGTAAGAGTTATCCTGAAATATCACCTTCATATTTGACACCTAAAAATGGAGAAATAAGTTTCTGTTCACCTCTGACCCCTAGAAGTGAGAAACGAAGGTGTGCCCTCACTTCTAAGAAAGTTGAAAAACAAATTGCCTTTACTTTTGACCCCTTAAAAGAAAAAACAGACGCCCTGTATTTTGACTCCTGAAAGTGGAAAAAAAAGATTCTCTTCATTATTGACCCCTAAAAGAAGAGAATTTATTTCCCCTCAATTTTGACCCCTTAAAATGAAAAAAAGGCCCCTTTACTTCTGACCCTTCTTACTAAAGTTTCTCAGTCATAGAAAACCTAAAAGAAATGCAAAGTTGGAGAAAGTAGACCGCTACATCTACCTAGGACAACGAATCTCCACGGTGTCATCAAAAGAAGAAGAAATCATTCGAAGAGTTACACGAAGTTGGCAAGCTTACGGTAGAGCAAGCTCGATTTCAAGAATGTGGAAACCTCACTAATCCTAAAAAGACGGGTATACGACTAATGTATCATACTGATAGTCACCTATGGAGCTGAAACATGGGACCTGACCAAAGGATTGACCTGCGATCTGAGAAACATGAAACGTGCACATGGAGAGATCATGAGACAGCGCAGTATATCAGAGAAAAGACAGGAATCCGAGACATCATAGAAACTGTTTAAAAAATCTCAAATGGCAATGGGCTGAACATGTTGCAAGAATGTCAGACGACCGCTGGATATCACGTCTCATAACGTGGATCCCCAGAGATCAGGTGCGAGTCTGTGGCCGACCGGAAGTAAGATGGTTTGACGAGCTAGATAAATTCAGAAAATACTGGCTCCACGATGCCCATAATAGAGAGGTGTATCGAGCCTATTTGCTTTTTCAAAATCAAAATTTCAAGTTTTTTTTAGAGGCTCCCCTCTTTTTACAATATAACTAAAATGCTCAACTGAATCCTTACTTTCCTTTCGATACATACTAGCTGGACCATCCATGTCACACTCCCATGATCAAATTCCTGATAAGTGACTACACCGATTGAAAACGAAAATTATCATCTCTTGATGTATGTATGGTACTTTTTCTTTTCAACGAACGAAATACTTTAATTTGATTTCTTGGTGGTATTTCAACCTTACTGGTCAATGCCGTTTTCAAACTGAATTAGGAACATAAAATTTCTTGTGACACAATTGTTAAGTCATTCTTTTCATGAGCGGAAACTGAGGTTGATTTTTTACCAACTTCCGACAACTTAATTCACGGAAGTTTTTTTTTTCCTTTTTTTCATATCTTAGGTAATTATATTTCAAGTGCTGCCCTGATTTTTTTCTTAGTATAATTTTGTTGTGTGTTCAGAGTTTTGGGGTGCAACCACTTAAATTTGCTGTGACACTCCTTACTGTGTCCTACTGCTTGAACTATTTCCCTCCATGCTATTCTATGTCAATAACAAGACAATTGCTAAACTCAAGGGTGGCTGTATTAGTTTTGATTTGATATTGCATATGATTTTTTCAAGATTCAGAGATGGAGTCATCTTCTTTAATTCTTTTCAGAGTTTCGTGCCAATGATATCTCATATGCAATATTTTTCGTTTATGAATTTTTGTGTGGCCAACATCTTTATAACTGACGTTGTCTGTCCCCAGTTAATTGACGTCATTTTCTAAATCAATTCGAGTGATAGAAGAAAATTCTACGGTTTCCCTTTCAGTGGTACGTTTCTGTGTCATCAAGGAACAATCATTTTTTTTAATCAATTCTCCTGATAAATGTAAACCATCAGTGTTCACAAGTATGGGATTGTAGATTAAAATTGTTTTTAGATATAATTTATGTAATTTATAGTTTCTTTTCTAGTGGCCCCTCTTATCCACGGTTTCTCTTCCTTTGCCCTCCTTATCCACCGTCTCCTTTTCAGTTGTCCCCCTCCTTATTAACGCTTTCCTTTTCAGAGCCCAACACCACTTCTCCACGGTTTCTCTTTCAGTGGTATGTGGACACATCATTAAAATTCCGGTCCTGTTTTTGTTTTTACTGATTTGATCTAAAACTATAAATCATATTTTGAAATAAATAATTGGAGGGAGGTTAGAAAAAAAACAAATATTTTCTATTAAAACCTGAAAATAAAGCATGAAAAAAAGAAAATTGATCGCGTTCGGGAATTAGCGGAAGCATGGCTC
Organism: Thysanoteuthis rhombus; assembly: GCA_963457665.1. Lineage (NCBI taxonomy): Eukaryota > Metazoa > Mollusca > Cephalopoda > Oegopsida > Thysanoteuthidae > Thysanoteuthis > Thysanoteuthis major. Next base: position 14,455,468 of record OY735215.1, read on the forward strand.
TTAAGCTTAAATCAACGAATGAGAAAGCAAGTCAGGGATTGATGTTAAATGAGATGGTATTTTTTGTACTAATGAGACTGGAACATTAAAAAGAAATCTATAGATAAATAGAGAAAAGAAAAAGAATATATGTATCCCGAATGATAAATGTGCCATTTCGTCACCATCAGTCTTTAACGTCCATCGTTGGACATAGACCTTCCCCAGGATCTGCCACAATTCTCTCTCATGGGCGTCTCGGGGCCAGTATTTTCTGAATTTGTCTACTTCATCTCTCCATCTTGTATTCTGTCTGCCTCAGTTTCGCATGTGGTCTCTGGAGATCCATGTTGTGAGTTGTGATGTCCATTGGTTGTCTTTCATTCTCACAACATGACCAGCCCATTGCCATTTGAGTTTTCTAATAGGTTCTATGATGTCTCTGACCCTCGTTTTCTTCTTGGTATATTGTGCTATCTTGTGAGCTGTCCATGTGAGGTTGCTAAGATGATTCTCTCATGAGCACGTTGTATGCTTCTCAGTTTGCGGTTCTGTCTCTTGATTAGGTTTCATGTTCCAGCTTCATAAGTGACTATCGGGAGGATGCATTGGTTGTTTACTCTTCTTTTTAGGATTATTGGGATCATCTTGTTTTTAAAGGTTGAGCTTGCTCTGCTGAAGTCTGGCTATCCTAAAGTGATTCTCCGCTTGATTTCTCCTTTATCATGCTACATAAAGACTCTGAACTCTTCCAACTGTAAAAAGGAGTAATACAAGGCGATACCAGCTCACCTAAACTCTTCACAGCCTGCCTCGAGATTATCTACCGTAACCTGGACTGGGAGAATAGGGGAAAAAATAGACGACAAATATGTAAGCAACCTCAGATTTGCAGACACCATCGTCCTTTTTGCAGAGAACCTATAAAACCTCCAACTAATGCTGGATGAACTAAACGAAGAAAGCAAAAGAGTCAGCCTACACATGAACGTCAGTTAAAAAAGAGTCATGTGCAACAATCACATCGAGGATAAAAACATAACTGTCAAAATCAAAGATGCAAAACTGGGAAAAGTAGACCACTACATCTACCTAGAGCAACGAATCTCTATGAATGTGCTATTTACTAGCTGAATATCCGTCTATGCCATTTAAGGACAAAAAACCTTTTAGACACGTAAAAAAGTTTTCCTCCACTCATTGGCGTAGCCAGAGATTTGTAAGCCCAGGGGCTTGGCTCCCTGAGGGTCCCTTCCAGCATTTAATGAGAATTGTTATAGCATTATAACTGTAGAGATTCAGGAAATTAATTTTGAAGCTTACAGAGCCCCGTGGATGAACTTATAAAGCTTACGTGAGGGCATTTTAAGGCTTATGCTTTTAAACCTTACGCCCGGTTTGCGTTTTAAAATAGCTCTCCACCCTCCCTCAGCTACGTCTCTACTTTCACTTTTGATCTTTTATTGGAGAAAAATATTTACCCCACTTCTGACGAGCTTGAGCTCATAATAGAACGAGTTCTTTCCCTTATCAGCAAATGCACTGATAGGGTCACACCCAGAAAAACTATTGAAGCCAATGAGAGATTTAAAGAACAGTTTCTTTGAACAACCAGATTTGTACCTTTAATTAATGCTGTTGAGGTGTTTTGCACCAGTCATAAATAGAAATATGCATTGATAGCATAAAATCAGCCAATATCATTATAAAAACTTCTCGAGAGAACGAAACTACCTTCTGGGGGTTATTACGTGATTTTTTGCATGAGATAATGTGTAATATCTGTCCCCCTAATCCCAATAAAGCTCAGGGAAATCAGATACATTCTCTTCCTCGAATTTAATGGCTTTTTCTTTATAGGTGACAATTAGTGTGCTCCCTTTTGTAAGGTTAGGATATTTTCTCTACCAATCCATAATGAACATGACCAGCTTGTTTTCGTTGTCATTATGAGGGAAACTAGTGAATTCCATTGATTGTTTTCAGCAGTTTAAGTAATTTTTTCAGCGAAAGTTTACCAGATGATCTGCATACTCGTTCAACATATTTGATGGAATTTTGAATAAATACATTAAATACTACATCGATACGGTTTGTCTTCATTGTCTGTGACAAGATAAAATTCAACAGGTTGACAGCAAACTCTGCATAGGTGAACTTGAAAGATTTGAGTTGACTTCGGGCTGCGAAGAATGCATAAGTACTAATAATGGTTGTCACCAGATCTGAATTTCCTGATAGATTATTTCACTGTTCTCTTCTGGTTCATCCAGAGCTAATCTCTGTGCACCAAATGAATACCGAAAGAGATCTTTTTAGACCTGCAGACCTCCTCTGAGCAATTATTGCAAGTTTCAAATAAATGTCTATGTTTGCCAGTAATGTTTCGATTCTGGTACCTATTCTTTTGACCGTTCCTTCTCTTCAGAGGATCTTAGAAACATTAGTTCCTCATGTCAAAGAATCTCTTGGTAATGAATTTAGCCATGGCCTTTCTCCTTTGCATTCAGATCATTGATTACACCTTTCGTTGTAACAATACTTGCAGATATGCATAGCAATGGGAAGTTACCGAAGGGATTTATGAAAGCTTCTGACAATGTTTCTTTGAGCCATTTTGATTGCCCTTGGCCACAATTAGGGACAATTCTATATGGTGGCTATGGTTATGTGAATATCATCCAGAATTAAAAGTGCTTTCCGATGACATACAGCATGCATACTCTGAGATACCAAAGTTTGGGCCCTTGGAGCCATGTATCAAAATCTGCCATTACGAATTTGGCCCTGTTCGGTATGTATAGGATCATTACAATAAACTTTGTTTGTGGTTTTTGTGATCCGAGGGAAGAGTGGCAAAATTTCGAGAGGTTGAAAATTATTGATATTCCTAACATCTATCCCTTGTACAATGTCGAAAATTTTTAATTCACTTCATGGTAGCCATTTTGAAATTAATATGGTGTCTACAATTTTAGTCAGATTGCGTGTAATTTATGGAAAACATTGGAGATCTGTAAGTTTTACACGTAGGTTAAATGTTGACATACATTTCTTCAATTTTTAATTATCATTTATCAATTTGGTCTGAAAAAATAAAATTATGTAATTTTTGTGTGTGTTTCATTACATTGACGGAGATACATTCGCATAGAAGAAAGGTCTGGTTTCAAATAAATGTATGAGTCCTTTTTATAGTGACTTTTGTACTTGTAAAATTAGTGATGTAAATGCTTTCTCCACCTTTAGCTTGATTCGAATAAACAAAACACTAAAAAGTTGAAGTGTTTGTGATTGAGTTGTACATGCCGGAGACATTAGACAACTCATCACGTCATTCTTATTCAGTAGAACAAAAAGTGATTTAAAATAAAATTAGCGATACTACTTCTTTCAGATCATTCATAGTGACGTTTTTCTGCAATAAACTTCTGGATACTAATAAGTAACCTTTGCAGCTGTTAATGTGCTGCATTATTTCTTTGGGAGAAATGAGCAAATTATAAAATAGGCTTCAAGAGTATCAACTTTCAGAGGAGATGTAAAGAATTGTATTTAGTATCTGACTGTCCAAGTTTTAGAGATTCATCCAATTGCCATCTTGATGCTCTGATGAAGTGTGAGAGGGGTTTAACGAAGGTGACTCAAAAATAAGCATTATGTGGGTGGATGTGGTTGTTACTTTTGGGGAATAGAGGACAGGCATAATGTTTAGATGGGGTGGATTGTGAAGTATAGGTTAGTGCTTGAACTCTATGGACCATTTCACTTGTGTATCGCTGTAATTACTAAAGTGGTGTCAAGAGGTGAAAGAGATAGTATGGTTCCGAATTCTGATTCAATCTCAGACAATAAGAATACGATTCATAAAGCTTCATTTCTTCACCAGAGTTTTTTGGCAGCTGTTGTTAAATCAGAAGCTATTTAAGCAAACTAACAATTTTTATTTTTGCTGTCCAAGACGTTTATCCTTGTAAGACTGCTTACAATTAATGCTTACGTAGTTAAAGAGTCAGCTTTTTCTTCATATTTATTTATTCATTTATTTGATGTATCAGCGTGTTGGAGTTTTGTTAATGTCTGCAAAGAAATGAGTTGGTTCTCCTCGAATGACTCATGTGGATGTAGAGTGGGGAAATACGATGGGAGGACGGATTGGTGGCATTTTTTTTTCTTTCTGTTTTCTATCCTGGTCACTTCTTAGAAAGAGAAAAAATAACGAAAAAACAATTAGTTGATGAATCCGTTCTTCGTGGCCTCACTCTGAATTTCGGCATATTCAGTCCCAAATTCCTTTTATATTTTACCTTTTCACTTTTCTTAATCTCTAATTCTTCCTCATCCATCTTCCTAACATCGGTCCCCAATTCATTCACCTCTCTCTCTCTCTCTCTCTCTCTCTCTCTCTCTCTCTCTCTCTCTCTCTCTCTCTCTCTCTCTCTCTCTCTCTCTCTTTAACCTTAGTTTATCACCCCAGCCTCTGTCTGCTCATTAGTCATTCACAGTCTACTAACATTACTTATATATACGTACCACTACACAACCCACTAATCCAAAACTCTTTCTCCTACTATCTCTCCCCTACACGCACACACATGCACACACATGGTTGTGTGGTAGTAACTACTCTCTGTTAACCCAAGGCCAATGGCATCAACCCACCTTCCTTCATTGGTGTGAACGAACGTGCGTTCCCATCGCAACTGGTCTTACCTCTACAGCGATCTATTTATATGAAGAAAAATATAGCAATCTATCAATATCTAAAAAATGGAATAATATTCGTTAAGAAAGCACCTTTGCTGTCGCCTGTGTCTGTCTGTCTGTCTGTCTGTCTCTCTCTCTCTCTCTCTCTCTCTCTCTCTCTTCAAACACACACATGCACTTATGATTCACAACCTTCAGCATCACACCTGTTACTCTTCCATTGTCGTTATTAATATACCTTGAGCATCATACACTTTACAAAAACTATGAGGATTTGGAAAAGATCGGATAGCATTTAATTTTCAAGAAGGATGACTATCAGACATTAGATACAAAAGAGGTCTACCCTGGATACAAACATTAACAGAAGTTTCAGTATTTATGTTTTTTCAAATGTACCCTTGCCTTTTCTTAATCAGTTTTCAATTTCCCATGGTTTTTTTCCTTTCTTATGCTACTTCTTCCTCTTCTGTTGTTAATTTCATTTGTTCACTTCTCGAATCTTCGTAATCCTTTTTTCTATGATGCTTTTCGTTCTTCTTTTTTAACTTTCATCTTCACCTCTTTTCATTCTTCATTGTTTCCGAAAACATAGAAACGTAAAATTTGCGAACATCACCTGCAAATTCGAATACGCTTTGCTGGCGTCCTCCCAACTATTTCAATTGGCGCTTGCTGCAAACTATACTGGTTTTATCGAATTTAATTTTTAACGTTAAATACTGATGCTCGATGACGAGAAATGGTTTTGGTCTATAAAGCAAACCTAGGACGCCTAGGATGCAATAGTCCTACGTGTGCACTCCAAACTAAAAAAATAAAGAATATTTCCAAGTCTCAACTGGGGCGCATGAAACCCTGGCGTCGGCCTTGGTTTTGAATTCAATTGAAAATCCCTTTCCAACTTCTATAAATACTATGCTGAATTTTTCGAAGCGGTAATTTAGTATTTATTCCGTCCTCATCTTTAATGTTAACTTTTATCATTCTGAAATTCGCTATTTTTGCAAATGAATATCTTTTCGACAAAGTTCACTCATGAGATATCTTGAAGTCTTTACGTTTGAAATGTAAATGTAAATAACTTCAACAGTATGTGATTGTAGATTTTACAAACATTTAACATCTCCTGTGCCACTGATCTATTTTCCCCTTTTTTTAATCGGTAAAGGAGCGAAAACGTTAATTAACATCTGTTGGCATTGACCGAGTTAAATTGCAACCGTTTCTTCTCCTCATATGTTTAGCAGTTTAATCAGCGCTGTGAATAAAAACTCAGGTCTTGTGACCAATCCTCTCTGACATAAGCAAAACTCATATGGTGTTAAATTAGAGTCTTCTTGGTGTTTTACGCTATACAATATCATGGTTAACTCATACTGCACCGCGGACTGAGCGTTGAACATCTTGGTCTTCAATCTTCTCCGAAAGATAGATTTGTACGCGCATAGTAATAAATCTCAGTTTTATTCCAGAAATAATTTGAAACAAAACACTTAATGAACCCAGAACTTGCGACTGAATCTTGATCACTCGTTTTTGCAACCTCAAACCCGACTTGCAAGTGCAAAATATAATCCATCTATATCGAGAACAGAATTTACTAAAGTAGAATCGAGTTATGAAAATGTATTGGCTTTTTCCTGGTCTACTAAAATCATGAACGAAAGTTTTGGCACAAGAGAAGGAATGACATGATTCACAAAAGACATGAAAGTAGTAGTGTAGGTAATCGATGTTGGACTCAAAGACAAGAAAATGTAGTTGGTTTCTTTAGTACTTCGATGTTTATATTTGTATCAATTGAGATTGAAAGTAACTCAAGTCGTTCTTAAAAGATTGTTAAATATAATTGAGAAGGAAAATGGTAGAGGATAAAATACAATGTGTGAATATATGTGTATGTGTATGTGTGTGTGTGTGTTCACTTGATTTACAAAAGGATTAAAGCAATATCATTTGAGTTTCTTATTAGTCCAATTGTTAACGATCATAAATTGAAAGAATCGTGAATAATTTGAAAAGCCAATGAACCAAGGTATCTGGGGATAAGATATAAGATAAGGAAACCTCTATCAAACTGATGAACCTCTATTAGATTGTTCCCTACTTTCAAGTCTGTAAATATCTTGTCGAGCAGGTGACTTTAAAATAACAATCATCAGGAAAATCAACCATGCCCACATCCATCCTATATATGGGCCAGATGAGACAAGGGAAAAAATCTGATCTTGTGGGAATCCTTGACAGAGATTTAGATTTAGTACAGACTGCTCAAGAGGTTCAAGTTGAGCTGTATGATGGTAATGCATTAGTCTATATGTTGTGTCGTAAAGGCCAGAAAACCTTGAAGGATTATGCTGTCAATATCTTCAACCCATATCAATTAACCCAATGTCGATCAGTTGATAAAACTGATGTGGTATGGAATACTAACCGAGAGAACCGCTTGAAACATGGTGGGTGTGAGTGTGGGTGTGTTTCGTGGCCAAGGAGTGGGATCTATTGAGAGGCGCGTCTTGCCCTTCACCAGTGAACTCGAAAACTTTTTAGTCTTGGTGCAATTAAGGAGGGTTTTTTCGAGTTCTTGGCCTTAAAAATTCTGTGTATGAACACAGGATAAAAAACTATCATAAGTACATTCGACAATGGAATTGAGCTAAAATGATGGAAACACACCTGATAGGCTGTTCTCTTTTGATCAGTCTAATTTTTCATACAGATCACGGGGGAAAGAGGGAATACCAGAAGACATTGACACTGATGTACTTGTACTTGTTGTAACTACCTTTGCAAGATTGGATTGCAGCGGGGGTATGTTTGGGGTTAACAAAAAATAAAGATATATCTTTGTTCATGATATCAGTCTAAAAACTAACAGCTTATTTATATTCCAAGCATTATCCGGTGTGGTTTTGTGACATTTTTTCCATGGGAAAAAGGAAAATTCAGCGTGGTGAGACTGGGAGATATATGCTTCTGTTATATAGGTGCATTCTTAGCACTCTCCTGACGCGTGGCATAGAAAAATAAACCACCACGAACTAATCCGATGAGGTTGCAATGTTGCATGTATGACCGCTGTAAGTGTAACCATAATCAGTTACACAACACTGAGCCTATCCTCTGCCAAAGGCTGGCTGATATGTGAGGAAATGGATCATATGATGAAAATGAAAATATATCTTAAAATACAAAGATATTTGGAACGAATGATTTCACCACGAATCATTTGTATGATCACTTGTACCCTCCAATGGTGTACTTCCAACTTCGACATTATTATCAAAACTTGATTTTCCTATTAACGGCTTATATGAGATTCTGCTATAACATGAAATTATCATCGTTTTGTGTGAAATCGGCTTGAATAGACAACGGAGTCCAAACAAGAAGTGAAACATTTATCAGTGTTTCAAACTCGATGCAGTATACAATCGCTTGCAAAAATACAATAATGCAAAAATACACTTTTCAACGGCATTAGCAACAAAAAATTTTTTGTGAAGGATTGTACCAATTTAATTAAGATTATATATATATATATATATATATATATATATATATATATATATATATATATATATTAGTTGGACCCGTTGGAATTTCACGCGTGTTGACGACTAAATTCAACCATTATTTCATGCCTCTGCTCTTCTGTCATCCTAAGCTAGTATATTCTCATTCTCTCTCACCCCTTTCAATCCTCGTTGCTTGCTGATTCCATCTAAATGGAAATAGGTAGAAAGGTGACCTTCTCCCTTCCAATCCTTTTATTAAATTACCTTTCTTTTCTCTCCCATTGCTTCCTATCAAACTGATCAACTTTCTTTTCTTACCTCTGTCTTCAGTGGAATTTTCTCCATTTCTTTCTCTGTATCCTTCCATCGAACGACCTTGCTCCAGTTTATAGGAATAGTCGTTTGCGTCATTCAAATTTCTCACTCTCATGATTGATTAGTTTTTGACGAATTGACCAATCAAAGCATAATGGACGGAGACTGTAACAATTAGATTAATAGTATATATATATATATATATATATATATATATATATATATATATATATATATATTAGCTGCTACGTAAAATGATCTTCCCTTACTTGCACATTTTTTCTCATAAGCGTGAAACTCGAATCGGTCATTTGTCTTTGTTATCTGATGAATATTGGAGATTGCTTATTGAAATTTTGGAAATGTAGGTATATTCCATCATCATCATCATCATCAATCTTTTAACGTCCGTCGTTGGACATAGACCTTCCCCAGGATCCACCACAATTCTTTCTCATGGGCGTCTCGGAGCCAGTATTTTCTGAATTTGTCTACTTCATCTCTCCATCTTGTATTCTGTCTGCCTCGGTTTCGCATGTGGTCTCTGGAGATCCATGTTGTGAGTTGTGATGTCCATTGATTGTCTTTCATTCTCACAACATGACCAGCCCATTGCCATTTGAGTTTTCTAATAGGTTCTATGATGTCTCTGACCCTCGTTTTCTTCTCGGTATATTGTGCTGTCTTGTGGTCTGTCCATGTGAGGTTGCTAAGATGATTCTCTCATGAGCGCGTTGTATGCTTCTCAGTTTGCAGGTTTGTCTCTTGGTTAGGTTTCATGTTTCAGCTCCATAAGTGACTATCGGTAGGATGCATTGGTTGTATACTCTTCTTTTTAAGATTATTGGGATCGACTTTTTTTTAAGGTTGAACTTGCTCTGCCGAAGACTTGCTATCCTAGAGTGATTCTCCGCTTGATTTCTTCTTCTTTCGTGAATTTCATGGGGATTCGCCGTCCTAAGTAGATGTAGTGGTATACTTTCCCCAGTTTTGCATCTTCGATTTTGACAGTTATGTTTTTATCCTCGATGTGATTATTGCACATGACTTTTTTTTAACTGACGTTCATGTGTAGGCTGACTCTTTTGCTTTCTTCGTTTAGTTCATCCAGCATTAGTTGGAGGTTGTATTGGTTCTCTGCAAAAAGGACGGTGTCGTCTGCAAATCTGAGGTTGCTTAGATATTCGCCGTCTATTTTAATTCCTCTATTTTCCCAGTCCAGGTTACAGAAGATCATCTCGAGGCAGGCTGTGAAGAGTTTAGGTGAGCTGGTATCGCCTTTTCTTACTCCTTTTTGAAGTTGGAAGAGTTCAGAGTCTTTATGTAGCCTGACAAAGGCGTTTGTGTGATTGTATATATATTGCTGTACTCTGACGTATACAAGGTCTGCATTTTGTAGAGTGATAGCTTTTATGACCATGGAAATTTCTACATAGTCGAATGCCTTCTTGAAGTCTATAAATGGTACAGCAATTGGCATTTTGCATTCTGTTGCTTTCCTCTTCAGTTGGCTTATTGAGTGGAGATGGTCCATGGTCGAGTAGCTTCTTCTAAATCCAGCCTGTTCCCGTTGTTGATTTTCATCTAGTGCTTTAGTGATCCGGTTGGTGATGATTTTTGTGAAAAGTTTATAGATGGAGTTAAGTAGGCATATAGGTTTGTAGTTTTTGAGGTCTTTCGGGTTCCTTTTTTATGTAGAAGCATTATTATGGCCGTGTTCCATTCTTCTGAGGCTCTACTCTGCCTTAGACACAAGTTAAACAGATTAGCTAGTTTTTTTGTAGACGATCTTACCGGCTTTTTGAGTAGATCGATGGTGATGTTATCTAGTCCAGGTGCCTTTCCTTTTTTTTTTGTTTATTTGATAACTTGTTTTATCTCCCATGGTGTAACTTCTGGGGAGTCCTCTAACTGATTGTTAGTGTATTGCGCATCCTGGTCGTTGTTTTGTGGTCCATGTCTTGAAGAGTAGAGTTCTTGGTAGAATTCTTGAGTGCGTTCGACAATTCTGTCTCAGTCCGTTGTTATGTCTCCGTTTTCTTCACGTATACTAGTTATTTGTTTCTGTCCTATACTGAGAGCTTTGTTTATTGCTCTGAAGCCTCGCCATTTTTCAAGAGTGGTTTTGATGATTGCTGTCGTGTACCTTCTTTTGTCTTCTCTTAGTTTCTTTTTGATTATTTTATTTAGTTCGACCTCCTCTATTTTTTCCCTTGTTGGTGGTGGTTTGAGGTTTCTGCGCTTTTCAATAAGTTCCCTGGTTTTGTCTGAGATTTTGCTGATGGTCTGTGTGTTTCTTGGTTTAGACATATTGGCAGCTTTGATAAGAGAGGTTCTTATTCTGCTGTGGAGTTTGTTGATGTTGGTATCGTTTTCATCGGTAAGGATTTTAAATCTGTTTTTCAATTCTAGCTTGAAGGGTTGTGTCAGTTCATTCGGTACGTTTAGTGGTTGCAGTTTGGTGTGGAACAATCTTCTGCGTTCTTTATTGGTGTTTACTTGCATCTTACTCCTTACCATTCTATGGTTACTTCCTATGTTCACTTGGTTCAGAATTTGAATGTCTTCGATGGTGAATGTAGTCTATTTCGTTTTTGGTTTGTAGGTAAATTAGGATAAGTGTTAAGTCCAAACAAATTTTTGGCAATATTCTCAACTGCACGTACCACAATTATCTAGCAACATCCTCAAGATGTTTCAGCATAATGCCACGGTAAACAGCGATAGAATTTATACCTACACTTTCTTCTATCGGAAGACTAATGCTGACTGGTAAGAGATTTTATCCCAAATAGAAAGTTTCACTTGTTTTTTAATAGAGGCTCGACTAATATTTCACTTAAAGGCAACTCCCTCGATCTTTTATTGTAATTTTTTAATTTACACCCCGAACAGATGTCGTCTTTTTTTATTATTATTATTGTTATTATTATTCAATAACTAAACTATTTTCTTGTTAGAGGACGTATCACACAGCGAACGTTTTACTAATTGAACCTCGGATGGTTAGTTCCCTTCCTGCCACATAGTAAAAACTGTCTCCTAACTTTCCGTATTTACGCGTGTATAAGTCGTACTATTTGTATAAATCATAAGCGAGTAGAAGATGCATCCTGATATTTATAGATCCGGTAGAAAAAAATTATTTAAATTTGATAACTGGAATCTTGACTCCGTGTAAAGGTAGCTACTAAAATTTGAAAAAAAATGTTTTTATTTCAAAATTCCAGTTATCAACGGAGAAATTTGAACAGAAAATTTCTTACCTGATACATGAAAATCAGGGTGCAACTTCTCGCATACGACTTACCCACGAGTAAATACGGTAATCGTGTCACCGACCATATTATACCAAGAAAAGCCACAGTCCGCTGTATTGTTCAGTGAAACAGTTCACGCACATAATATATTGATGGGGGGAGGGTGAATATTATGAATTATTTCCACGTGAATGATTTCCAATGTGCTTCATTCAATGCGATTCAAAACATTGAGAGGAACGTCTGGTGAATCGTACATATCTGTCAAACAGGATCCAGTCATTTCCTCTAAACCACGACACTAATTCTGACCTTAAATACTTCAAATAATAAAAGCAAAAATTCTCATCTCTCAACAAATAGACTCCATGCATGGACCCAAAACGCAGCTGCAGTCGTAGATAAACTAATAAATCTGACTATCTCAACGTAACTTTCCTGTGCCACCTCTTTACCAAATAAGCAAGCGACCTAACCCATTGAGGTAGACAGCTAAATTTTATCTCAGTACAGACAACCTGTAACGATAGCTATTCTCACATACACATGCACTCACTCTTTGCATACGCATACGTATACATTCCTGTAATGACAAGTAATACGAACTAATTCCTCTGTCGACAAACTTACTCGCAACCTTTCACAATTATCACTTTGTTATCCCCTCTTTTACCTACATGAGTCATTCATAATATTCTTTGACTGGCTGCTTCTACCACTACCAATAACTAACCTAAAATTTACCTCGAGGCATAGTTCCAATAATGTTACATAGCCCTAAATATCCATTAGTGGCATTGGTCAATGATAATTATGAAGTCAGAATAATTTAAATATTCATAAGACCACACTTGGCATCTACAACCTCAGAGAGAGGGAAAGATTAGACAAAGACTTGAAAATTCCGTGGTACCACCGTGACAAAAATATTTGATAGCGATTTACGTTTCTGAAAAAGCTATATATTCAACTAGAACTGGTTTTATATACACATATCATATGTCACACATCCCCAGCGCAGATCTCTCAATTTCAGTATTAAGCAAGAGGGGCACTCATGACGCATACCTCTGCCAACACCATATACTAATTAAAGCTGAAGGGAAGATCAGTTCATACATTGGCAGTTAATTGTAAAAAAATATCACAGGATCTTCACCCAAATTCAAGCAATTTTTCCTCAGGAAGGAAGAAAATGTTATTAATAGCTAAAACTATCTCCAACAATCACTATAATCGGCCAAACATTTAAATTTCCAGCAAACTTTATGGCTGAAAATGTTATGTATACTCATTTAAAGCTGACTTATTAATGAAACACCCATACGCTGAGACTCCAGAACAGATTATCGGTAAAAATTGTGCACACACTTGAATTTAGACTATGTTCGGATCAGGTTTCAGAGCAAGTGGATGTCTGTGTTGGTGCAAGTTGGTCTCTTTGCCATTGGGCAAGTTGTTCCCCAGGGCCAAATTAATGTCAAAGTGTCCACAAACATTTTACAAGGTAGATCTTGTTAGAAATGTTTTTATATCTTGCAGACCAAAAAGAATTCTTTAGAAGAATGGAACAATTATCACACAATGGGAACAGCCAGTTTTCATTTACTTTTCATTATAGGAATATATACCTATGTAAACTTTCATGAACTATCAATCAAGGAGAAATATGAAGGAGCAGTCACTCTCGGTATGAAAGGAACAATCACTCCGAGTGGAGACCATTCTCAATACGGAAGGAACAATCAATCCGCGTAGAGATCATTCTCAGCACGAAAGAAACTATCACTCTCTGTGGAGATCATTTTCAGTATGGAAAGAACAATGACTCCATTTGGAAATCATTTTCAGTCCGAAAGGAACAATGATTCCCTGTGGAGATTATTCTCAGTACGGAACGAACAATCACTCTGTGTGGAGATCATTCTCAGTACGAAAGTAACAATCAGTCCGTGCGTGACATCGAGATAGATGATCACAAGACGTCTGGAATGAACAGCATAGGGTGACAAATAAACGCAATCTCACGTACAATCTTGACCCGAGAAATGAAGGAAAACGTGTATTGTTAAGATACACAGATATTTTGATTATTTGAGGACAAAAAACAGCAAAAAAGCGAAAGGTTGTAGTGGAAACCGATTATGTTTTCATATTTAAACAAGATATCAACGGGGTGGCGTGATTTTGAGATTGGTCCATGCACAAATATTTCTATTTGTCTTTGTTTTATGTCCACAAAACACAATATTGTCATTTCGGGTCTGTCCACACAATATCACCGAAAAGGTCTGTTTTATATATTCATATATACGCTCATGACAGTCCACAAAATATCTCCATTGAATAGATGTCTTTTGATCTCTCATAAAGAAAGAAAATATTATTAGTGTACAAAAATGTTTATTTGCATGAAGTGTGCATAGTGATCCGAATTTGAAAATATATATATATATATACATACATACATACATACATATATATATATATATATATATATATATATATATATATATATATATATATATATATATATATATATATATATAGAATAAATAAATTTTAAAAAATCTTTTTATCAAAATAAGAATTAAATTTTCTCACCATACTACAAACACACTTACACAATCCTCACTCAGTTATCTATTCACCTCAAAAGACAATAACTAAATTTGGAAACAGAATTACACCTGACAATTTGCCGATTCAGAGCATTTTTTCTTTTATTTGTTTAAAATCGATGTTCATCAATAAAAAGTGTAGTATTTTTATGTTAATTCCCCTTTGATCCCTCTCTTTTCGTTTGCTACTTTGCTGAATGATAACAACGATGCTCCCTTCTGATTAGTAGTGAGCACGCACCTAATTTTATCAGTGGGAACTATCTGATTCTAGATTATAAAACGTATCTTGATGGAGTTAGCAAGGATAAAAAACTTGGATGCTCCGCCCGACGTACACACACGCACATTTTCTGTGATCATAATAAAAATTTGAAGGGTCACAAATATCACTTTTTAGAAACCAATTAAATTGAGAACTATCCGATTTCTATCTATTTATTTCATCATTTTTTTTTACAGCAATTTATTTTATGGTGGCTGAGTGTAACCAAAATAAGATATGAATTATATGTTAAGAACGATTATTTATCCCAATGGATTAGTTAGATTGGCCCTAAATTCCTTCCTGACATTGAAAACTCTTCAAACCAAGTGAAATATTTGATATCTCCATCAGTACATTACGCTTCAATGATTTCTGGAAGGAAACAAATATCCAATTGTTTGTTAAGAGCTGGTCGCGAAACAGCTTTAAATGAGTAATGTCAGATGTACTCAGTAAGAATGGACAAGTGTTGTTGCTGGCGGTCTGATTTGTCTGAGTTTAAAGAGTAAAAATCACCGCAAAGTGTCTTATGGTCTGTTAATAACATCATGTCAGGGTCACCCATTTGTGGTGACTGAATGAGTTGATGTGTACTATTTTCACATCAATTCAGTCAAAATGAAAATGAATATAAACACAGGAAGTACAAGTAAAACTTGTTACTTCAAACAAACTATAAATGTTTCATTTTTAATTACGAAACATGATCGTAAGAGATGAATTGTTCGTGAAACAGGATAACTGTAATGTGACTTACACGTACACAGAAATGTTTATAAATGTCTGTTTCGAATAAAAGGAGTAATTGGTTGAATAGAATATTTTCAGAAGGAATAAATGTTCATTACACCAGTATTACAAATCAAATCACAAAAATAATAGTTGAGGGAAAGATAGAATAATAATTTGTATTCATAATTTGAATTCACTACAATCACACTTGTTGGGGCTGATATTTTATCTAGTGCAGTTAAATTAATTGGTTATTGATTTAGCAAATATCTTAATGTTACAGTGACAGCATGTTATAACTCCATTTATTTTCTATAACTCACAGAACAAAACTTTCAATTCAACTTTGATCTTTCAAGAAAGTACATGGCCCAAAAATTTCATCACTACTTGATCTCCAAAAAGTCAGACATCTTGACACAAGTGTTACTGTAAAAAAAAAAACACAGCACACACCCTTCCGGTGACCATTTGACCCGTAAGTGACCAAATGTGTAAATTCGGGGACATAGCACTGCGCGCCTAAAATTTGTGGATTTTTGGACCAAACAGAAAACTAGAAAAATTATCTTTTTCTGCACGAAATTACTAGGTTCTCTCAATCCCAATTAACCTAGTTGCTGGCTGCATTTGATCTTCACGGCCATTCCAAACACAGTTTTCATAAAACCCGGTTTCAACGGAACTCACGAACTAAACGAACATTTACTTGTTCTAAATAAATCCTTATAATACAAAAATATTTTCAGATTTTGTTTTCATTTGATTTGTCTTTTGCTTGAATTTTAATTTTCTCTTCCTTACAACGTGCTTCTATTCCATTCATGTTCCTCGTACGATTCGCAGAGTTGCATTCTACCTACATTGTAGTAGTATCACTTTGAACAGTACACACTAAATCGGGTATCCTACGTGTACTGACCCTATAAACGCTTAGTGGTAATAAAACATTTTTGGAGATAAAACTAGTGTAAAGATCTTATATGTTTGTATGCTTTTGAGTAAATTGCTCAGAGTTTGGGATCTTGCTTCTGGTTTAATGTGTGAAGTGGTATGTATCTTGTTTTATCGCTTACTCCAGCTTTTATCCACCTTTAAAATCAGTCACTGAAACACTACCTGTAAACTACATGGCAAGGTATATGTACATATATCATACATGTATATAGTATCCCAAGTTAATGGATATGTAGACTCCTGACCAGAACAACCATAAAAATGACATATGATTATAGTACACGTAGAACAGCGACACACACAGTACCCCCTAAAAGTTTCTAGGATTTTGAGATGTAGTTGTTATCTCGAAGTTCCTATCCAAATCGGTTTTAGTCATTGAATACTGCTATAAGTTGTATTAACTCCACTATGACATCCGTATCATTGCTGACATATACAGCTTTGCAACCGCCAACAAGACAGTCTAGAACATGAGCAGGAATACAAAGATCAGCTTCTTTCTGTGCTGACTGTAACACTGGACTGATTATATTGTTATTAGTTCTTATGCATTGCCTGTCTTCAGATGAATGTTCCGCCTCTCCAATTACCAGTGGGAGTTTTGAATTATGAACTTTTCCATAAAGCAGCTTTTTTAAGTTCTGTTTATTTTGAGTTGAAGACCAATATGAGACTACTCCTCTTGGAAATGAGATGGATTTCTGAACTGCACTTAAGTGTACTGAAGTTTATTTATTCTCCTCTGAAATTCATCCTTATATACGTCCTTGTTGCTTATACTTATTATTTCTATGTGTGAAATTGCTGATGAATTCATTAAATGTTGGAATTGATGATGGAAGTTTCCGCACAAAGTTCATACTATAGAAACAGAGATATTCTGCAAACTGAATGTGTAATCATTCAAGTCGTAAGGTGTGTCTTTAGTTCTATTGTTAGTTGACTCTGATTTGGCTTCGGCATGAGACCACTTCTATTAAACAATATGCTTGAAGGTACTATATCATGGGCTAATAGTGCAAAATCACTCAAACCTCGCTCATTGGCTACAGTTATTGATTCATCATTTATGTTATACTGTTTATTCTTAGCAGATGGTTTCTTTTGGAGAAAAACTCTCAAGTGGTTTCAAGTTACCTCTATATATGGTTTCACTAATTCTTGTACCTTTGTTTAGAAGCCGATCACGTGGGAATTCATTGTAATTTTCGTCCCTTTATCGGAAGCATTCAAGATTCCATCCTTTATTTAATCTGTCATAACTTCTTTTGTAATGAACTGATGAAGCTCAGTGTTTGTAGTCGGAGATATTGGAGAACCCTGAATTTCACCAGTGCTTGTAATCTCGTGTTTCCACTTAAATGTCTTTGATGACCCGTGATACTGATATACTTCAGAACAGGTCGCATGAACATTCGCATATTCTCTGTAGAAATTCTCAACAGTCGTCTTTCATTGAAATTCCTTTCCTGTCCAAGCAATCAGTGCATAGATATTTCAGTTGGTGATAAAAGCATGGGATTTGGTGCAAATATTCTTCGATGGGTACTAATCAATTTCACGTAGAGATACATTCTCAAGCAATACATTTTCCATATGGGCTGTTTAGAAATCAATAGTTCATTTTCAAGTAAAAAAATCTCAATTATTTTTTTCCATCTTCCTTGATATGTGTCGTCCTCTTTCAAAAAATTTGATTGATATCTATTGAGAAATTTCACATATGATCTCTTGAGATCCATGTAGTCCAGCAGTTGTCTGACATTCTTGCAGCATAACCAGCTCATTGCCATTTGTGTTTTCTAATGGATTCTGTCGTATCTCAGACCCCTGTTTTTCATTGGCCCGTTTAGTATTGGATGTGGTTACATTGTTGGACTTTATTTGCATTGGACGTTTTGTTTTGGACCTTATTAATATTGGAAGATTTTTTGAGAAATTTGAAATAATTTTTATGCTATCACAAAACACTGCCAACATCCCTGTGATTTGCACATGCATACACATGCACACGTACTCATACACACACATATACACACTTATCTCACAAACACATACAAATATATATATATATATATGTGTGTGTGTGTGTGTGTGTGTATGTGTGCATGTGTGTGGGACGTATCAATGTGTGTATTTGCCTTTTCTGTATGTGAAGTGTACGTAGTTATTGTGTCTCCGGCTCTATGTTTTGGTTTAAGCATAATTTGTAAAAGATTTTTCTCCTTTAATTTTATCAGATAAAGTATTTCAACCCATTATCATTAATCCTTTGGGCGTATGCATGAGGTGTGTATGGCACGTGTGTTTGTGCGTATATAACATGAGTGTACAAGTGTGCACATGTGACATATCTGTGTAAGTTTAATGTGAGTATATAGTATGTGTATATTTCGTATGTGCATGTACCATACCTGGGTATGTTTAAACGCATCTGTAGATGTCTATGGGCTTCCATATGTGTCTGAGTGTACGTATGTGAAATTGGTGAATGTGGTACGTGCATATGTACTATGTGTGTGGTATGTAGAACGTGTGTATGTGTGTGAATATATGACAAATGGGTTCATGTGTACGTATGTGTATGTTGTGTGTGTGTGTATATATATATATATATATATATATATTTATATATATATATATATATATATATATATATATATATATATATTCACGTACATATATATCAAATGTATAATATATATATGTGTATGTATGGCATGTGTGCATTTGCCTTGTCTGTATGTGGTGTCTATGTAATGTGTTTGGCATGTCTGCGAGAAGTTATTGTGTATCTCCGCTGTTTTGGTAAAAAATTGTAACCAATTATTCATACATTTTTGAATGTGTGCATATGATGTGCGTGGATGAGGAAGAGAGAATAAGTAATAGAGGAAAACAGAAGTAGCATAAATCTACATGTCTATGTGTATGTGTGTGCGTAAATGGCATGAGTGTATAGATATGCATATGTGGCATTTGTGTGTAAATATAAATGCATGTAGAATGCATATATTTAGTATGTGCATATACAATATGGGTGTACCAAATACATACATCTATGTATATGTCAATGAGTTTGAATATGTGTCATATGTGTATGGGCGCACGTATGCAGCATTTGTGTATTAGGTATGTGTGTGAATGCGTATTATTATGAGAGTTGTGAGTAGAGCGTGTATATGTGAATGTGTATTTGCTTATATACGTGTGTGTATTCATTACATATATGTGAACGTATACATATGCATATGTAGCATGTGTATATTGTGTGAGTACATATTTATATTGGCCCTTCTTGCATTAGACCTTTTTGGACACCGGATACCAGCCAGTTAAAATTCAAGATTTTAATATCAGTTAAAACACCAACTTTTAAAAGGTATGTTTAGCGACACCAGATACTAATGTAGCAACATCTGATCCTAAGAAGGATGCTTCGAGATGGTGTGTACATATTCATGTACACATATGTAACTAGTATGTATTTCGTGTGTGTATATATGTACCAATTGACCCTTTTTTACATTGGACCTTTTAACTCTTTTTAACTTCGGACTTTGTTACAGTGGACATTTTTGCATTAGACGTTATTTTCATTGGACCTTTTGTTCACTGGACTTTTTCATAAATTACACCTTTTTGCATTTGTACGTTTTGACTTGTCTTTTTGCATTTTATTCAAGTATCATTTAGAATACATATAAGATGAAATTAGGTAATAAAACTTTTATAATATTCAACTTTAGGAAACGCCATGATGCTTTGTTCGTGTTTCAAGGATCATCATGATCTTTTCCCATCGACAATGAATAAATCATCATCAGTCTTTTAGCATCCGTCGTTAGACATAGACCTTCTGCAGGATTCGCCACACTTCTCTATCATGGGCGTTGCAGAGCCAGTACTTTCTGAATTTGTCTAGCTCGTCTCTCCATCTAATATTCTGCCGGCCTCGGTTGCGCATGTGATTTCGGGGGGATCCATGTTGTGAGTTGTGATGTCCATCAGTTGTCTGCCATTCGTGCAACATGGCCAGCCCACTGCCATTTGAGATTTTAATGGATTCTATGATGTCCCTGACTCTTAGTCTCTCCTTGTGAGGCCCAGCATAATTTTCTCATGTGCACGTTGCATAGTTGTCAATTTGCAGATCTGTCTCTTGGTTAGGTTCCATGTTTCAGCTCCATAAGTGACTTTTGGGAGGATGCATTGGTTATACACCCTTCTCTTTAGGATTAATGGGATCTTCTTATTTTTGAAGGTTGAGTTTGCTCTGCCAAAGGCTTGCCATCCTAGTGTGATTCTTCGCTTGATTTCCTCTTCTTTTGAGGGTCTCATGGAGATTCGTTGTCCGAGGTAGATGTAGTGATTTACTTCCTCCAGTTCTATCCTCGATTTTGATCTTAGTGTTTTTTTATCTTCCATGTGGTTGTTGCACATGTTTTGGGTCTTGCTGAAGTTCATGTGTAGGCCAACTTTCTTGCTCTCTTCATCTAGTTCATCTATCATTAGTTGGAGGTCGTGCAGGTTCTCTGCGAAAAGGGTGTCTGCAAATCTGAGGTTGCTCAGATACTCGCCGTCTATTTTAATCCCTTTACTCTTCCAGTCTAGTTTTCTGAAGATCACCTCGAGGCAGGCTGTGAAGAGTTTAGGTGAGCTGGTATCACCTTACTCCTTTCTGGAGCTGAAAGGGGTCCGAGTCTTTATGTAACCTGATAAAGGAGTTGCTGTGATTGTATATATGTTTCAGCACTTCAGCATATACTGGATCTATGCCTTGTCGAGTGATGGCCTCCGTGGCCTTAGGGATTTCTTCTGAGTCAAACGCTTTTTTGAAGTTGATAAATGCTATGGCGAGAGGTAGTTGATATTCTGCTACTTTTTAAGAAAAAGGTCGAAGATCTGCACAAATGAAAAGCATTACCCGCAACGGAAAGAGGGTTGTCTGCTTTGACTGGTTATGCCTTTCAGTTTGGAATGTATGTCTCAAGGTTAAGCAGACAATGAAGTTATAGACACCCCATGAATATCTGACTATACTATATAACTTTCAAGGCTCTAGAATCAGCATTTTTGTTCCTGATGGCAATTACTGTTCTCTCTCTCTCTCAAACACACACACACACACACACACAATATCTTTTCCTTCTTCTCTCCCTCTTATACTCTCTCTCTCTCTCTCTCTTTCTCTCTCTCTCTCTCTCTCTCTTTCAGTTCAGCCTCATAAACTCTGCTCTTGATCAAGTTCATGTGATATTTGCCATTTTCTATCATTCGTCAGTTCTCTTCATCTTTTTCTGCCGGTCAAAAATCGGATATTCCAGCTTATTCATTGACAATTTCAGCCAGTGCATATTCATTTTATAGAATTGACTATTTTCATTATGACTGAATGAACTAAATGTGTAATAGTTTCTTGTATAAAATTCCAATCATTCATTTGAGTTGATAAGTGAATATACCTGGAAAGGACTAGGCCAAGTCAGAGGTGTGACCAGAGGTGTGACCAGAGGTGTGAAAGCGGTGGGATGCTACAGATCTTTTTACTGTTCTGGGGCAAGTGGTGTCATATGAAAGGTTCTTAAACATGAAAGTCTCCGAAAATCAGTGTATACACAAAGCATACAAAATCAAAGCACAGAAGTTTACACGACGTTGGTCGGTGTTCCCTTCTAAGTGGTGGTAGCCAGAATATTCAAACTCATTCATCACCCTGTGCATGGTCACCTCACCTTTTCGCAATGATAGACAAAAACGTGAAACCAGAAATACTCCCAGATTTCAAAGGTGAGTGAGAATCATTATACAAAAATTAGACAAATGTCGTTTAGTATAACACTTTTGTGCTATATTTTGATACCATTCAGGAGTTTATTATTATATTAAAGCACATGGAAATTACAGATCGAAGTTTTAAATCGATCTTAAAATATTTTACTAGCTCCATTTGATGTAATGGTAATCCATTGACATTTCATTCCGCACGCAGTGAGAATTCAGCCAAAGCTTTGGCCGCTATTTAAATATTGTATTGAAAATTCGCTGCAAAATTAATTTTCGATCAACAGATTGAAAAATGGATACTCTTCAATATGGTTTACATAACATTCTTGTTTCAGTATGAAGATTGAACACTTTGAAACAGTGCAAAGATGACGTTGCCGATCATTTTTCGCTACGGGTACCGGAGTAGATTCACATCTGATTCTCTTCATCTCTTGCTATGGTCATGTTCCACGAAATGATTAATGGGGGATGAAATGTGGCTCTACAGTGGTCCCATGGAAACTTTTTATTTGAAGCATTGAGTAAGAGTTTTATGAATCTTCAATAGAAGTACTTTCGAAATAATATGTTGCCATTTTTTTCTATGGCTCGGTATGTATAATTTTCAAGATGCCCTTCATGATGGCTGCCAAATACTTATAATGTTCATTACTCATTCATTATTCACTCCAGACAAGTTTCTTGGACGGTTTTGTAGTATCAGTTATGCTTGAAAACATATCAAATTCTACCATAGTCTGACCACTAAAACGCTATAATTTTTTGAGAACCTTTTTGAGATAAAGTGTCACAGACAGGAGCAAACAGAGAAATGTATAGAATATTAAAATGGAAAAGTATCTTTCAATCAAGAACGAATTTTCAAATCTGCTTCAAAATTTAGTTCCTTCTTTACGTTGTGCTTTATCCTTCCAAAGAAATTTATTGTGAACCTTTGAAGATATCATATGGACATAGTGAAGCGAACATAGAAATGTATTCAAAAATATTTTGTTCCCCCTTCATACGTCACACAATATCACTGAAAGTTCTCTATGAATTTCAATGACATTTTGTTGAAAGGTAGACCGCAGGTTGAGGATGAATTGATTAAATTTTTTGGTGGATCAAGAAATTTATTAACTGCTAAAAAAGTCCTCAGGACAACTGAAATTGCTGCAACTTTAGATGAGTATTGTTGAATTTTCTGAATTTATTTATTCATTTCCTCCTTGTTTGTGATATTTTGGCACCATACTCTCCAATGACTTACCCATTCATCCAAACTCTGTATAACCTGATTGTAACATCTTCTGCCCCCAACTTAGGTAAAAAAAATAGCTCAAAAGTCTCTGAATGTGCACCAATTTTCGTATATTTCAATGAACCCCTAAATACCCCCCAAATAAAACTAACCAAAATTTAAAAGAAAAAAAAAGAAAACCAAAAAGAAAAAAAAAACGAACAAACTATAAAAACAAAACAACCCCGACCCCCCCCCCCCCTGCTACCTTGACCTGGCTTTGACTGAATGGCCATAAAAACAAACAAATGTAGTGTTGAATGGGTTGATTTTCCATCTAATCTAAGTAGTAAATTCTTGCTGGGAGGCAGACATAAAATATTTAGCAACGAAAGATGAAAAATTCAAACTTTTCAACTGCTAAAAAAAGTCCCCAGGACAACTATGCTGTTGCAATTGTGTTTTTGAACTTAAACGTCTGTGGACTTTATTTAAGTTAAAAACTTTATATATAAGGGAGAGGTATCCTCCACTGCTGCTTCACTGACCCTGACAGGTTGGAGATAGAAGGGAAGAGATTTTTACCCGTGGAATTTGCATCCAACTTATCCGAAAATAGATGGAATAAATTTCCCCCCCCCCACCCCCCGATGCTCCGAACATCCACTCTTGACTTACAAGAACAGTTTGGATATTTATCAAGAGCCGGTGGAGCTCTTTAGCCACTGACCCACAGTGGACAATCCACCAGACCCCCTCAACACGTCATGGGCCAGCTTGGCAGGGCATGGCCCATCACTCCCCATGATTTGCACACCAAATTTTATATCGGCCGTTCCTGCTGGGACCTCGGTACCAGAAGGCCCAGCCACATCACTTGCTTTGGGGGGGGGGATATGCTCCAAGGGCGACTACCCAAACACTACACCAAGAGCACGTCAGTTCCCGCTGGGTCATCGGCCCCAAAAGACTCAGCCACATCACTTACTTAGGGGTGATATGCTCCGAAAGCGACTACCCAAATCCTTCACCAAGGGAACACTTGTTCCTACTGAGTCACCGTTCCAACAGCGACCATTTAAACAGAACTCCAAGACTGTCAACAAGAGGACAAATTTATACATAAGCACCTACAACGTCAGAACACTGTCAACTGACATGCACCTAACTGATCTAGAAAGTGAAATCAGAAATGGGACATCTTAGGCATTAGCGAGATAAGATGATCCGGGGAAGAAATAATCGAACTGAGAAGCAGACATCTTCTTTACAACTACGGAAAAGAGAAAGTAAAACAAAGTGGAGTTGGCTTTCTCATCAATAAGGACCTGAAAGACAATGTAACTGGCTTCAAAGGCATCTCTGACCGAGTAGCTTGCGTCACAATACAACTTTCAAAACGATACAGACTTAATATAATCCAAGTCTACGCTCCCACTTCGCAATCAACCCAACAGGAAATAGACAAATTCTATGATGATTTGAACTCCCTACTCCAAGACACCAGAAAACACTTCAATGTTATCATGGGAGACTTCAACGCACAGGTAGGACAAGGAAATGAAAATTGCATCGGCAAATTTGGAATCAAAATATGCAACGAGAGAGGAGAAGATCTCGTAAACTTTGCAACGGCTAATGGATTCAAAATCATGAACACCTTCTTCAAGAAGGGACCCAATAGGAAATGGACTTGGAAGAGCCCCAATCACGAAACAAGAAACGAAATAGACTACATCCTAACGGACAAAAACGATATCGTCAAAGACATCCAAGTCCTAAATCAAGTCAATGTAGGCAGCGACCACAGAATGGTACGATGTAAAGTACAAATAAACACCAATAAAGAACGCAGGAAAATGTTCCATACAAAACCGCAGCCTCTAAACATACCAAAAGAGCATGTTCAATCTTTCAAGCTCGAATTGAAAAACAGATTCAGAATTCTTACTGAATAAGACAACACCAACGAACTAAGCAACAAAATGACAGCATCAATAATTGAAGTAGTCTCTACATTCAACCAATGAGCAAACAACCCATTAGCAAAATCTCGGATAAAACTAGAAATCTCATGGAAAAACGCAGAAACCTCAAGCCACCGACAACAACGAGAGAGAAAATTGAAGAGGCTGAACTAAACAAATTGATCAAGAAGAAACGAAGGGAAGACAGAAGGAGATACACGACGGCAGTCATTGAATCAACTCTTGAAAAAGGTCGGGGCTTCAAAGCTATAAACAAACTCCTCAACCCGGGACGAAGGCAAATAACTAGCATACTCGAGGAAAATGGAAACCTAACAACAGAGACAGGATTGTCGAACGTGCCAAAGAATTCTACCAAAAACTTTATTCGTCCAAACAAGGACTGCAAAACAATGAGCAAGATACGCAAGACATGAACAATCAACTCGAGGACTTCCCAAAAGTAACCCCGTGGGAGATGAAAGAAGCCACTAAACAGACGAAGAAAGGAACTGCCCCTGGACCAGACAACATCACCATCGACCTACTCCAAAAAGCGGGTAAAATCATCACTAGGAAACTGGCCGTCCTCTTCGACTTGTGTCTAAAACACAGTAAAGTCCCAGACGATTGGAACACTGCTATTATAATGCTTTTATATTAAAAAAAAGAAACCCGAAAGACCTCAACAACTTTGGGCCTATAAGCCTACTCAACTGTGTATACAAACTTTTCACAAAGATCATCACCAACCGAATCACAAAAACACTCGATGAAAACCAGCCACGTGAACAGGCTGGCTTTAGAAGAAGTTACTCGACCATGGACCGCCTGCACTCAATAAATCAGCTAAAAGAGAAAAGCAGCTGAGTATAAACTACCACTCGCCGTAGCATTTATCGACTTCAAAAAGGCGTTTGACTCAGTAGAAATCCCTAAGGTCATGGAGACCATCAGTCAGCTAGGTGTAGATCCAGTATATGTTGAAGTGTTGAAACATATATACAATCACGGCAGCTCCTTTATCAGGCTACATAAAGACTCTGGCCCCTTTCAGCTCCAGAAAGGAGTAAGACAAGGTGATACCAGCTCACCTAAACTCTTCACAGCCTGCCTCGAGATGATCTTCAGAAGGCTAGACTGGGAGAACAAAGGAATTAAGATAGACGGCGAGTATCTGAGCAACCTCAGATTTGCAGACGACGTAGCCCTTTTCGCAGAGAACCTACACGACCTCCAACTAATGATAGATGAACTAAATGAAGAGAGCAAGAAAGTTGGCCTACACATGAACTTCAGCAAGACCCAAATCATGTGCAACAATCACATCGGGGATAAAAACACTAAGATCAAAATCGAGGACACACAACTGGAAGAAGTAGACCACTACATCTACCTCGGACAACGAATCTCCACGAGACCCTCAAAAGAAGAAGAAATCAAGCGAAGAATCACACTAGGGTGGCAAGCCTTTGGCAGAGCTAGCTCAACCTTCAAAAATAAGAAGATCCCATTAATCCTAAAGAGAAGGGTGTATAACCAATGCATTCTCCCAAAAGTCACTTATGGAGCTGAAACATGGAACCTAACCAAGAGACAGATCCGAAAATTGAGAATCATGCAACGTGCACATGAAAGAATAATGCTGGGCCTCACATGGAGAGACCACAAGACAGCACAGTACATCCGAGAAAAGACAAGAAGAGTCCATTAAAAAATCTCAAATGGCGGAGGGCTGGCCATGTTGCAAGAATGGCGGACAATCGATGGACATCGCGACTCACAACATGGATCCCCCGAGACCACATACGCAACCGAGGCCGGCAAAGTGTTAGATGGAGAGACGAACTAGACAAGTTCAGGAAATACTGGCTCCGTGACGCCCCTGATAAGGAAGTGTGGCAAATCCTGGGGAAGGTCTATGTCCAACGACGGACGCTAAAAGACTGATGATGATGATGATGTACTGCTGTATGAGGACATGAAGTATTCAATAAGGCCATCTTGAAAATTATACCTTTCCAGTCGCCAGATTGAGCACACCTAATACCACAAAAACCGTTGAGGAACCTTTTGTTATGATATTTTGGGGTTCAGGGTGTTTTTTTGTTTGTTTTTTTTTTTGTTTTTTGTTTGTTTTTTTTCTTTCATAAAGCCAACTAATTTGGCAATCAATTTGGTCGCCATCTAAAAATTATGCCTTTCCCGTGGTCCTCTTAAGGACGACATTGCACCGATTCTCCTTGACATGAAGCCACAGGTCTCATCTCTTTCCTACTCTGAATGATTTCTCCAGCATTGGAATTTCTACAAATATGTGCGCAATTTTCATCTTTCTTTGAATGAAGCACTTGCTATACGAGATTTCTTCCGCTCTTCTCATTTGACATTATTATTTTATTTCGTGGTGGAATTTGATTTCGTAAATTGGTCTCTTGGTGCATAATTTTTTCTAGCTGATAATCCTCCAGTCTGTATTATACAACTGCTTGAGCTAGGATAGCTGGAGGATTGTATCATTATTATTCACTTAAAGACCGTCTTCGCCGGTCATTTAGCTCGGTGTTTTTATAATCGGGCTACATAGGGGTTATATCGGGAGACGCCAGTACCAATATATTAAATGTGTCTAGAGCACTCCGAAGAAACGATTCTCTGTACACTGTTGCTGGGTTACAGTTGCATACATACATAGATATATATGATTATAAATTGCGTTACATTATATTGAAAGTCTTATTTGAAAAGATCTCCTGTAATTACACGGTGAGTGTAGCATTTGGCCAAGACAATACATAGAATGTATTCTCTGGCAATTAAGATAAACTGACCAAATCTCCCGACACCATCAGAATAAAACATGGGTTTAATGGTTTCCAGACTGAAAGTAGACGTCTGAAGAAAGAAATTATTTGGTATGTCTGCTAGAGATATATATGTATGGCAGGTATTGACCTCTGAATCGAGGCCTGGCTCTACATCAAGTACATAGAAGGTCCTCCCGAATACTTCATGCAGCTCTGACGAGTGTTCCAGTTTATTAAGTAAGCATTCTAACAGACCATGCTAATATTTTCGAGGGACAACTATTCTTTCGGATGTAGCTGTAGATATGTCATGTGGTTTCACTACTAGTAGGACATCTTTTGTTACCCTAGCGACCTGTAAGAATCTCTTGATGTTTTTGATGCTCTCTTCTTTTCTTGATGGTGATATTCCTAGTTCCATGTGTGCGTAGGCGCGTCTCAAGAACTCGCATTAGAACTATGTTTCATGCTACCCTGAGCGGGTACTGAACGGCACAGTACTACTAGAGTTAAGCGTGTCGAACACTGTGCATGACTGCACTACTGAGTCAAATGTTCCTGCATTAAACTGACAAACTTGGAAGTTTAGAAGATTGCACTGGAATGGGTGGCAAAATCAGAGTACAGGTATTCTTTTCCCTTCAAAGGTTCCGAGGTATATGACCTTAATTGTCCTCCAGTTGTGGGAACTGCTGTTAAAGCTGATAGGCGATAGGGGCTGACTCAGAGCATCATGTGATCAAATCCATCCTAGTGCGGTAGCAGTGACGGGTAGCAAACAGTGCTCTAAGCCGATAAGCGGGGCCCGTTCGTAGACATTACAGAAAATATATCCTTTCGGACCGTTAAAATTTCCTCCTGTGATTCTGCACTGCGATATAGGTTATTAACTATTTTCATGATATGGCTCCATACAGTAAGTCGCCCAAAATTCGGAACATGTTGTTCCAGTGCATTTTCAGTACCAGGCGTGCCTATGGCTCCTGTACTATGGATGCTAATACCCCTGAATGGAGTGGCAACGCTGCAGTATATAATTGATGACTTTTTGAGGGTCATCTGCCAGTGTGCAGATGTAAGGTCTGTCTGTTCAGAATTATTCCTGTTTCTAATGACGTGGAGAACTCCGCAGCTGTCATCAATGCTGGTCGTGGTTTTGCATACAGATATAATAACCGACCTGTAACTACACGCTACTTTCCAGGTGGCTTTTTAACCAAGAAAGCTACGACTTACAAAAATTCTACTGTGATGTTGACATCTTCGGCTTTTATAATTCGTCGCAAATCTGCATTTGTTCTTCTTGAACTGATCTGCTTTCGAAGAGCATGTTGCCGTTACTGTGGAAGTAATGTGGCTCTCATGTTTATGGTAACTTGTAAGGATCCGTTCTTTCCGTTGTAGCAACCTATTGTTCTTCTATCGAACACATCCATAAACTCATTGTTGGCTCTCTAAACTATGAGCGTAACGTTTTTGAGATGATTCCATCAAGATAGATGTTGTAAGTGGTCAATAGACTGAGAATGAGGTTGTGAAGAGGAAATGGTTTGGTTAGAAATAGGGGTTGGAGTTAGACTGTTCATAACGTCTGATAATTAAAGGTGCTTCAGAATTGCCGATGATTGTAAAGATGCGGCCTGGAGGCACTACCAGCTGTGACTGTAACCGGTGTTTGCTCATCTGATTTGATGACAATGGTAGTGAGTTCAGTCTGGGATCGACTGCTACCGATGTGTCTGTAGCAACCTCTAGGGGAGAGGTATTTCTCAGCAACACCGTCTGACGAGGCACTAGCAGGAAAGAGGCTTTACATCTATCAATTCCTACCATATTAACATTTTATATGGATGGTTTGTATGGAACTGCTTCACTGTTTACATACATAGATTTAATGACACCATAGATGTCATTGGTGAACTGAAATAGGACACAGATAATATCATAGCTGAGGTTTTCCACCCCGAGCCGACTGGAATCAAGCTCGTATCCCATGTGAGTGAACTGTTCCTCACCCACCACTTTGAGATTGGCTAGCTTTAGTAGATTTTTTTCAAATTTTTACATTTAATTCATCAGCTAGTGCCTTTTTAAGTTGAGACCTGCTCCTAGATGCAGCGTCTAGTCAACGTTGCGATCTGCTTCAACTCCCCGTGTCTCGGATCGGAAACTTTTATCAGATAAATACATTGGTAGTAAATTATCCAAAGGGCGCTTAGTGGTATCACAGAGCGCACAGTACCTGCCTGGCTATGGGGATGTTTCCGAGTATAGTATTGCCTTCTAGAAGAATCGCTTCTGCAGTCAGGACTTATTGATAGCCTTACAGTAAGAGAATCCAGGTTTTCTGAAATCTCGCCTTCTACAGTCATTTTAAGTGTTAACATAAGTTTTCGAGTGCAGACATCTCCGAGTTTACATTGCTCTACGCAATCAACTTTCAGAGAAAAACTATCTAATTTCTTCATATCAATAACACAAAGATTATTACGATAAAGTTGTCAGTAGGCATTTTTATTGGCATATGTCGCTTTCTTATCCAAAGTCTGTGAGAGTTACTGGCGCTAGTGATCGAACTTTCCGATAAAATGACTAAAAGTTACCAAAATTTTTTTCAGTATGAATTAGCAGCCCTATACTAGCAAACTGAGCCAAATTGCAATCAAATGAACTAAGATAATGAGGAAAAAAAGCAAGCAAGATTTCCCCCAATGCAAAAACAGTAGCAGAAAAAGTGTGCTTTGAACTGTGAGTCGGCTGGTGACGTCACCCTTTGCCCAGCAATTTTCTCATCCGGGTACCTTCTTTTCAGAATAATCGTTAAACCCGAAATGCAGAGGTAACCTCCGTTATAACATTAATGAAGTTGATCTTTTTTATTATTATTATTATTATTATTATTATTATTATTATTATTATTATTATTATTATTATTATTGTGATGGTGATGTAATTCCTTGAATGTTGACAACAAAGATTATATCTTCATTCTCTTACTTGCCACTTTCAATTTTCGTTGCCTATCCATGATTTTTCCTAAGTGTTATACAAACAGGGATTAGTTTCATGTGCAAAAATTTACATTCTCTTCAATAAACTACATAATTTTCTTTTCTGTCCTCTTCTACCCTCTTATTAAACCACTTACTTTTTTAAGTACTTTTCACTAGAATTCCTCTGTTGATATCGCAATTGACTTTTATTATATGTTTGAAAATTGGAATTTAAACTTTGTAAACTGCCTTTTATTACTTTTTAAAAGCTAATAAGTAATTATTAATATTCATTTATGGTACGGTGGCCCTGACCTTTTGTATTTATGGATATGGAGACGGGCGAGGACAAAATATCACCATAATTTACGGCTTAGTTAAGGAAGGGATATAATTAAGTCCAATATTACGTTAAAATAGGATCCGTGCGTTGAGCTATTATACAAATTAACACACGCCCTGGTACAAGAGTGAAGGCAACAAAATAGCAACCAAAAGAAAAAGGCAATTCTTGGTGAAAACAAAAATTTATTCATTCAACGAATAGAAAAAGAAGATACGCGTTTTCGTGTACGTCTTTGTAAGCGATATGTAATGTTTAAGCATGTGCGTATAATGTTTTTGTGATGTATGTAATGAAACTAGAAAATATACATTTTGATGGAAATATGCATAAGAATTGTGTGCATAATATTACAGCAGACATCGAGTGATAACTTAAAGGACGTTGCTTACGATTTTATTGGGAAGCCTTTGACTATGGACAGTAGCTCATGAACGGAAAGCGATTTCCGCATGTACGTTTTAGGCCGTGCCAAAGTTTAAAAGATAAAGTTCAAAATTGGCACTTGTGACCTGATTGTGTTTTAGAGTTCTGATTGGCCGCGCCCTTATTACCCAATGAAACGCGAATATTCTACTCACTCGTGATCTACTCGTGATCAGAAGTGAATGATAATTTTTCATTCATTTATTTGTTTATTCCAATTATTGTTTTTATTTTGTACAATTTGTACCACCACAAAAGCACCTGACATGACAAGCTTTGCAATTATGCTATTATGTGGCTTCATCAATGTGATAACTTTATTTACAGTTATTTTTAATAACTACATTGTTTTTTGGCATTTTCAACCAAATTCCCCGTTTTGTATAAATTTCCATGCACAAAACTCGAGAGAAATTTTCCATTTTAAAAGGAAACAAGAAGTTTGGAGAAGTGGAGTAAAAGTTAGGATTGGTCAAATCAATCCATTTACGCGACTTTGAAATTAAATTTCTTTCTATGCTAATGTTACCAAATGTTATGATACCGTTATGAATTTTTATCAAAGATATCTATTCCTATTTCCTTTTTCAGGCACACCATTCTTGCTTACCGTAATTAACCGTGCATAATACACCCTTTCCCAGATTTTGAATATAAAACTTGGGATACGCATTATACACGAGAACTAAATGTCGACCTTTTCTTGGGCCAAATGCGTGACTGTATTCGGGACGGCATGACCGAAAGTAAGTTACTAACGTGTCACAAAGAGTTTAAATCACTAACCAATCACTGAATTAGTTTGAAATGTTTTATTCACATCGACATTAAGGTCATTTTAGTCTACTTCACCGATGTACATTTCAAAAACATGATATAAATTATGGAAAGTCTTATTTTTGAATCGATACGAACCGGGTGAAAAGGAACAACGGTTAAATTCAGCTCCAACAAATTCTGAAAAGTCACTGCATATTACACACAAGAGATATTTTTCTATGTTTCTTGGCCCGTAATGTGGGGTGCATGTCAACCGAGTGATTACGGCATTTTTCCCAATTCTCACTGTTCCATCTTCCACCTATATACCCGATTATCTCCCTTCCTCTCTCTTCCTTCACTTGAAATATTTCAAGAGTTTTTTTTTTAATTATGAACAGTTTCTCTAGATGGGAGATAACTTTTCATATTTTATTGAAGAAATAACCATACTTGGTGAAAAAATTATAATTTATGACTATTCTTTAGACAAATCGTTATTACCCAGAACAGCTACTCCTTGATATTAGATAGATAAACAGAAACCATATAGCGTTTGGCTTAATTTAAGAAACAAGCACACTCCCCTTTAAGGAAAGAAGAAGGAAAGCTACGCCCACCAGAAAGATTGAAACAAAACACCCCATACATGTCAACACTTATCCATTGAATGTTTGATACCATCTCTCCATTCTAGAATAATCCACAGCCACACGAACATTCCTGAAAACTGACCATTTTCATTCTAAACCCTCCTCTCACTGACCCCTGTTATTTCAAACCAGCCAAATATTCACTGGCACAGATACAAATACCTGATGACCCCGACTCTCATAGACACTTCTTATTTCACACCAATCTGATTCTTGCAGATACAGATACAAACACCTCCCTCCTCTCCTACTAAGTAAACCACAACACAGAAGCTTCCTCATTTCATTCCTCAAATCTCAAACAAGTGAACATACAATTTTTTTCTTCAACTGCTGCAGGTTCTTTGGAAAAGGTAATTAGCAACCATCAAAATGCCTCAAAACATGCCCACATGATAAAAGAATTTTCAAGTTGTAACACCTGTTTTGCTCTTGGATTTCTTTTCACTTTCCAATTGTCAAATTACCAATATTCTGTCAGATCATTTCACATCCACACAACAAACTCACACACTTATATATGTGTGAGCGTGTGCGTTTGCGTGTATATGTGTGTGTATGTGTGTATCGAAAATGGATGTATGTGATCCGACAGAATGATCATAAATTGAGTCATATTTTATAGAAACTTATTTGAAATGATCACCCGTCACTACACAGTTAATGTATCCTGCAGCAGCCCCATTTCGTTCAATTGTCGATTTTATTTACTGTGTCCTGAGTTAACCCATCACATATTGGATATTGCATTATATTATAAAATATTATATTGTACACCTGATTTTTATTGGATATATATATATAGTGTGAGAGAGAGAGAGAGAGAGAAGATGACAAAATGTATTGAATTATTGAATTAGATTAAGTATCCCCAATACTCATTACATGATATATAAAATCAAATATTAGAGACGAGAACAACATTGGATGCATTCATAAGTATTTATTCATAATTAAATGAATAAAACAAAATGAAAATCCTCCTTACGTTTCGCTCATATTTTTTTCTTTCAATATGAAGGAAAAATCCTCTAATTTCTTTCTTTTTTTTTCCTTCATTGAACCCACCAATAAAACAGTAATTTGGAACCGTCATCCTGGTCAAATGGCATCAATACAAAAATCATCAGTCAAAATGGCAACAATGTAGTTATGGACTACTGCAAATCACAGCTGTGTCGGTCAAAAGGCATCAGTCCAGAAAGTCAACACTGAAGTGCAAATATTTTTAATGAATTCGTTAAGTAACAAAATAAGTAATACTTTTTAAATGAAATAAGTACTACTTAAGAACCATTTTTACCACTAAAATAAGTAATATCATTTAATTTTTGCTTTGAAGCGACCTCAAGAGTCATACCAAGTCACTAAAATGTATAATTTTCAATTAAAAGACATAATCATGTCTTTATCAGATTTCGCTCCCATATGAAATCGTAGGATGTTTTTTGAAATTTTAATGAACTAAAAGGTTTTAATTTTATTTTTGCATTAATATCTTATAAATATGTTGTTTGATTATACTTTTTATCTAAAAAAATATATACTTTTTGTGCCAATGTATAACTTTGACTGAATGAGTCGTTTTCACGATCAACTTTCAAACATTTGAAAAGTAGATTCTTTACTCAAAAAGACAAGGAAGACATCGCTTTTTGTTGGTGGTGTTTTTGTTTGTTTTGTTTTTTGTTTTGTTTTGTTTTTTCATTTTTTTAGGCTTTCAATTGTTCGCAGTTTTTTTTTTATTCATTGATTTGAAGGATACTTTTTTTGCCTCTTAAAAAGGTGCTCAAAAGCTGTTGGTCTTCTCTCCATTCTAAGATAACATTGCCTCTTATCAACAAAATTTGGCAGCAGCAGGGTTAGTGGTTTCAACTATTTTTCGTTGTTTAAATTGTTGAGAATCTCGAATAGATATTCAATCTGTAATACATTGTTTTTTGTTTTTCTTCATTTGAGAGAATATTTATTTTCTAAAATTTGAGCAAATGAATTAGAATGCTAATTATACACAGGAAATATTCAAATAAAAAAGGATTTTCTTTTGGGGGTGAACAAATGTATCTTATGAAATTCACCAGGATAAGTTCGATCAATATGTTTAATTAATTTAGAAATAGAAACAGTTTATTATAATAATGAAACAGAAACAGTAGATAAAGATATTTATTGACGAACGACACAGGACAAAATTCATCAGTGAAAAGGATAATAGTGTAGTGCAGGTTATTTAAGTTATAACGAATAAAAAGTGAAGTTTGATTTTCATAATATTGTTTAAATTCTTTAAAATCAATCTTGCTTTTTTCGAACGACATTTTAGCAAGAATTTCGTGATTTCACTTACGTTTCTATTTTTAATTCAACTCATTCAATTATCGCATTACTTTATTTCGCCCATTTAGATACAAGGAATAGTTCCTAGATATCAGATATCGGTTAAGATATTTTTTGATGATAGGTCAAAATCTCAATATTTATTTATTTTTTACAGGATCTTGATATTTTTAGATTTTTTCCCTTACAAATTCCCGTTATTTTCAAATGTTTCAGCCAAAATCTCGATAGCTTTTCATATTTTAACCAAAATATCAAAGATTTGCCGAATTTTGTTTTCAGATATCAATTTAGGTATTTTCTTAATGAGGCTTAGATATTTTAAAATCATTTGGGCTAAATCTTGATATTTCTAAATGGTTAGACTTTTTTTCACTTCTACCCCTCGAGAATTCCGTTCTGTCAGTACAAGGGAGAAAACTTAGTTGGACAAATATATTTTTCATTTGATTTTATTCAATGTATCAATTTTTATCACTATTTTTTACTTATTAGCTTATCTGCAGACAGGAAGTTTTGGAAAAGAAAATAAATCATTTACTTACTTTTATATAATATATAGGAATATAAAGAAAAGCAAGTAACACCGGGTATTTCTATTGATATTAAATAATAGATACTATACCTTTTTTTATTCTAAAACTTTGGAATCTGGATGTCCGGAATCTCGATGGATATATATATATATATATATATATATATATATATATATATATATATATATATATACATACATATATATATATATATATATATATATATATATATATATATATATATATATATATATATATGTATGTATGTATGTGTGTGTGTGTGTGTATATATATATATATATGTGTGTGTGTGTGTGTGTGTGTGTGTGTGTAATTTTATGTATTTAGAAATGGACAGAATGAATTATAAATTGCGTTGTATCATGTAGAAACTTATTTGAAATGATCTCCCATCATTATATATTAATATATCATTCGCCTTGGACCACGTAAATAAAATAAACAATTGAAGAAACTGGGATTGCTGCTAAATCAGAAGGGGCAGTTATGCCAACGTAGTAGTGCTCTTACCATTGAGCTAAATAGCCGCCAGTAATGCAAATGTCCAATTAAGGACTCAGATTTGCAGATGACATCATCTTTTTCTCAGAGAACCTATACGATCTCCAACTAATGCTAATGAACTAAACGAGGAAAGCAAAAAAGTCGGCCTGCACATGAACTTCAGTAAAACGAAAATCATGTACAACAATCATGTGTAGAATAAGAACATAACTGTCAAGATTGAAGATGAAAAACTGGGGAACGTAGACCACTACATCTACCTCGGACAACGAATCGCCATGAGATCCTCAAAAGAAGGAGAAATCAACACTAGGATGACAAGCCTTCGGCAGAGCAAGCTCAACTTTCATGAATAAGACAATCCCAATAATCCTAAAAGAATAATATACAACCAATGCATTCTCCTGATAGTCACTTATGGAGCTGAAACATGGAACCTAATCAAAAGACAAACCTGTAACCTGAGAAGCATGCAATGTGCACATGGAAGAATCACATGGGGAGATCACAAGACATCACAGTATATAAGGAAGAAAACAGGAGTCCGAAACATCGTTGAAACTATTAAAAAACTTGAATGGCAATGGACAGGCCATGTTGCAAGTATGACAGGTAACTGATGGACATCACGACTCACAACATGGATCCCCGGTGATCACATGAGAAACTGAGGCCGACAGAACACAAGATGGAGAGATGAACTAGACGAATTCAGGGAATACTGGCTCTGCAACGCCCATGATAGAGAATTGTGGCGAATCCTGGGGGAGGTCTATGTCCAACGACGGACGTTAAAAGATTGATGATGTATATATATATATATATATATATATATATATATATATATATATATATATATATATATATGTGTGTGTGTGTGTGTGTGTGTGCATGTGCGTGTGTATATATATATATGCTAGAGTATATATTTGTTTATATGTGTATGAATATATATGTATCTATGTGTGAACTTATTTTTTATATGTATATATGTGTGTATGTGTGTGTGTGTGTTGTATATAGTTATGTATGTATGTGTGGATACATATAGATACGTGTGTATTTATGTATATCTTAGTATATGTATGCCTGTATAAGTATATATATATATATATATATATATATATATATATATATATATATATATATATATATATATATATATATATACATCGATGTTTATATAAGTACATATATGTGTATATGTATGCATATATACATATGTATATATATGCAGTTGTGTATATATGTATGCACGTATATATATATATATATATATATATATATATGTATATATATGATATGTGCAAATATGTTTATATTTATATATATATATACATACGAATATATGTATTCACGTTTGTATATATATATATGTGTGTGTTTATATATATGTATGCCTATATATATATATATATATGTATATATATATGTATAAGTATACATACATATGAATATACATACGTATATATATATATATATATATATATATATATATATATATATATATATTATATCTATAAATATATATTTTATGCATATATATATGTGTGTGTGTGTGTGTGTGTGTGTGTGTGTGTGTGTGTGTGTGTGTGTGTGTGTGATTTTGAAACCAATAACTGGCTGGTCCGATTCACCGAACTTGATTTCATTTCGGGCAAAAACGCCGTCGTTTCTTCTGTATTTTTTATGTTTTTTTTTTTTTCTCATCCCAGGTGGATAACTCGTTTAAGAATAACAATGACTTACGTCCCTTTCAAGCCTATTTTTTCTTTTTTTATGGTTTAGGGTTTGTTTTGATTTTTTTTGCTTTTCCTTTCTGGAAAGTTTGAGTCACGAGCTGAAAATATTTGAAAGATGGTTGAGAACTAAAACTACAAAAATATATCGTTGACGAGGCCGAAAGGTAAAACATATTTGTCTAATAAATTTGATTTAAATACTTCTACTTTCTATATTGTTCATTCCATAATATTATTGGATATATTATCTACTTGTAGATTTTTCGGAATAATGTATACAATTTGTGGTATGTATTGCACCTACTCACACAGCCCCACACCCCTTTCCCTGGCCTTTTCGGCATGGATTAAAATGTAATTTCTATTCCCCGGTAGAGCCCGAGGCGCCGGTACTGACACTTGACTCTCAAATGGGCCAGAGAAGGTGTGCATCAAAGACTGAGTGCGCCAGTGCAAAGCATCAGCCAATGAGGTTATACTGAGGCTGCACATTGCTACGCGCATTGGGAGCCTTTGTATTCATCCTTTGGCTCTCCCATTATTACTCAGCCCAGCTCCTGGGGATACGGCGCCCCGAGGCAGCACTGTTCCCTTGCACTTTAAGGAACAGGTCGGGATTGTCCTGACGCTTTCGTGACTGCGGTTGCTTTAGCAACCACAATACCTTAGCAACCTAAGTCGCGTCGGCTGGAGCTATTTTTGATGGGTGTTTTCTTTTTTCCCCACGTAAAGCCCTGACCTTGTGTCACAATATATATATATATATATATATATATATATATATATATATATATATATATATATATATATATATATTATCATATAAAATCCATATATCCAAATTAGTATTTTGTATAATTGCTTGTCATAACTTAAAACTCATAATTGGTCCATGTGAAATAGATTTACAGGACTGACAAGAACAAAAGA
This sequence comes from Thysanoteuthis rhombus, assembly GCA_963457665.1. Classification (NCBI taxonomy): domain Eukaryota; kingdom Metazoa; phylum Mollusca; class Cephalopoda; order Oegopsida; family Thysanoteuthidae; genus Thysanoteuthis; species Thysanoteuthis major. The sequence goes on from OY735215.1 coordinate 14,494,861, forward strand.
TTATAAAATGTGATCATCTGATGTCATAACAACGAGGATTACATTAAGATTTAAATATAGAGTGACAAAGTACTGACGTAATTGGCCTAGATGAAAGTCCAGTGTATATTGAGATAACTTTGTTTTTCTTTTTGTTTTTTTTCTTCGTCAATTTTTTCATTATTTCGATTGAAAAATTGCATAGATGTAAAAACCTGACAGCCAGTTTCCACTGAATTAGAATTTCTCATAACTTGTAGACATTTCAGCAATATTCCATTCGTTTTTCTTTACGGAATTTCGAGCAGACAAGGTTTATACTTAAAAAAAAAACAAAAAAAAACGCGATATTCAAGTTAGCATATTTAGTCCAGAACTTGGAAACTTTAAATTTTCCCCTTGAATTAAAAAAGAAATGGTCCAATTTCAATAAATAATTTACCATTCATTTTTTAATGAATATTGTTATGAAAAGTGTATTTTGCAAAGAAAATATCTAGAAAGTCAATTCGTCAATCATCCTTTCGGTGTCGTTTTAATCAGCTATTTAAACAATCGATCACATTTGTATCATTTCATATCGTATAAGAACAAAAGAAATGAATTTGTTTTTAATAAAAGACTTTAAGACTATTCAAGAACATAATATTTAAAGTAAATATTCCAACATGAATACAATAAAAATAATTAAAGGGAATGCTTTGGTCATATCTTTCCCCTATTTTTCCCAGTAGTATAACATTCAACTTTTTATATTTTATATTTTTGATAAAATAAGTTTCTTCCTATGTTGTTTTTTTTCATACTGCACGATATCAGTGGTGATATTTTCTTACATAACATTTTGTCTCGTGGCTTTTTCGCCGATCGTCCTTGAACTCGAGTTGAGTTGAAACTTTTTTAAAAATTAAGAATCTACACTTGTTCAATATACAATCAGGCTGCTTTCAAAACATGAAGCAAATCTCCTGACTTCCTGAACATTTTCCATGTTCAGCCAAAAATGGCCAGGACACATACAAGATTCATGTTTGAAAACTGTTTAGATGAGCAATTTTCAAGTCTATTTGCTGTAAGTCATGATGCCCCATTCCCTATGAAAAGATGACTGTGCCCTTTTGCACAAGTAACCAGTCCCATTGCAAAACAAATATATATTTTCCTGCGGTGACATTTCTCATAGACATCCAGGAGCTTTGAGTAACCAGTGCTCCAAATTGCGTCAGTATCGGCTATGTTAAAACCCACTTTTCTGTTGGTCATTGTTGATCTTCATTCTAAAGACGTCTTTATTCTAAGATCCTTTGTTACTAGATTTCAAATACAAAAACCTTACACCCCGTACAGTCTTTTCCAATGTTGAATCAGTGAAGGTCGCTGTGGTCTTCAGTCTTGAAAAAATCTTCGTGTATCGTGAATAATTTTTATGTCGCACAAAAATCCATTACTAGCTACCTACATGCACTTTTTAAAACTCTTTTGAAACGTTTTGCAATATTTAGTTCTCTTCTCTAAAGGTTCGATTTTGTTTTATGATGACAAGAAAAAAGCATGAACTCAGTCACGAAAAAAAAAGAAAAAATACTTCTGTAAACTCACTGCAGACCCTCTAAGTATCAAGAATTCTGCTTGAGACAATCGCATTTTAATAAATTCTCACATTCATGCGCATGAAGGAAAAATTATCCGGCATTTTATTAAAAAGTATCAATGGTGAAATTGGAATGTATCTGCCTCGAAATATAGTCTTGAATCCATTTCACTCCTCATTGCCCAATCGTAATTTTAATCTTAGGGGAGATATTTTTGGTTAAGAATTGATGGTTGTATATCTGTAGGTATTCAGAATATCTTTATAGAACCTTAGAACTCACGTCATCTAAAAAAAATACGTACAAAACCTTTGAAACATGTTTTAAGTAGACTTCATGACAATTATTTCAGTTGCTGATTGGCCCTGAAATGCAATTTTAGCCAATCTTGGATGATACATCATTTTCAAAATTTTCATGGGAAACATACCTCGATCTCCCCCAAGATGTCCCCCACTATTTTCCTCCATGCGCTTGGAATTCTTTTGGGCGTGGGAGGGGGAGACACAATCTGAACATTGAAACTTGATAGGTATGTCACAGTGGATTACAGACCATATAAAAGTCGTGTTTACATCACTGAATGCACCATGATTGATTGAGTATATCATGAGATGACACTTACGTTATTACATATATACCTCACAAAAAACATACCGACAAATCAAGCAATTTACATTAAAGTGAACTCTCCGGGTAATGCATTCAAAGTATTGATTGTATCAGCCTATCAGTTGTTAGGTGCTCACTAACCTAAATTTCACCACAAATGATTTGGTTGTGCTCTTATACCACTAAAATCATGAAATTCAGACTGAAATTGAGGTCTTCAGTTACATGGTTGTCTTATCCACTAAAATATACGGTAATCGGTAATGATTAAATCGTTACTATAAATGATAAACAATAAAGCACTCAGAGAGAGAGTATTTCTGCCAAAGCCATTGTCAGGGGAAGTAACTGTGCATGGATTCGTCTCAAAATCTAATTACTTCTTCCATTACCTATCGCCTTACCCTTCAACAAAATTCCATTAAGAACTTTTGAAGATATCATGTAGATAGACATAAACTTTTGGTGATATGTAGTATGGACATATAAGTATTACGTCGGGAGGCAATTTTGCATGCATCTGCCCTCAAATTTACTCAATTCTTTCTTAGCCCGTAGCCCACCCTTCAACAAAATTTAATTGAAATTCATTGATAACTTCTGTGGATAACGTGTGGAAAATCATGAGCGAATGCATGAATATCCGAGAAAAAAAGGAAAAATATCTCTCAATCAGGCAGATGGAAGGGAAAATGGAAAGACAGGAATGCGACCGAATACATATAATTCTTCAACTTCGTTAGCAGATATAATAATGGTGTCTGTTTACTTTAATTATATCTCTGCGTACGTAAATCCGATCCGATCAGAGAGAGATATTGATTCTTTCGTCCCTTTATAAGCTAAAATGTCATTAAAAAAATTATTTGGTTTGCTTCTAGATGTTTATTTATGACTACTGACCAAAAGAGTCTACATCAAGTAGTTGCAATAATTAAGGAAAATAATTGTTGATTAATACCTTCTTATCATATTTAGAAATTATGACAATATGAAGCATCAAATTTAATTTGAAATCTTTGCAATGTCGCAATCATCGAAAAAATGTTCAGACGATTAGGTTTTGGTTCTTATCATTTGAAGTTAAGCATTTCATTTTTACTGGATGCTTTGGTGATAACAATTAGCAAAAATTATCTTTTAGCCGGGTGAAGCTTGGATATTGATCCTAGCAAATACTTTTATGAATAACTATGACGTCTGTTAAAAGGTTATGTACGTCTAAACCACTGAAACGAATTAAACAAAACTCTGCAGACATATATATCATGGCCCCAGGGGTGTTATAGGCAATAGAAAAACCGGGATTTCCGTCACTTGGTAAATATATTACTAGGATCCAGTTGTGCATCATACTTACACCGTAAATTGATCTTCCATTTTAGGCTTTCACAATATCTGTAGAAGTTCTCAATAAATTCAAATGAAAATTAATGAAAGGGTGGGAAATAAGCTACAAAAGAAGTGATTGAGATTCAAGGTGGATTCACGCACAGTTACCCCCCTTGACCATAAAATGTATAACTCAGAAACCATCTGGCCGATCTGAACCAAACTTGAAACAGATCCTATGTATTATGAGTGGATCTCAAAAATTAATTTTGAAGACGTTCCGTGCACGGGAACCTCCCCAACATCGTAGCTATTTGACCCCCCAAAATGTCAGGAACTAATCGGCTGATCTGAATCAAACTTGAAACGAATTTTACGTGTCGTTCAGTTATCTCAATTATGAATTTTGGAGCTGTTCTGTGTACAGTTACCTCCCCACATCGTAACTATTTTTCCCAAAAAACCTATGTCAGAGCTAATCGGCTGATCTGAATTAAACTTGGCATGGATACTAAGTATCATCCAGGGATCTTCAATATAAATTTAGGGGCTGATCTACAATAGTTACCTCCCCTGCATTTTACCTGAAATTCATAATGCAGAAACTATTGGGCTAATCTGAATAAATCTTGACAGAGATAGCAAGTATCAGTATGGGATCTCAGACATAAATACATAAATTCGATCCTTGGATAATGAATTCCCCTCTATCATTGCAATATGTCCATGCCACATATTATCTCTGAAAGTCTACTTGATTTATATAGATCTTTTTTTTTTAATTTCTTTAGTTTATGAATATTGCTTCTTCATTTTTATACATTCTGTTTTTGTTTTTGATTTTTTAGGTAACTATTGTAATAATGTGTTCCCCCGACGGTTATTTTACATCACCACTCCCAACAATTACTTCCAGGAATGTAATCTCTATTCTGGAATTTTTAAAAAATATGAGCATCTTACTTGTTTCTTTTTTTTCTATGTAATTTACTGTATGAAGTAAACTTGGAGAAATATCTTGATCTCCATGAAGAACAAAAACACATTATTATAAAGGAGTAGTTTTTTTGTTTTTTTTAAATTGTTTATAATCAAAGAACTTTGTAATAATCCCTGTGAAGAGTCAACATTCTCAGTGAGAATCAGAATATGAGATGGTTATATAATAAACCTGGTTCAGTTAGGTACAAAGATTGGAGGGAAAATGCAGTTAGGGAAATAGTGTAATACCAGCATTCCAAGTTGGGGAAGTCCAGTGAATTGGTATTCGAAATCCTTGCTTTTACCGTGGCTTAAACTCTGACACGAGTGGGAATACATAACTATCTCACCCTCTAAGCAGACTATTGTTGACTATATTATATGTATTTGTTCATTTTATCTGTAAACATTCTTAAGAAATAATCAACTATAAGCAATTAAGCAATTAATACTGTCATATATATTGGTTATAGATTTTTGTAATCTAAATTCTTAATAACTATAATTTAGTACTCATCATCACAGTCAATAATTGAACAACTATAGCCCCAAAATTGGAAGTCATATAAAAGAATTCCATTGAAGAATAAATATGGTCAGAATAAATTCTAGTAATTACATCATTGGGATTTTTCACTGGGAAACATCTGAAACAAAATTGTTTTTCTTCAAATGAAAAAAAAAAATTTAAATAAAAATCTAGATTCTTCAGAATGATATTAATAAACTATACTTATCAAAGTAAGGTCCCAAAAAGGTCAAAAGGCTTTCTTTCTAAGAATTAAAAAAGCATTTTTAGAAGTGGTCTTGCATTATACTGATCCCAAATTATGAGCCTGTAGACAAATATAGCCATGAGTGCTAGCACAAACAAACATGTGGACATATAAAATGGGAAAAACCCTTCACTAACTTTGGTGGCTACGGTGGTTTAACAAGTTAATATTTAAATGTTTGCAAAGTTTGCATTGTATAGAAATAGTATGCTCTTTTGAAAATAAGTTTAAATTCCAATTTGAAATTTGTATGTTTTATAGCTTAGAATATAGCAAATTAATTATCATAGTTGAATTCTTTTTAATTGAAAATCTATGTTTTGTGCAAAATTTATTCTGGACATTTTGTTCGGCCACAACTTTGAGGTTTAACTTGCCTCTCCAGTCCTAAAATTGACTTATGTAAATATTAATGACTAAAAATGAACTAAAGTGGTTAGATTTTTTCATTTCTTTTTCATTTGCAGCTAATTTTTCAAATAAAAGTGTTAAGTAGGCTCGAGAAATCATTCAAAGGCTCTTGAAATGTTAAGTACCCTACTAATTAATGTTTTAATTTATTTTAATGAATACATCATTTGAAAATCATAATATTGGATAAATATCACATTATATAAGTAGTGTACACTTATATAATGTGATATTTGTTGCTCGTCTCTTCTTATTTCGATATCCCCTCCTAAATTTTACGTAGGTATCATTGCAGTTCCCGATCTAAGATACCATTCTTCTACTATTCAAAATAGAATAGTGGTGAAGCTACACATAGCATTGTGCAACTAAATGAAATACTTTCTAGAAATTCAATTATTGGGTAAGAACATTTCAGAAGCCTTTGAAAGACTTTTCATGCATACTTACACTTCTCAGCTATAAAGTCAACTGGAAATTTAAAAAATTAAAAGATCTAGCAATTTTTAATCCTCAAGAGAAAGAACTGGAAAAATTTAGCCATTTTTAGTCAACAAGGGAGAGAACCTTCTGTAATATTTACACTAATATTTTAGAACTGGATCTGCAAGTTCAACTGAAATGGTCTCATTATTTTGAAAATACACACATAACTGATATTTTGAATACATTTTTTTTTCTCAAATTTACAGATATTATGTTTTACTTGAGAAAAACTTGAACATTTTTTTTTTTTTTCAAACTGCTGAAATTAAACTGAATTGAAAAATCTCAGTATCGCTGCGCCGAGTGAAGGTGAAAAAAAAAAAACGATTTGCAGTTAACTCCCCTTGTTTGCATTTGAGAAAAGACTCGACACATGCCACTCGAGGGCAGCTGAATTAGAATATTCTGCTCACTTCAGAGAAAGCCTTGAAAGTGAAAGCAAGTTAACATTCGAGTCGAACAAGTTACTTTTTAAATGCTCTTCAAATTGGAATATCAACACAAGTCGGCTATTTCTGTTCTCTTCGGACTTCACAAAACTAATTAGTCAAACATTTCCTGTTTGCTTTTTACTTACGTAAGTGTTGTCGTGGTGTGATTGTTTTGTTCTTGATTCTTTCAATAATTCCTGATTATGGATCCTTTTGTAATTTTCGGCAATTCTTGGACACATCCAGTTTCTTGGATTTATTGAATGGCTAAAAGTGGCTACATTATGTAAATATGGCTGAAATTGAGTACTTCATTTCCAGGTAATAGTATACGCTCCATAAACTCCAACAAAGGCTCCAAAATATATTACTTATTGATGAAATATTGACGTTCACAAATTATGTTCCCAATCTGAAGATGAACGTTAGGTAAATTGTTGTTCTTGATTTAGTTACCGTTCTTCATATTTATATAGAAATAATGTGTGTATATATATATATATATATATATATATATATATATATGTGTGTGTGTGTGTGTGTGTCGTACAGTTATACTACTTATTGATCAGTTATTAACAAAATAATTAAGACTAAACCTTTTTTCAACTTATTTTTTCGAATCACCTCGTTTTATTGTCCCTTTTCTCAAATCTAGCCACTTTTAGCTATTCAAAATGGTCGTTCAAGAAATCCAAGAAACTGCGCTACTGCAACGATTGTCTGATTTTCATTTGAGTACATTGGGAAATGAATGCAATAATTTTTTTTTTTTTTCGCGTAATTTGTACGTAGTAATTAGTCGACTTTTTTTTCCACCCTTAAACTCTTCAGCTGCTAATGGTACCCAGCAAAGTTATGGACTCAACATTGTCAAAGTTTTCGTTTTGTATTATTTTCTTTTCACCTTTTGGCAATAGGAATTTTTTCAATTTGAAATCGTAAATTAAGGGAATTTTCAAAAAATTAGCCGTCAAATTATTTTTCATTCAATCTATTTTAAATGATAATAAATAGTATTTTCCCCATGGATTTTCAATCGTTTTTACTCAATTTCGAAATAATTTAAAACAATGAAAAAACATTTTACGCATTGACTGTTTTAGTTCCTTTCCAGTCCAAACAAGAATTCTTGTAAAAAAAAAAAAAAGATAAGATGAATAATATAATAAATGAATAAAATATTCAAAAATAAATAGCGGTCGTGTAAGCTTTCCAAGGGAAAAAGGGTTAGAAAACTATATTATACTCCCGTAACCAACAACCGAACTCTACTAAAGACTTGCTAATTTTCCAGAGTCCGTGTGTAATGTTTTTGTTTTTGTTTCTTCAAAACCGTCAGTTTTTCTTTTTAGGTTTTAAGCTGTTGTTAGAATAAGACCTTGAAAAAAATCGAATGACCCTATTTGATGGATCATGTTACAGGCAGAGTAACAAAATATATAATAAAAAATTTTAAAAGTTTTGAGAGAATTGAGGAAGGCCTGGAATGACCGTGTTTCCCCCACCCCCTTAGTCTCCCTGTTCCGTCTCTTTGGATCTGGTTGCCTACGTGAGGCTGAGCACGTTGCCTCATGGGGGACCCAGCGTACTCCACCACCAACATCCCTTTCCAGGCAAGCAGCTGTAGTAGCAGCAAGAATTCTTTTTTTTCGGAAAATCACTACCATTAACAAGATTGATAGTCAATGATGTTTATCATGATGCTGAGACTCTTGGAGAATTTTGATCATCATTTTCCTCATTTTAGCCAACAACATTTTGACGTTCATCTCAGATGACAAAAATATTCAATGAACTCTTTCGTTATGACACTGACTTTATTTGACAGCTCCTAATGGTCATGAAAATACAAATTCTAGATAATTTGATTCTATTACAGACATTGAAATCCTTTATTTCTTGCTTAATGATTGCAAGTGTATTTAAATAGAAGAGGAAAGTTGTGTATCAATTAAATTCTTACGGTTTTTATTTTTCATTTTTATATTACTATCTGAGCGTCTTTTTGATGCAATAGTAATGGACAACTCTAACAATTCACTGGAATTTTCATTGTTTTCTTCAAAATTATTTGTATTTTTTTGTTGTTGTTTCAGGTGAGAAGATTTTAAGGAAATCACTTCTTCTAATGGTGGAATTCTAGTTTTGGTGCGTAAAAAAGGGATAACTCCTCTTAGCCTTCAAATACATCTAGGCTTGCTGGATTATCTCCCCCTTTAAAAAAGAACAAGTAAATACACTACTTATATTTTAATTACTTTGATTAAATTAAGTTGTTTTGTCAACGAGTGGGATTGTATAAAATTTTAACGGTTTGTGAGGAAGTGAAGGAAAAATTCTTTTTTGAAAAAGTTTATCACCGAATTATATGGGGGAGATAATCCTGTTAGCCTTAGTTCATTTTAAGGCTAACCTCCATTTTATGCACAAAACTAGGATTCTACCTTTCTAATGAAAAACTTTTTAAGCGTCTTTGTGACATAAAAATTAGTTTTTGAATATCTATTTAGGAAATGCTGATGTGAAAATAGAATATTATTTGATTTTATTTAGATTTTGATTTTTCTTTATTTTCCATCTTGAAATGGATTTACCCTCAAGTCTTTTTCTTTATCTTTCCCAATTTACTTCTTGAGTTACTAAAAAATACATATCACTCTTCAAGAATTTTTTTTTTAATTTTTCTGTACAAAGTAATTAACTCTTATAAATTCATATACCACTGTATATTTACGGAAATATATATGGTTCGTGTGAGTATTTGTATATGTGTGTGTGTGTGTGTGTATGTATGTATATACAACTAACTGGAATACCTGGCATTGCCCAGGGAGAGAAAAACTTTGAATATAACACTATTTTATTGAGGTTTCATAAAATTGAAAAAAGGGTGTGTAGTGGTGTGAACCCTCCCCTGATTTCAAATACCACCAAGCACTCCATTCCCACCAATCTCCTCCTCGCGTCCTCACCAACAAGACCATGAATGTATTAACATGTAAATAAATACACACAAATGTACATACACAAGCTGTATTTGTGTGCTGCATTTTTTACCATGAACTATAAACGCTAGCATTGCGGCTGTAGTGTTACTAGTTTTTATTGCCACATTTTCATCATTACTTGACAAGTATAACCCCCTAAACTTGTAGAAATTAATTATTTGGGGTTAGTGACACATTTTATATTGATCCAGTGTTACCTTTGTACACAAAATTGCAGCTCCTAGAGTTTACCTGTTTAAGAGTCTATAAAACATAGCAAGCATTTGTCATTCTTCATGGTGAGATATGCTTTATTCCTTTGTTGAAACCATTTCCTACTTGCTTCCCAATTTGGAGACAGAAAGGTACTTTCCCAAAAATTTGGATAAAAATGAGAAAGCGTCCAATTTTGGTGACTTTTATTTATTTTAGGTCAATTATTCAACATATTCCATGTGTTTGAAAGGTGTCATTTGATAAGCTTCTATCTTCACTCCTGTAATTAATGTTGTCAGTTTATTGTAAATTGTTGACACATTTTTATTTTGGTTTTTAGTATGGAGAAATAATAAAACAGTATATCCCTTTCTTTTTTTCTTTTTCCCTAACTTCTATTTTTCTTTAAAATCTCATTTCTATTATACTCTATCATGGAATTACAACAATAATATAGTTATCATTCACACTTATCTTTGGTGACTACTTGATTTAAGCTTATTGCTAGACGGGGTTATCTTCCAGTGTCAAGATTTTTTTTTTTCTTCAAATTAAAGGCCTGATTTATGACCTGTGGAGATACTTGTGTGAGAGTACAAACATTTTCCTACTACGTATCAGTTGAAAATGTATTATGAAAAACCTACATTAACTTAATATTACCCTTACAACAACACTTCACTCCCCCCATTTACTTGGGTTTTTTTTTCATTCTTCAACTGATAAGTTATTGAATTAGCCATTACTGTGTTTTGTGTCAGTGGTAGATTCAAGAAGAATAAACAAGATGATAACAACTTTGTGTTGGCTCTACAATGGACCACACTGACTGGTTGCAGGTATGATAGTTGGTGGTACTGGTAAACTACTACATTAAAGTAACCAAGAAGGGGTGTTGGGAGTAACACTTTGGACTCATCCTTAGGCTCTCCCATTATTTTTCAGTCCAGCTGCGGGGTCTCAGTTTCCCTGGGGCAGGTCCCCTGGTGGATGCTTTCGCAGGTGACGTTATCTAGCCATTACGATGAGCTTTTCAATGGTAACTGCGTCGGCTGGAGCCATTTTTGGAAAGGATGCTCCTTTTTCTTCCCACATTAAGCCCGACCTTGTGTCACATATTGCTGTGGTGGGACAGTGATTAAATAGCACCCTTAATCATCAGGAACAGCCGATAAGTGCTAAGGGTTAAGGAAGAAACTCTTTTATGGGGGTGGAGGGAATTTCTCATTCATTCTTATTTTTACGATCATTATTATAACAAAATTCAGTTTTTTTTCAATTCTTTTTGACTATTAAATCATTGCTTTAATATCTTGGTTGCTCAATAGCTGTGCAGTCAGAGCCTGGGAAAATGGAATTGGCATTCTGAGTTCAGACTCAGACAGAAGGAAATTGTTTTGTTTTTTTGTTTTGTTTTTTGTTTTTTTTCAATTCTATATGCTTCTCTACCAACACCTTTTTGTTCCCTGTCCTTATGTAAATAGTTGGGGGGGGCAGGTGTGTTAAGTATATGATTTTTCTCCCCTCCTCCTTTTTTTTTTTTGTTGAAGCAAATGAACAGTTCATATCATCTGTATCTGTTGACTCTAAATACAGTAATGTAACAAAATGAAAAGAGATTTCGAAGTGATAACCAGTTCACTAATAAAATTCATATTGGTTGGTATTCATATTCCTGACTCTGATTCCTGCACACCAATTGGTTGACTTATCACTTCAGTGACTTTTAATACCTTGAAAAACAGCTTTTCTTTCATACATTAAAATTCATCTAAACACTGATTGACTTTTTTTCTTTTTCTTTTCTTTCTTTTTTTTCTAAAATTAGTATGGTGCGGGTATTTATACAATTTATGAAAAAAGAAAAAAAAGCAATAATTCTAAAATCTGTAAATGGACCATTTATTTAAGATAAGGTTTAGTATTGACAAAATATCTGGTGTATAAGATTTATGAAGATAAAGAGGGTTATGCATAATTATGTGTAGACACATGATCATTTGTCAATTGAGAAATATTTACAATAGATTGAATTTTATTTCTGGTATTTGGATTGATATAAATGGGTAACTGTATAGTTTAGTCATGTAAAATTGAAAATCTGGGAGGGGGGATGATACCAACCCATTCATATCAAGTTTCAGTTTAGAAAGATATAAGCTACAATAGTGATTTCCAAAGTGGGTGCTACTGCTTTTTTATTGTAATTCCATATTGTAATAAAAAAAACGTTCTTTATTCAAATTTCTTGATTTTGAAATTCTCTCTCTTGATTGGTCAGTTCATCAAAAACAAACCAATGAGAGTGTAACAGACATAGATTGAATAAAGCATATTAATATATCTCTGAATTTTTGAGATGAGGTATTATCATTATTTCTATTGATATTCGGACCATCCTCATCTTGGTTGTTTTTCATACAACGTTTCGGCCGTTGCACTCTATGGCCTTCATCAGGTATCATCTGGTTGGTGTGGGGGAAAGTAACGAACTGAACCCTTTATTTAACCGACTGGGGTATACTGACCGCACTCCCCTCTAGCATTAGTAGTATTATTATTGTCTCAATCCCAGTGTGAGCAATTCTTGTAAATATAGAAGTTGGGTATTATGCTTAATGCTGTAAACTAAAAGAAAAATAATTCTATTGACTCAATACAGTATAATTCCATACTAAAGCAGACAGATTCTATGATCTTCACTTACTTACACATATATGGAATGTTTTTGTTTCATCCTGAAAAAAATCAAATGACTGATTAGTGATAAATAGCCTTTGCACTTATTTTGACTGACTGTTACCTATATTGTGTTGAGTTCAAAAATTAGATTATTTAAAATATCTTCACAAACCATCTATATTTCAAATTCAGATATTGAACAACTGTACGAAAAGTGGCAAAGGGTTCTATCCTTTCTCATATCTATTTGTGTTCCAGCACTTCTGACTTGAAAATTGGCATTAGTACTCAATTAGACCCTTCTACAGGAAATTTTTTTTTCTCTTCTTTATCAATATCTAAATTCTAGATTTTTTTTTTTTAACTCTATTTTAGATGTCTTCCAATGGAAAATGCCAGTAATATCATAAATACAATTTATCATGACCATTTCTATTCTTTGACGGGATTTTTATACAAGTCTTCAATTTATGACTAACTAAAAAAAAGTTTTCATTGTATGACTTGTGGCCAAAAGGTTTTTTTTTAACTACTTTGGCATGTTTCTATCTTATCTATTTCTTATAAAATTTGAGAATAGTGTTGTTGATTTGACAACATTATACAAAAGGCTATTAATATATTCTGTTAAAAGATTTTAGCCAAATTTAGGTTTCTATTTATTTTGTAACTTGAACCATAACAATATGAAAAATATTTACCCTATGTTGATACATATTGAAAAGCCTGGAGATAAAATCATTATTGCCAAGATTGCTTTAAATAATATATTATAAATCCTGAGGATTTATAATATTAATATTGATATATTAAAATATTAATAGGAAGGCTTAAAGCTAAAATTAGAAATGATTTTCTTGAATAAGGTAAATAGGTGGAGGTTCCAGCTACTCACACTGTTTGATACAGATCATGGGACATGTGTTAGTTGAATGATGAATTCCTGTCCTTATAAATATCTAAACTCTCTAATTTATTTACTGATATATAAATTCCCACTGCTCGGTGACAGTCCAATCAGAGCTTAATCACAATCCACTCCGACGTATGTTCTTGTCTTGGGTAAATATTCTTAGTAACTCAAATTAAAACCTTGTTTATGCTCAACAAATTAGCTTAACACACATGAAAATTTTTGTAAATTTTTACTTTTTAGTGCCACTTTCCTCTTGGACTTGTGAAATTTTTTTTCTTTTTTTTTTCTTCCATCAACACGTAATATACTCACAAATATTATTTATATGCAATGGAGTTATCTTGACCTATTGTAATTCTTTTGAAATATTTTGCCGTCTTGTAAATATGCAGCACTGTACTTATTTGAAAATTGGCATCAGTACTCCACTAGACCTCTTCTAAAAATGTTTTTATCTTTAGAAAAAAGCTTTTTGGGGTCTTATTTTGACAGCTTTACTAAAAGCATCTAGATTCTTCAGAACCTAGATGTTTGTTGTTTTTTTCTTTTTTTTTTTTTCTCCTCCATTTTAGATGTTTCCAGTGGAAAATGCCAGTGATAACATGAAAAAGAATTCATTCTGACCATATTTATTTTTCAACGGATATTTTTTCATGACTTCAAATCTGAGGCTGCACTTGTTAGTGTTATATTTTGAAAAGACTTCTGTATATAATCATTTTTACTATTATTTTATATTATCTTTTTTCATTTAAAAATTTTTTCAGAATCTGAAGATGTCTTTGGTACGTAATGTTGTGACTGTAATCAACTTGGGTCGGATGGGGTTTATGGCAGCCGCAGACCTGCAAAGCCGCTATGCACGGCAACACCTGGATTTTTTGGCTGGTAAACCTGGGGCCATCTCTCGTAATGTTATTTTGATGGTTGAACATGACTCTGTTTTCACAACTGGTTTCCGCACTGAGGAATACACAGATGAAGAAGAGGAAAAGTTGAAATCTCATGGGGCAGATTTCTATCGCACCAACAGAGGAGGCCTCATCACCTATCACGGGCCAGGTCAATTGGTGGCTTATCCTATTCTTAACTTGTTACAATTCCGTCCCAGTATGAAGTGGTATGTGCACACATTGGAGCAGACCTTAATAGGAACATGCGCACGGTGGGGAATAACAGCCCAAAGAACCAAAGACACTGGTGTTTGGGTAGAAGACAGAAAAATTGCTGCAATCGGTAAGTACTAGATAGTACTAAATTCTTGAAGTGTTTGTCAATCAAATAATTTATTCCCAATTTGGGAAAAGGTTTAATTGATGATAATTAGCTATGTTCATGCAATCGATGATGGCAGGAAATTGATACCTGGCCAAAAAAAAAGTCAATCGTGAAAATTAATTCTATTGTCAAAATCTTTGTGACGTAGGAAAGAAACATTGGAGAAAAATCTGTTATAATTATTATTTGCATACACCATATAGAACCAGAGATAATTTTGAAAATAGTTGTGTAAAAAGTTGTGATTTATACACCAAATAAGCATAATAATTTTCATCAGAAAATTTTCCTAGATTTTAAAATTCTACCAAGATCAACCAATTATTGGATTCTTATGAAACTGTCAGTTTCATGAAGTTTCCATTCCAGATTTTGGATTTTTTTTTTTAGTTTAGGAAGATCCATACAGTTACCTTACATAAGAATTTTTTTTAATAAAAAATGAATTGAAATATTGCTCTTGGCAATTTCATTTGCTAACTTTTATTCCCAAACTGTAAAAAGAAAAGTATTGACATGAAAATTCTTTAGAGATTTTTTTTATTTTCTTTTTAATATTTCATAGATTTATGGAAATTCTTTCACTTTCCTTATACGAATCAATTAGTTAAACATTATCCAAGACACAATTTTTGATACAGGCCTTATATAAAGTCTTTGAAATGTTTATTACTATTATATCTTCAAGTTTTCATTGTATGACTGATAGCCAAAAGGCTTTTTTAAACATTTGAGATTAGTTATTCTTTCCATTGAGACCAGAGTTCCAGAATTCAATAGGTGTTTGTTCTGTTGTTTTTTGTTATTGTAAACTAGTCTTACTCTTTCCGATGATGATAGAAAAAAATTTGAGGTCGAACTATCTCGGAAAATCTTCTCACTTACATATGATTCGTAATTATGGTACTTTTGATGGCCATATTTACAGTAGCCTTTGTCTCCCTTGGTCAACATGGCCACATCTATTATTGCATAATGATTGAGTTTTTTGCTGATAAAAGTAATTCTGTTACAATAAATGATTTTCTCTCTTCTAGCAAAAACAAGAAACTTTATTTAAATCAAAAAAAAATGATAAAATAGGATGTTAAAGATTTTCTAAACTGGGTGGACCCAATGTTAAATTTTACTTCAACTGGCCATGGACAAAAACTATGTATCGAGCAGCAATAGTGTGCTGGAGAAATCATCTGTTGATTAATTCCAGAGCCTAGAAACAATTCCATTTGGTAGTACTAGTTCCAAAAAGAGTTTCTGTTGAAGTATTAGAATTATTTTACTTTCTTTCCAAAGTAAAGCTTTTTCATTTCAAATGAAACTCATAAAATATATATACTTGCATTTTCTGCTGATACTACTACCATTAAAAAAACATGAAATTTGATTTAATCATTTAATGCTTAAATCACAAACAAGTGTTTTGGTTTGTTTTGTTTTTTTGCCACAGTTAATGTCACTAAATTTCATATCTTGTATTTTGAACTTGTATTTCTTATATTGGATATATTTTATACATGAGATCAGTTGAAATGTATGAATGGAAGCAAAATTCACAACCAACTGTATATTGGCCTTGTACCAAATTTAAGCTAGATTTAGCAAATATAGCTCATTTAAAAGCAATACCGACTCTAATTTCCAAGCAAAAATTTCTTTAAAAAATCTTGTTTACAAATTGAGTCTATTGAAAACTACTTGAAATGTCCCTAGAAAGTTATTGTTTCAATTTTGTTGGCAGGAGTCCATGGCAGCAGATACATCACTACCCATGGGGTGTCTTTGAACTGTAACACGGATCTCTCCTGGTTTAAGCTGATTGTTCCTTGTGGTTTGAAAGGGAAAGAAGTAACTTCCATATCAAATGAACTAAATAAAGACGTTTCCATTCAGGATGTAACAAAGACATTTTTAGAGAGTTTCGAATCAACTTTCAATTGTCAAATTGAAACTTCCCTGCTTGAGAATCATGAGCACATCTTCATTCCTCACAAGGCTACATTTCTGACAGACAATGTAGCCATTCCTTCACAGATATCTGCCCAAGGTTTACAGACCAAACGAATGCTATCTACTTTATCCAAAAAAGAGGAGAAAGACTCTGTGCTCACCAGAAGGCCGATGTGGTAAAACAAATGACTTTATTTCCTCTTTAAAGTGCAACCTTTTCTTGAAATGTATTGGTCACAGAAGGAAGAGAGAAAATTTTATTACACCATTTCATATGAGATGAGAAGGTTATCTTTTAAATAAAATATTTTCATCCAGTTTTTTTCATATTGGATTGTCTTGAAGATCATGTTCCTTCCTTGAAGGTAGTCTCAAAACAGAAATGTTCGAAACTTGGGACTTTATGTAATTATACATTTATAAAAATAAATTGTGGTTGAAAACCTATTAAAAATGCTAGCTGCATTTTCTTTACATGACAGAAACTCTCAAACTGATACTTCTAATCACACTATTCATTTAATACAGAAATTTGATTTCCTTAATTATTCTTTTTCAGAATTTAAACCAATCTGCTGAGTAGACACTTTTTATTTTCTGCCCCATTTCAATTTTCTTCTTATGACAAATTATCCACATTCCACTCTAGCATCATTATCACTCACCTAAAACAACTGACAAATTCCCTTTTTGTATCAATGAAGCTTTTTAACAATTTGTTTCCCTTGAACAAGTCACTTATTTTTTATTCAAATTTCTCAATAAAGCATTTATCTAAAAAAAGATATCCTTTGTTGTTGTTTCTTTAAATTTACTGTCTATGCTTTTCTCTCTAAATTAGATGTGTTATTTGTAGATCTTGCTAATCGATGTTTGGCTGTCTATACCAGAATCAAATACCATGACTGAGTTCAATGAATTTTGTGTTTGATCTATGCATTGCTTAAACTTTCTTTAAAACATTAAGTTACAAAAGCCAAAACTCCAATACACCTGAGATACATGAGTTTGTATTCAAACTTAGAATTTAAGCCATGAATGTTTGGTGATTTTAATGCATCTAGCAAGTTGAAATATAAAATTGATATCTTAATTTCTTGAAAACTACTTTTTCTTTTTTCTCTCTCTCTCTCTCTCTCTCTCATGTATGTATCAATATGATGCATGATATTTGGATCACTTTATTATGTTCCTTTGAACAAAATGTAAATCAGTGAAATCTTGCAAACTTCATAGTTATTTTTTTAAATAAATTTTGTCATCATTGTACTTGTTTGTATTTCACAGTGAAAATAGCAAAGTCCTCAGCCATGTCAATCTGTATTTTAGAACCTCTTTCTTTTGCAGCTTGTTGAGCTTCAGCTAAAAGCGTTGACACTGATTCCTGTTTACTGTCTTCTTCATTTGCAACCTGAAATTAGAAATCCAGTTTTTAATGAATTTTAATCTGCTGAGCAATCTTGTCAAATCCTCAGTGTAAAAATGGCCAACAAATTAATAACAGAAAATAAAAGTGATAAGTTTTAATTTTATGCGAATGCAAAAAGTCAAAAATCTTATCAAGCTTGTTTTGGGGGGGGGGGAGTCTTACCTGTGAATCTTTTTTAGAAGGTTTATAACGTTGACTGACATGAGTCAAAATGAGGTGCTCTGCTTTCATGTCAATTGCTAATTTTACTGTCTGACCTGAAAGATTCAAAAACATTTCATGTTGGTAAACATCTTATCTATGAAATAATAAAACTACTTTAATCTTATTGGTTTTCAAAATTTTGACTCATCAATTCAATTCCTTTGTTAATTTTATTTTTTATACACAATAGATCACCTACAGGGAAAAGTAAGACAACTTTGTTTGAGTGATTTCTTTGGAAATTAAACAAACTATGAAATTTTAATTTTACTTAAATGTTTTATTTATACAAAATTATACAGCCCAACAGGAAAAGTCACCTTTTATAGGTGAGATTTCCAGCCTAGACAAGACCAAAATTCTTTCTTTCTTTCTTCTTTAAAGGTACCTTAATTGTAAACCTCTTGCCCACAATGTGTCACTTTTACTAGTGAACAGATAATTAGAATCAAACATTCAATATTATATTCATGGAAATCAGATCATTATCTGGTAGGGCATGAATGTAAAGATCATTTTTATGTTCAAAAACAAAATCTTATCCTTCATATCTGCTAACATGGTAGACAGACAGACAGGCATTCAGCATAAATTTCCAGGACTGATTCCACCCGACTCTCCAAAATTATTTTGATGTGGAATTTCCCAAAACTTGCTTAAAACCTTTTCTTGGGCTCCATTACTTAGCACAGAAAATTTGGTGGCTATATGTCTGGCTGATCTAGAGTTTTCCTAATAAAACGGGCGGACATTTGGTGAATTATAGTAAGATGTCTGAAAGAATATTTTAAACTTGTAAATTATAACAATTTTTTTTTTTCATGTGCAATTTATTAGACCAATTCCTCATAGCCACCCTCCCATTACATGAATATTTACATAATAAAGACTTGATACAGTTTACACTAATGCACCAATTAGAGGTAGCTATTGAGCATTGTTATTGTAGCTGTCACATCTGTCTAATAGAAGCTACCATTATCAAGTTTTTAGCCAAGATAGTATGCAACACTAGTAGAAGGGAAGAAACTGTTGTGATATCAATTAACCCAATTTCTATCTGCTTGCTTGCTTACTTAATTGCCAATAATGCAGGTCAGTGGGATTAGGAGGACAACAACAACAACAAAAGAAGGAAAAAGTTACTGAGTGACAAGAAAAACTGGAAATATTGAATATGATTTTATGGAATATCAATTCTTATATAATGATCATACTATGCCAAATCGAAAAAAGAAAATGGATTTTTAGAATTACCTATTCATTCAAGTGGCTGAATATTTTCTTTCTATCAATGACTAATTATTCAACTCATCAGGCTCATCTAATGTCAGATTCTTTTAGTCTCTAATCACATACAAGGTTTCAGTGCAATAGAGTTTTCCCAAGGCCATACATACAAAGTATAAGAGGATTGAATATGAGAAAATTCTTTTAGCAATTGAGTGTTGGGATTACTGAATAAATCACAGGAATGTTTAGTGCTATCAACATATTAATTATTTTAATAAGAATTATGATGTTCATCACACATCAGGTAAATATGAGTTATGTGTGCCTTTCCTATACAATTTGTTCTCTCATACCTGAATAAATCTTCTAAATAGTAAGTTGATGGGTATCTGTTTCACTTAGCAACATTTTTTTTAGGGGCAGTCTTGATTATAAGGATTAAATGCGGAAATTAAACCTTGGAATTGATCGAACTTGAAAAGAACGCATTATGAGTGTTTTCTATGTCACCAGTCTTACAAACAAATTGGTTTTATTCAATTTAACTTGAACAGCCATATGGCAAAGGGTCCTATCCTTTTTTATATGTGCACGTGTTTGCTTGTTTGTTCCAGCACTCCTGGCCATACTGTTTCACCTATAGACTTGAAAATTAGCATCAACACTCCTCTAGACTCTGGGGGAGCCTTTTTGACTGGTTCATTATTAACATCTAGATTTTTTTTTTTTTTTTTTCACTCTATTTTAGATATATTCTCAATATTGAATGAATTATTGCAGTAATTTTCTCTTTATTAATTCTAATTAGTTTTTACCTTCATCTTAATTTTCTGATACTTTTTATCACAACTTTGACTCAATTCTGTTTACTCATTGCTATAAAAATTGAAAATGAAGATGAAAACTAGCCAAAATTAATAATAAAAATACGATTTGGTTTTACAAAAATTTACTCTGAAATTTAAAACAGAAATAAAAAGGTTTTACAAGGGTTTTTAAAGTAACAAATCCTTTACACATAGATCAGTATAATTTTTGTTTCCATTAGGATAGAGGTCATTTAGTAAAATTTAATAAGCCTTTCCCCTATGAAATCTGACGTCTTGTTTAATGGTGAAATATATTTGTTTTGAGAAACCTTTCCATGAACACTTTCTCTCCAATATGCATAAGCGAATGAAATCACCTCCAAGATATGAGATTTCTTTTTATTGTTAGTCTGTCTAACCTAAAAAATCTCTGATAAAATTTCAAGTGGAATATTAATGTAAAATATGAAATTTACATTTTAATGCAGTGGTGGAACTCCTACCCTTGGCCATTTTGTAACATCCAAGATATAGGCATTTCCTATATTGGCAACTATCTTGGTCTCTAATTACTTCTAATGATAAGAATTCAATTTTGTACAATGCAAAATGACCACAAATAATAAAACTAGAACACTGCCAGCAGCAAACAGTTTTGATGTTCGTCTGCTTTCCTGAAATAGCTTACCAGTAGATTATCACAATGATTCAATGCATACCAAGAATGGACAGTAACAAATGCAACCTCATATAAAATATGGTCTTGAAGAGTGATACCTCCATGAATTTATGCCTATGCTTGTGGTGGTGCTGATGTATTAATTTTTGATTATAGAGAATCATGTATACCCTTATTGGGTTTGGTAGAAATCATGTAGAGGTTCAATTTGTTGCCTATGTCTGTGTCATCTAATAAAAGACAAATTGAATATCAACTTTTTTTCTCCTACAGATGCTTGTGGTGTGTTGATATTGGTGTTAGAGTGTCTACATGTTATTGATGTGTTTGTTGGTGGAAATATAGATTGTAGAGACTGAGTAAGGAAAAAGAATTTACTCAACAGTCAAAGGCTTTACAGGGAAAATAGTTGGCCCGAATGCATCAAGTCAATTATAAATGCCAACAAGTACAGTGATGAGCTCAACCTCACCTTAGAACCCTAGCTGTAAAGAAAATCAATAGAAAAGAAAAAAATGGAAACATATCCAGTCTAAGATAATTTGGAAGGACACCCTCTTTATCAAATCAAGAATTGAGTCAACTTTGAAATGCACATTGAGTCAAGACTGCAGATCAGAATCAAATTAGGATAAAACACATTTAACACTGCAATTCAAGTTGAGACTGCACTGAAACTGAGTCAAAGTAGTGATGAAGCAACTAAAAACTAAAATGAAGGTAAAAACCTGTCAAAATTTATAATAAGTTGATATTTAAAATAAATTAAACAAATCATATTTATCTTTGTTTGAAAGACTGGTGACATCATCCGGTGAAGACTCAAAATGCATTATTTTTCAATTTGATCAATTCCAGGATGCTATTTCCATATTTGATGCAATTATCAATTGTTGTAAAACAGCCAAACATAATCATGGTTTTGTTTACTGGTAAAAAAAAAAGATCAGTTTTCTACTAAATTACTTTTTCCCACCAGATTACTAGGAAGTCATAATACCAGAGCATTGGATGCATTGTAATAATCACATAATCATTTTTTTCTTTAAATCAAGTGTCTATCATACCAGCATACACAGTAATCTGGTGGGAAAAGGTAATTTAGTAGAAAACTGATTTTTTTTTTTACAAGTAAACAAAATCAATCAACCAAAGCTCAAGACAGTTATGGGGTTTGGATGAGTTGCAGTACGTTTCAGTTCTCCAAATGAACCATTTGTATTATAGTCAGACATACAGTAAATTTATTTATCCTCCTCCTCCTCTCTTTGTTCCTCTCTTCACATACATATGGTTATTGGTAACTTTGCTTATTTAAATCTCAGCCTTGAAATTAGACTTATTCACAAAATGAACTTATTTATCCATTATGCAATTTTTTTTTCAATTTATATACCCACAATCAAATTGAAAACCTGCAAAAAATGACCTACATATATGTAAGAATACTTGAATGCTACATGAAATCTTCTGATATATCCGAGAAAAGTTTCTAAATTTTGAGGAGGATGAGATGAATAAGATAGTTGCTATACTGTTCAAATAATAGAAGCAACAACTTGTCCAAGGTTGACTAGGAATTATACAATTATTCCCTAATGTATTTTGCATAATCAATACATGATCATCCTTGTGCTACATCTTATGCTTATGTGAACTAACCAGAGAGATCCATATTCCTACAGGTAGCTAGTTACTAAAAGGAATAAGATGTGTGCATTTTTTTTACACTCTGCATTGAGTAATATAAAATAATCACCTATTTAAAACTTGCCAATATTACTCAAGCTCTGTAAGTGTTAATCCAGAAGGAATAAAACATTGTCTTAAATTTAAAGAGTCTCTTTTTCCTTTAGCCAGAGCCCTATACTTTCTATCTAGCATTAACTTTAAATTTTATGAACCACTCAATACTACTCCTACTAATTAACAGTGGAACTCATCTGTTACTGAGACAAAATTTGTTGAAATTATTATGTCAGACAGTAAAGAAAAAAATAAACTAAAAAATTCAACTTAAGATGAAACAATAATCAGTAGTTACTCCCTTGATGTTACCATTTAAATTTTCTTACATGAATTCAAGACTTAAAGTAAATACTTATATGCTAGGATCTCATTCCAATTCTTAATATATATATATATATATATATACTCATGGAATCACAAATTTGCTCCACACTCTGTCATTGTTTAGTTAGTCTTAATAAAAATCAATGAGATCTTATATATACCCTTTTTTTGTAAGTTAAATTCTTCACATTCAGAATTTGTATTTTTTTCAATTCATTATCATCTGCATCCTTGATTTAGGGTTTGAAACAGAAATCAAAACACAACTGAAAAAAGTAAACCTCTTAGAAATAAATTTAAACCTAGGCAATAATTCTTACATACGTGTTAGAAAAGAAAATGACATTACACTATATATGAACTTTATTTCTTATCACCCACTCAACATAATTAAGAACTAGTTTCTCTAAGGAAAAGACACTCTAACATTTCCACAAATAAAAAAATATTTGACAACCTAAAAGCTTACGTAAACGCCTTAAAACTAAGTAAATCAAACTAGAATACAATCCCAATATAGATAAGAAAAACAAAAGAAAAAAAAGAAACATCCTGGTTTAACCCATCCTATAATTTGAATGTAAAAACCAACATTTGGAAAATCATTTTTAAGCATGATTACTAAACATTTCACTAAAGATCAAATTTTACAAAGAATATCTGATAAGAATACCCTTAAAGTTAGCTTTCATACACCAATAAATGTAGCTAAAATTATCTAAACACACAATAATGGAATAATCACGAACAGACAAAACAAAAATGAAAATAAACCATATTGTAGTTGTAGAAATACTAAATATTGTCAAATTGAACAAAAATGTAATCTTACAGAAGTGATATATAAAGCCACAATGAACATCACTGAAAAACCTAATAAATTTAAATTCTATGTAGGAACTTCATTTACAAGCTGTAAGATCAGATTCAATAATCACTGACATTCTTCCCCAAATGAAAAATACAAAAATAGTTCATATTTATCCAAGTATGGAAATTAAAATAGGAAAAAATAAGAATGATTAAATTGAAATTCATAGCAACTACTCCAGTTTCCAACAACAACAGCAAAGAAATGTTACCCATGTCCGGAGGAAAAGCTTAACATCATCAATTTTCTTGACAATAAACATTTTTAAACAAAGAAAATGATTTGTAGCGAAATGCAGACACAAAAAAAATTCATTGAAGTATGTAGACATTAACACATTGAAAGATAACCTTAATGACTGAAAAAAAAATAATACCACATATTAAAGTAATTTCTCACTTACATAAATGTGATATTTTGTTTCATATACATCATAAATACATGTAAATATGTAAACTTACAGTAATATATACCACCAATGCTTTCTAGATAGTTATCTAATAACTGTAACACTTGAATATTTTACCATATAAATCCAGAACACAGAATGTAATTCATGATTTTTTTCAAATCCAGAACACCAGTGAAAAATCTATCATACAAAATTGGGGTATATTTCAATATCATAATGTATCCTTTGGCCTAGAGAACATAAAGTGTTACCCAGGCCAAATAATACAATGATATAATAAAGGGAGATCATTTGAAATATAGATTCAATATAATATTACACAATTTATAATCATTCTGTCAAATCATACATCTATTTCTTAATTATGTAATTGTTGCATTGAAAGAAACAAATGGAGCAGACATAGACCGTGAATAAACAAAATGAGAATTTGGAGTTAAAACGCTTATTGGGACCTTTGCATTACCAGCAACTCTTTAGCTCAATGGTAAGAGCAATGCTATGTTGAAGTGGCTACACTATTAGTTGCAGGTTTGATTACTGCAACAGCCCTATTTTCTACAATCGTTTATTCAGTTTAGATTGTCTAGGCCGAATTATACATTCATTGTGTAATAACTAGAGATCATTTCAAATATAGTTTCAATATAATGTAATGCAACTTATAATCATTCTGTCGGGTCATGTATCCATTTTTCAATAACATATATATATATATATATATATATATATATATATATATGTATATATATATATATATATATATATATATATATATATATATATATATATACACAGTTGATTTACTTTGTACTTTGGGGATCTACAAATAGGTCCTAAATTATAGGATATTAGACATCATTGATATCCAAGTACTTGAACATGAATTTGTATTTCAAACATTTGCAAATTTTCAAAGAAATTTAAATGAATGAATGAGTGATACTCTTTGAAAATACCTAAAACAATCTTTTCTATAGTTCTTCATTTGAAAATATCTTGGTGAAAACTTCTTTTTTTTTTTGAATGTTTACCAAATTTAACACTTTACATGTTTGAACACTTTTACAGAATTTACAAAATGACATAAATCCTAATCTACAGAACATTTTAAATTCATTTAATTCCATATAGTTTATAAATTTGATATTTATGGTTAAAAACTAATTTTGCTTGTATTCAAGGATATATCATGACAATTTATCTTTTATACATATTGATAGAATATATAACATTAAAATATTTATAAATGGATATGAATAACAATTTTGAGTCAATGTGATAAAGTTGAAAATGAAATACTCTTTTTACTTGGTGTGGAATGTCCATTTTGCTCTGCCTGCTCTTTCATTTCATCACTGAGTGTTGCTTCATGTACTAACAGGTCACAGCTTTGGCCAATTTTGAGTAATTCACTAGAATCACAAGAATCACCAGCAATTACAACCTTTCGGCCTGGAATAGCTCTCAATACATCATCAGGATTTATCTAAATAGGAAAGGGAGTCATAATCAGGAGTTGGCAGGAATAATAAGTCTGAATGTATACAAAAAACAGACACTAAAAGTGAATGAATGCAGGTAAATATATCTAAATTTTACAGAAGGTAATGATCATTTGTAATGTTTCATGAGCTACAACAAGAAATATTTTGCAAGTGATTAAGTAAATTGAATAATATATAAATAGTAACTCATTTTTAAAGATTGCATAAAAAATAAGAACCTCACTTGAGCGAATTTATGCTGATCTTTGCAGCAATTTCTGGGATTATAATTCCCAGAAATTGCTGCGAAGATCAGCATAAATTCGCTCAAGCAAAGATTGACTTGAAAGCCAAACGTTTTTAGCATCAGTTTGAAGAAAATAAAAGGTATTTTCTGCATGTAAATACACTATGCACAAAACTTTTGACAGCATTTTCAGCTTCCTAAAGTTCATATGAAACAATTATTATTTTCATTATGAGAATTGATCTTAAATTCTTCAAACTAACCTGATTAAAATTTTCAAAGAAACTGACCTAATTTTTAAAAAAGCAGCAGTAAAAATTTGCATAATTCCACTCTTCAGATGAGAATCCATTGTATTTATTAGTCAATGATTAAATGACTAATGAACTAATTATCAATTACATGCTGATGAAAGGCAGAAGGCATATACAAGAGGACATATAATCCACAGTTACAGATTATATTCTCAGTTTTGCTATCCTAAAGAATTGAATTCTTTAAGGAACTGAATTCAAGCTCAGAGAATGTATGAAATAAAGAATGACTATACCACACAGATAAATACATGGATTACATAATACATGTTCAATTACAGCTATTTGGAACATAGTCAGTGATTAAGGAAAGAAATTAGAGAATTTTCACAAGATGTGCCATTCAATCAAGAAAATGTTAGAAGAATCCATTGAAAAAAGTGAATCTGAATGATTTTCAAAATTAGTTTCTATTCCAGTTGTTTTTGCTTCAGATTTTTTCCCTAATAATCTTAATCATCAAATCCTATTTTCTCTTCATACACATTTCACTTTGCTATCATTTGACAAAAAGAGACAAGTGCTAGAGCTAATGTCTTGGATCAGTTGTATATAGATACCTTTAATCTGTAGTAGTATTTAAATTCATCTGAAGTTTAAAGCCCAAAAGTATTTTGAAGCATACTTTGAGTAGACTTTTATTATCTTGGAAAGCATAAAAATAATTTTCATTTCCAAGATATTTGTTCCTTCTTCAGAGGTAAAGAAGTTTGGCCCCATATATTTTACACCACAGTTTAAACCCATTTGTGTAAACATATTTGACAACCATTTCCTCGGAAATAGTAAATTTCAATAAAATCTGAAAACTTTAATGTTTTATGGCTGAAATAAAATGGAATGACTCATACTTGTTATGAAAATATAGGAAGAAATATAGATATACAAAAAAAAACAGTAGAAATTATAACTAAAAGGACAAAATCAAATAAGGAAATTATATATATATATATATATTAGTTTCCTATAAATATACAGAAAAATGTTAAAGGTTTTTAAAAATATACATGCTGGATATGAGGCCAGGTTAAAAATAGCCAAAAAGTTTTTAGAACTTACAATTTCTCCTGAAGGAGAAACAATGCTTTGTCCTGCTTTAAGTTTTCCATACTCTGGACCTGGAAAGATATTTTTCTTTTTCAATATATCAGCATCAATTCTGTTGGAGAAAAATCAAATATTGAAAAATAGTATAAAAAATTAACTAAACATCAATACTATTTTACTTTTTATGATCAATATTAGGAAATAAAAATTGATTGACTACATGAAAACTGGATTGTTTAATGCTTAGAACATATCAAAAATAAAGTGAAATAGTCAACTGTAAAATATTAACTCAAACAGTGGCTTTTTTAGAAGCAAAAAGTTCAAATTCATAACATTTAAATTAATTATCTCTGACCAATGAATGTAAAAATAAATTTTTAACTACAGAGGATTCAAAATTACAGGTTTGAAAAAAAAATGATTTTTTCCTCAACTGAGAACTGAAAATTACTAACTGAAATGTCTTCCTTTCATTGGGCTGGTAGTATAATTGGAAAATTTTCCTCACAGAACAATAGACACATTTTTTCTAGCTTCAATTTCTTTGTTGCTCTTTATCTCACTTTTAGCCAATTTATTCTTCAATCATTCAAAAATAAAATAAAAAATTTGTTTGTAATAACAAAAATATAATGTATCAGAACATCTAAACAAGTCAACAATACATCATGGAATAAAGTTGAAATAAAAAGAGAGTGAAAGAGATTAAAGATAAGAATCCCAACTCATAACAGCTTTCATATTCTAAACAGTCAAGGCACTGTCCATGAATGAAAAGCTTTGAACATGTAGGATGTGAGTTAGAAGCTCCACAATTTGACAAAGAAAAGATAATGTTGAGATAAGTGAGTAAAAGATGAAGAAACAAGTTCAAAATGAAAATGTGTAATAATCTGAACACAAATTAAGAGAATAGCTGTTCAAATCAAACTCTCAGCTATTTTTCAACAGCTGACAGCTTTCTTGTCTTGTTTCATAATTGAATTTACAGAAACCAGAAAGTTAAATTCCAAAAGTTGATTTCATGATAGATTGAATAGAATGGGAATGAATTGAACTTGATAAAAAAAAAAAAATGGTATTGTCAAGGGAGACAGCTTTACAGACATTTATTTACTAATTTGTTACCCGTATCTTTGCTCAAGAAATGCGTAAATTGATTAAAAGAATTGAAGATGATTTATTTTTAATTGTAGAATACAAATGACGACATTTCCTAATCTTAATAGGAAATCTACTTCAACAGAATCCAAACACTGAAAGTAAGAGA
This sequence comes from Thysanoteuthis rhombus, assembly GCA_963457665.1. Lineage (NCBI taxonomy): Eukaryota > Metazoa > Mollusca > Cephalopoda > Oegopsida > Thysanoteuthidae > Thysanoteuthis > Thysanoteuthis major. The sequence goes on from OY735215.1 coordinate 14,523,568, forward strand.
CATCAAAAAGCACTATACTGAATAAATCTCTAGTTTATAAAATAATCAATTACTCAGTACAGAGTAACTATTCAAATTTCAAATAAGTATGTTTAATATAAGCAGCATATTTGAAATAAATATGCTGTAAAAACACAGAAAAGGGTTATTTCCAATTTATGAAAAAAATATTTTCCATCGTGTATTGTTGAAATTAAATAATCTTGATATTAGCATTTCTTTATCTCAGTGTGTGTTGTGTGTGTATTACACAATGTGCTTGTCATGAATTTGACCAAGTGACTTAGTTTGTTCAACAAACAAATATTCATCCTCTCTCTGGAACCTTCTCATGACCATGAGTAATACAAATCTGACAATTCATCTACCCCATTTTGTGAATATTTATGACACACTGACCGAGTAGCTGCTTAATACAATTGGAAACTCAAAGCTCAAATATTAGATTCTGAGGTATGATCAAGCCATTTTGGAGCAATATAGTTAATCAAAAACTTTCAGGCAAAAGTAGAAAAATGCCTATTTGATGTTTTTTAGTCTTATCTGCAATAAAATTAAGCGTTTTTGTTATTTTGAAATTGTTTTTATCTCTCTAATGGTTTGATCATAAGGAAAATTTCTGTAAAAAAATGTTCAATATTTATCAACTAATTTAAAATGAAAACATTAAAAGGGGGGAAGGGGTCTATTTTCATATCTTTCAAATCTTTAATTGGGTTGTGTAACTTCAGTCAAATTTATAGAGTTCCTAAAATTTTAAAAATTGAACCCAGACATAAAACTAACAGGCAAGAAATAAAAAAGCCTAATATCTGATTAGCATATTTGATCATCAAAATTTTAAGACTTTTTCAATAAAATGGTTAGTTAAAAAAGAATAATGGTCCAGTTAACATCAACATCTTTCAGGATTATATGAAAGAAAATACTATATGGCAGTGTACAATGTTTATGTCCACTTATTTTACTTATCATGATAGATTATCTTTAAAGATATTTTGTAATTCTTATGCACAGAAAACTTTTTTGGTATGTTAATCAAAATCTTAATTTGAAAAATCCTGAAATAATTCAAAGGAATTATTATCTTACTTTTTTAGCGGCAGTTTTTCTTCAATCACAAAACCAAAAGATGGAACTGTGTGTTTTAAGACAACTGATTTTACTATTTGTTTCTCATCTTCAAATCTGAAAAACAACAATTTTTATGATTATTTCTCTTCAGGTGTCATTAATGAATTTATCAGAGAAATTATACCTTTTTTTCGTACAGATGCAAATAGAATTTTAGATGAGTGTTGAATGGTTTATCATCAATTAGGTCTCAACATCAGAAGCAGCTTACAGCAAGCAAGCCCAAAATAAAGTTTTATATCATTAATTATCAGCCAACTAAGATAATATCCAAATAATAAAACTTGGTAAAACTGCAATCAGCAAAACTCTTTTAAACATTTAAAGAGAAAACAGATTAGATGAGAAGTTTTATACTAGGTGATATACATACAAATAAATTTCTCTTATTTTCAGACATTCATAGAAAATCATTCACAAATGTACGGTATTAATTTATGAATAGTAGATAGATAGAGGTAAGTTATAATATTCGCTTTGTCTACTATATTTCTGTTATTCCGAAATTAGAATAATGTGGGTTTGTTAACTGGATTCTTCAATGGCTCCACAACAAATAAATTTGAACTCACAAATGGAAAATCTGATTGCCATCAGGTAAGATAAGTTTTCCAAGTTCTTCATTTGGATGCAAAATCTCATTTGAAGTTGAGAAGTTGACATTCAACTTCTGAAAGGAAATAAACATACAAGTATCTGTAAATAATTTTATCAATAAACAATGGGTTCTAGGGACAAAGAAACATTTATATTCATTCAAGAAGAGTTTAATGTAATTCCACTTTAAAAGAAAAATAGTTCACTTTTAAGGTAGTGTAATCAAAGGAGATGCCTAATATTTTGAACTGACAATACTAATCTACACAGCTGCAAAGGATTAGGCCTCTCAATGCTTAGAAATGAAGTTAATGGTAGAGCAGTAATTAATGATCAATGAATACTTAAACAATATTTTTTTTTGTAGCAATATTCTGAGTTGTAGACTATATAGAATGATCACTGATTGTACAAATAAAATTTTCTGTAGGAAAAAAGATTTAGGAAATGAGAATTAAGTTCTGGAAAAAGGGGAGAGAATTGGTAAAGTAAATTTGGATTCATCAGTAATGTATATTTTCAAAGGATGGAAAAATCTTCTGAAAAAGTTTTTGTTGGGAGAGAGGAAGTTTAAGCTTCAAATATGAGGTGTAGGTAGTGTTAATATATAACAGTTGGTATCATTATAAAATTAAATCAGATAATATTTAAAGAATTTTCCTTTTCTTTTTGTCCATGATACAGAATGCCAATCACATTTTACCCAGAGGGTTAATGTGAAACCTAAAATTATAATTAGTCAATGGTTGTTCAAAATTTGTTTGGAAAAAGAGTCAGTATGATCTTTTTTCATGAAAGAGGTAAACAAGTTTTTAGAGTCAATTTTTATATTCTCTCCCTTCTATTAAGGAAAGTTTAAGTTCGGTACATTAGTAAATCCAGTGCAATGTGTCTTCAATGATGGGCCAGTCAGCAGATTTCATTGCTTTTATAGAGATGATATTTTAAATGGTGCGAGAGTTAGCAGAAAGTAAAGTTGAAGCCTCATTTTTGAGAAATTACGTTTGCTTCATGCATTTTCTCTCTATGTGGTAAAAATGATTTTTAATTAATTTTTATCACTAACATACAATTCAGTGTATCTAACACATCTCTCAAATGTAGCCCCAGACATGATAAAATCTTAAACATTAAGCAAAATTCTTAATAATAAAATGATCTTAAATTCATCCTTAAAAGGAAACTCATAAAACTCAAACTAGCTCTAACAAACCAGAATCAAATTTTTAAATGATTTTTACCTAAAACTGGTTAATATACGAACAAAAACAGAGCATAAATTATCAATAAGGATTTTTTGCTAGACCCTTTAAATACCAGTGGTTCTGTACGTATTTTGAATGACTTCGAAATTCAAAATAAAAACCAAAGATGCATTATTAGGCAGAGTCAAATCATTGCAGGTTACAATTATATACTTGTAAAATCTGAAAACTATTCAAGACAATGTAAATAAAAAAAGAGCAAAATTAGGTCTGCATTGACATTATATAACATTACTCTTGTTAAATGCCAGTAAAAATATACATGATATATATCAAAGCTTGAAAATATAATCAATAAGTTTTTTAAAAATACACATTTACCCTACCTTAGAGCATTCTGAGATTTGAGAATTTAAAATGTTCATTTCATGAACTACAAAATCAAACTCAAGCAGAGTCCATGAGAGTTCAAGTGTTGTCCTCAAAAACTTCCTTAAACCTTGAGGGCCATAAATTTCCATCAAAGTCTTTGGTCTGCTGTTCATACTGAGTGTGCACAGAAGTCCTGGTAAGCCAAAAACCTGAAGCAAACATCAACTGGATCAGACGATACATTTTACATTTTTATGATATTTTGGCCTATACAAATGCAGCTATTGACAACTGATTTTTGTTACAGAAAAATATTAAATATTCCATAACAATGACAAAATGAGCAGTCAAAGCATTAGAAAAAGGAAAATAGATTGTACAACATGGATAAAAAGAAATTGGTAATTGATAATTTATTGGTCAATTGTACCATACTTTTACTTTGGATCATACAATGGTGGAATTTGCCTGTTGTGTTGAGCCTCTTGGAATTTGTTTCATGAAAACAGAGCAATATTTACAAAAGTTTCATAGAATTTCTAACAGGTGTTAATTCTCACCCACCCTGTAGATATTTAACTAAAGAGAAACTTTTAGAATGATATCCACAATACAAACATACATGATCTCCATGAAGATGAGATATGAAAATTTTGCTTATCTTTCCTGGCTTCACCTGGCTTTTCATTAGTTGTGTCTGAGAACCTTCTCCACAGTCAAAGAGCCAGTAGTCTCCATCTGAGAATCAAAAGAAATAGACAAATACATAGAAATAGGCTACATCAGTTGAGAAGAAGACAACTAAAATAATAATTACAACAGCAACAATAAAAAATAAAATTAATAACACTATTTCAACTCCATATTTGTCAGAGGGACAAAGTTTTTTTTTTTAATTAATTATTATTCTATTTCTATTCTTGAATACTTCAGAGAATGAACCAATTTCATAGCATTGAAATGAAGTCAGAGGATAACTAATAAAAATAATCCAATGTAGATCAATAAAAAACAGAGAAATAATGAATTTTAAAAAATAACAATTAGTTTTTAATGTTTGTATATGAACCAAAATTCAAAAACTGATTTTAAAATTTTTTTGTGAATGAATCAGTTGATAATTGTCCTACATTGATTTTGGTAAAAAGAAAAAAAAAATGATCTGACACTCAAAAGATTACATTATTTTAAAAATAACAGTGAAATTACAAGAATTCCTTATTGTATTCGCTAAATTTATAAGTTTATTAATAGACAATTTCAAATTTTTGTTATGAACAGATTTTTTTTAATATACACAAACATTTGTAGAAGAAGTTCAGATAATAGACAGAGAACACATTTAGAAAGTGAGAAAACTCAAAGAAGCAACATACATCAACAAGTCGGCTAATTGTAAAAGTCAAGGTATATAGTTCACTCAACAGGGACAAGGAACTGAAGTCCTGGCCTCTCAAAGAAGAAATGAAGAAATAGGGCGGTACTTTTTAACCCTACCACTTCTTGATACAACTAGTTCTCAAACATAAACAAACTCCCTGCCATTCCCTACCACATATTTCTTCAACATTTTTAAAATTAGTGGTATTAAGGAGTGACAGAGATATTTTTGCATCAGAATATTCCATTAAGGGGTGGCAGGGATTGAAAGTACTGCCGGTTAAACACATCTGAATCCTATGTTACAAACATCACTATTTCCAAATATATTTTTTAAATGTTTGCTACAGTTATTGGATACTACCAGAAAAAGAGTTTCCTTCCTTACAAATGGATAGCACACCTGGTGAAGACCATAGAATGGATTGATCGAAACATTGTGTGAACAACAAAAACAGCAAGAATAATGAGTTCAATTGTCTAAAAAATATTTTGAATAATGTAATTTTTGATTTATAGAATGTTTGATTTCTAGTTTTCACTGTTCTCGACTCATTCTTCATAAATCTGGTGAATTAGTATGATTTTATTGCAAATCCAGCAATCATTGAGTTTCTAACCATTGAAATTAGATGATTTGATTGGAACTCTCTTCCAAGAGACACCATAAAGAAATTGAGACTTTTACTTTTGTATTCAATTGACTGATTTGAGCACTACCCAACAAAAATACCCTTTTTTCATGAGCACTAAACTTTGTATTCTTATATAAATTAAGTTGGCCAAATCTTTATATATATTGTATTTGCATTGATCATGAAAAAACCTAAACAAAGAAGATACAATACCCAAACTAAAAATAGAAAAATTATCCAGCCAGCCAATTTCAACTCTGAAATGCATGATTTTTAAAAATAACAAAAAAGTAATTCAATTTGATTTCATCCAAGCAAAGCTTGGGTATTATTTGACTTTTATATTTGATTTTAATACAAGCTTATGTAACATGATCCTAGGAACATCATTGACTGGATTATCAACATTTTGTAAGCATATATCAAAGGTCAAATTTTGCATTATATATACACTGTAAATCAATCTTCCATTTTAGGACCACACAATATTTCTACAAGTTTTGAATGAATTTTGTTGAAATTTTGTAGAATGATGGGAAATGGGCTAAAGAAGAAGCGATCAAATTTTTAAGTGGATGCACAGTTACTTCCCTGCATCCGAGCAATTGTCCTCAACATCTCTGAGAAATTACTTGGGCAATCTGAACCAAAATTGGCATGGATATCAGGAATCATAAATTATATTTTGGGCCACTCCATGCTCAGTTATCTCTCCTACAAAGTACCTATTTGTTCCCCAAATCCATAATTCATAAACTACTTGGCAGTGATACCAATTATCATGTGGGGATTTCAAATACAAATTTTAGAACCAATATAACCCACAGGTCTGATCCATGCACAGCTAAGGAAAACAAGAAGTTGATCAAACCAGGAGGCAAATCCAGGAATTTTTGCAGTTACTTCCCCTGCATCATAACTATTTGTGAACTGATTTTCAACTGGTTCTTAGCAACAGTAGAGGTATGTGCTCTTTGAGTTCTTTCTAGTTTTTATATGCGTTTAGAAAAAGTGGACTGATTACAGATTCTATAGTTTTCATCTGATCCTCTTGAGTGATGATAATTAAGAAAATGTTTCATATTCTTGTATGCTATTTCCATATTGTGAAATTTTATCACATCAAAAGGATTTTTTTTAGATATATGGATGAAAATATATTGTATTACTCAAAAATAAATCTTAACATTAAATAAAACAGTATTTTTCTGAGCCTGGGACATGCAGTAGATTCTTCAAATCTTCCTGACTAAACAAAAAGAAGACCACATCTCATATTTGTTACTGATTATTAACCTGAACAAACATTTTTCAGACTGAGATCCTATTTTTCATATTGTAAAAAAACATTGATTGAGTTTCTTTGAATGCTATATAGTTGTTTTGGTTGTAGGACATTTCATCCATAGACGTTTCACCCTCATTTTGCTTTCCAAGGAAAAAATGACTGTCTATAGAAAAAGATGAAATTACCCTAACTTGAGAGAGCAAGTGAAGTTTCTGAAAAATCTCCAGAAGAAATGAAGGTCTCATTGAAAGCATATAATATTACTTTCTGAAAATATTTTTCTAATTTTTTGTCCATTTCGATAAAAAAACAAATCTTAACCTATTCAATTTGTTTTTTATAAAAAATAAAAATAAGTAAATAAAAATTAGTGATAAAAGTTTCAAAAAGATTTATAACAAACATGAAATATGTATTGTATTATATAACTATGCTTTTGTATAATTATTGTACATTGCATTAGATGATATATCATGATTCTATTTCATTTCAAATTACATCTAGTTAGACATTTACGCCTTAAAAAACCAAATGAGGGTGACACATTATTTTCAGAAAGCCTGTTAAAGTTTTTTTCTGAATTTTCAACAATTGTGACCTTTTCTGTTTCTAAATGGCTGACACTCAAGTGACCAAATGGCTGCTGCTGATTGTGAATTTAAAGTCAAAGACAATTTCAACATTTTTTTCAAATTCAAAATGAATCAAGGATGTGTTCATTAACCAGAAAACATGGTAGACCTACAGCACCTACGTCTATAGTAAGTAACAAAAGATTTTTCAACTGAACTGGACATTACATTCAGGGAGTTGTAACACTAACCCTAACCCCATCAACTAACCCTAACACTACACCTACCTACTAACCCTAAAAGATGCCATTTTCAAGAATTTTGTTGTCTGCTTCTTTGACTCTAAATTTGCCATCAGCTGTTACCACCCAGCTGCTGAATCAGCAGCCATTTTGGAAAAGGAAAGATTTTAAAAAAGGCACATTTTCAAGTTATTTCTATGTTCATTGTTCACTCACTTTCTAATCAAATAATAACATACATTGTGTGGAGAAGAACCACCAAAGCTCTTAAAATGAAGATCAAGTTTTAGTTTTAAAACTTGACCTCATTTTTTGATTTCATAAAAGTTTTCAACTAAAACTAAATTTCTACAAAAAAAACTGTAAATTACACAATTTTATGGATAAATTGGTGACAGATTGATTGCATCCAGGACAACTACATCCTGGTCATTGAAGTCCAGGACAAATGTGTCCCTGATAACTGCATTTGTATTTTTTTGTCTTGGTCATTTCCACCTAGGATATATGTGTCTGGTATTATTTGTGTCCCACTTTTCTGATGAGGGGTGCCTACATCAGGCATGCTTTTCAAGTTTGAACTTACGTGATAAATTTTGTAATCAATGATATGCATGCCTCAAGACAAAGATAACTGCATTGAAACTTTTTTCTAAAATAACAGTAGAAAACACGATAGAAACTTTCCAATTTATCTCTGTAAACGTTTTCATTTGGTTGTGTCTGTTTATTTGTTCATCTGTTCGTCTGTCCACACAATATCTCTAAAAGTACTGAATGAATTTCAATGAAACTTTGTGGACAAAGGGGTCAGAGAAAGGTGGTAAAATTTTGGGGAGGATAGATGAATTTTCCTGATTGAGAGATATTTTCCGTTTTTTTTTTTTTAATATGTATACGCTCATGACTATTCATACAATATCTCCAAAAGTTCTCTATTAATTTCTATGAAAATCCATAGAGGTGTAGACGATGGGCTATGGGAGAACTGATCTAACTTTTGGGCGGATTTATGCAAAATATACTCTTCAACATCATGGATATATGTTCAAAGCACATGATATCAGGAAATTTCATGTTTGGCTACACAATATATCCAAAAGTTCTCAATGAATCCCAATGATATGTGGAAGGGTGAACAATAGGCTACAATTACCCCCCCCCCTCCACAATGGCGTTGACATAGGCACCCTCAGGGTGCATTCTAATACTAGCGTGTAATTCAACCCTAATAACAATTCATGAAAAATTCAATATTTCTACGGTTCAGTACATAACATAAATGATTATGAATTATAATCCTGCAAATAAATGATTGAATAAATAAACTATAACCATACATTTCGTATTGTTATGGTTCACATATTTTTTCAAATTCCTTTTTAATAAGAAAAATTGAATACGGAAGTGAGATTTTTAGCTCCTTAACGGTGTCTTCCGAAAAAAATTCCAATCAAATCATACAATATCAACCGTTAGAAACTCCACTATTGCAAAAACTCAATATTTTAATGTCCGTAAAAGTATTATGTTCAATTTTTCGTATTTTCTATTCGTCATTTGCTTTTGGTTATTTTTAGGAATTACTAAACATTAAAAAAGGTATTTTTCTTTACTTTGCACCAGATAATGGGTCGGTCTGGAACGTTAGATGTTAGAATTAACTCAAGTAGGTTTTATTTGTTACCTGGTACGAGCGTAATAATCTATGAATTTATTTCCATTTCACAAAAAAACGATTTTGCAAAATTGCAGGACATACAAACATTAACAAAACTATTTTTTTTTTTAAAGAGAGAGAGAGAGAGTAAAAAATGAAATCAACAGAAACTTTTTTACCGTTCCTAAGTACAAGACACGAAGATCCGCGAAGAGGAGTTGGATATGCAGATCCTGTGCCAAGAAAGCAAACATCCATAGAAGTCATCGTTAAAGGAGATTAACAGTATCTGTTATAGTAGTCATGTTTATTGTAAAAATTTAGCGATTTTTCACTTCTGCACCCGGACGTAGCCAACAAGGGAGATAATAGCTCTGAATTTTTTAGATGAGGTATTATTATTATTTCTATTAATATTCGGACCATCCTCATCTTGGTTGTTTTTCAAACAACCTGATACCTGATGAAGGCCGTAGAGTGCAACGGCCGAAACGTTGTCCGAATATTAATAGAAATAAGGGAGATAATGTTGACTTTTTCTTTCGATTTTAAGAAAAGGAAATCATTTCATACTACAAAGGAAAGGAGAAAATAATTTGTTTTAGATAATGAAAGAAAAATCGGAAGCTGTGATTTCTTCAAGGAATGATTTGTTTCATTTACTTTCGATTTTACAAGATAAAAATTTTTTTTCGTAGTGAGTGTAAAATGATTTTTTTATTTTTTGTTAAATCGAAAGGAAATGATTGTTTTATGAAATCAAAACAAATTATTTCTCCTATTTTCCAGTGAAATAGCAGCTTTCGATGTTTCTTTCATTATAATAATGTTTTTATTAAATCAATTTTGCTCCTTTTTTGTAGTGTGGAATGATTTCTAATGTTTTTTGTAAAACCGAAAGAAAAGTCAGCACGATCACCCTTCGTAGTCGTCTTAATGATTATCTCCTTTGTTGACTATTTAAGGATTCAGAAGTAAAATAGTGCCATATTTTTGCCTAGGGTAATTTTAAAATCCAGAAAGTAGGTAAACTCATATGCATTATATATTTAAAATTGCTCGAATATTATTGATTATGAAATTATTTCAGAGGACAACTCAAAACTCAACACCGTAATTAATAAAACGGGCAACGATAATTATCTCCCTTGGACTTACTCTCTCAAAGGAGATAAAGTAATTCATAGCCACGCGGTAACCAAGACGACCGAACAAGCATCCAAGTAATTAATAACTTTAACAGGTAAATAACATGGCACAAAAATCTCATAATTCTATGTTTTCAAATAGTGGATTCGTAAAAATTCCTGGATATCAATGACTCATTTAAGGCTACTGAGAATATTCCATTGGAAAAAAATTAATATAAATTGAACCACGATCATTCTAGCACGAGCAGCAGCGTATTTCTACTTTATCTTCTACATGAACGATTCACATTTTTATGTATCGAATCAAAATACTGAATATTTGCAGATATTTCACCATAAAAGATAATATTAATGTTATAAAACTTGAGGAAAAAAAACTTGATTAGTACATTGATCTAAAACATGCTATTAGAAAACCCAAAGTCTATTACATAGGCATGAACAATTTTGAACAAAAAATTTCAACATGAAATCGATACTTGATATTTTGAAAACGTAAAAATTCTAGATCCGTTCTCGATTTTTCAAATGTTTTTCTAAAATTGAATTTGCCCATATTTTTCTCTAAATGAAAGGTAAAACATAAAAATCAATGTTTCCTATATCCAGCAAAAAAAAACAAATAATCACGCTATTATCGATGACAGTAAAAGAAAATTCTGAAATCTAAAATTCCATAGTTAATAATCCACCCCCGAACTCAGAGAATTTTAGCGAAAATACTTAGTTTTGTCGGTTTTGTTGAAACTGCACTAAAATGTACAATATTTGTATCTAAAAAAAAAAAGGAAAAAAATACTTTTGACACTATCACTCCACGTTTCCAAGGAAGTTATCAATATTTATGATTGATGTTGACATACAGGGAATTTTCTGCTGAGTACGGAAGACTGAGGGGAAGCACAACAGAATTTACAACAATAAAATACAACACAACCGTACATTATTGTCTGCATCTATTTGCAACTTCTCATAATTACATGAAAAAAAGAAACGGAAAAAAAATATATTATAGATACGCCAATAAATATTTTTTCATCATTTTGCTATGATTGATTATTCATTCTTGTTATGATATTTGCATACAAGTTTCAGTTGAAGCAAGATATAGAAAGAATAAAAAATGTACATTTCTAAAATACTGGATAAGTCTGAATAATCAATAAAAATGGTTAGAAATCTTTTTTTTTTAATATTGAATGGAAAAATTTTTTCCCAGATAAAAAGTCCATACTATGATAAATTGAATGAAACGAAACAAAGAAAAATATTTTACTTACTTTTTCTATTTTTTAATTCCCAAAGTAAGACTTCCATTTAAAGCAGGCCAGAATACTCTTCTAAAGAAAGCTAAACAGAATTAACATCTCAATGAATTTATCTGTTAAATGTGTAAAAATCAATTAAAACAAAAAAATATAGATAATACAAATCATCAAAGTAATAAAAGGTGGGGCAAGAATCGTGAAAAAAAATTCTCCTTTTCTTAAATTTGAAATGGATTTTTTTCTTCAAATTCATTCTTTGATAAATCAATATTGAAAATTTTGTTAAAATCAAATATGCTGATTTTTGCCTGAGTTTTATATTTATTGGGTGTTGATTTTTTGGTGGAAATTGCGTTCATATTGTTGATATCTACTATAACATGAACAACCTGACTAAAACAACAGAACCTGAAAAAGACCTAAGTATTATTATGTCATCTAATCTCCAGATACATAATTACATAGCTGAAAATCATCTCAAGTAACAGGAACAATAAAAGCTAGATCTGGCTATCGAGACACAAAAACATAAGATACTATACACAACATATATTAGACTCATGGGATTTGAAGTCCTAGGTATTGGTAAAGCTGGACAAAGTGGTAGATTACGTGGGTCAAACAATGGAAACTGCCTTTTCAGAAAGTTTGGAAAAATTGATATCTTATTCATTTATACATGACTCTGGTGAACAGACTTTTACGAATCCTCATTAGCATCATTATGGATGGTATAAGTTCACAATGATTGTGATGTCAATAAAAAAACAGCATTCACATTTGAAACCACTACAGAATACAAGTTCTTGACCAATGTGGGATCAGAGAGCTGAATGAAGGAGAAAGAAGGGAGTTCTTCTTTTTATATGATGGGATTTAGATAAAGTGACATCATAGCACTTCCTTAGGGCTTACATTTTGTATAATTTGCAGTGATGATCTCAACTAAGGGGGCACTATTCAGTATTATTAACCACCACAGACCACACTTAGAATACACTGTTTGAGAATGGAGTCCATATCTCTGAAAATACATCACAGAGATAGAGAATATACAAAGAAGAGCAACAAAAGTAATCCCTGGTTTGAAAATCTCTCTTCAGCAACAACTAACAGCACTTGACCCAAGAATACTGAAAATAAAAACTTTAAATAACTTCAAGAACAAATATGTCAGATGAGGATTTGGAAATCTAAGTGACCTTCAAAACAACTGAACATAAGTGCGGAGGCAAGATATAAGCACAAATATAAGCACCATTTTTTTCGCTAAAAATTTCATGTTCGATTTATATTAAATATCAAAGCAAAATAGACACCATTTTTTACATTAATCATGGTTATGAGAATACACTCAGCCTTTGATCACCCAAAGTCTAAAATATAAAAGCTTTAAGAGCAATCCAAACTCAAACAATGTATTTTCTTATTGTTACTGGAAGTCATTTTTTCCATACAAATGAGAAAAAAGCTCTGAATTCATCATGATGCCATCTGCTGAAAAAGTGGTTTAAGGGCACAGATTGTTACACACAGATGGCCGTTTTCTTACAAATAAGAACAAATATTCCAAGGACTTTTTCGGTACTTTTTTCAGTGATGGAAAAATGTTCACAGATTGAAAATATGTAATCTAGAAAAAAATAATCAAGTTGTTTTTAAATAAGGCTATTATACTTTATTTAAAACAAAATATGATATATTTGGGAAAATATAACAACCTTGGTTATATATGTCTGTTGTACTATTGCATTGTTTTTGCTGTGTAAAAGGAACGCAGAGCAGACTTCATTACAGCAATTTAAAGAATTTTCTCCAGCTCATTCAGCACCCATTTTTCCAGCTTTTTTGCATTTCCAGTTTGTTGTGAATGTCAAACAACTGTTCAATAACATCAATCTTTAGTACCTCTGCAACCTCTTGTGTTGTTTTGCGTGGGTCCTACCCAATAATGAATATCATTTATCACTGGAGAACGTCCATGACCTTTCTCATCTTGTCTCAGATTTGAAATTTTTGAAATCAATATTGAGTTGTAAGTTTGTTGACAATCCCTTGGCCAAATACTCGGTTTCATATTGCAAGCGGTTTCTGCTGCTTTGTATCCCACTTTGAACTCATACAAAAAAATTACTCGATTTTGCTCATTTTCCATCTTGGTTCTGATAGTCTCAAATAAACTAGAATAATTAGTGAAAAAATGTTCAGTTTAAATGAATAGAGCAAAATTCATGCTTAAAAATTGTACATTCCATGAATATTGTTAGATAATAAACATCAAAGTTTAAAATAACGCTGGATGTAATTATTTTTGCACCAACCTGATAGTAACCCTATTATTATAATAATATTAATCTAATAGTTATATCTATTTGTATGATATGCATTATTTGTTAATTTATTTATTCTATAATAATTATTTACTTTATCTATTTTTGCATGGTTGATATTCACATTGATTACCGGATATATTCAGGTAAAAGTCAAATTTTTTATACTATACTTTGAGGTTAAATCATTGGGATTGACTATTACATGGATACTACTTTGTAAAGACTGAAATTCATGCTTCAATCCCAAATACCAAATGATCTCTAAAATAAAAAACAAAATTGATGAATTACAGTAATGTTACTGATGTTTCTACACATCAAAACAAACGTCCTACTAAACCAGTAGCAGCTGAAATAGAGGTTGACTTTCACAAGTGATACATGGGAAAATCCAGTTCAGAGGAGAAAAAATGAGGAGATGAACACAAGATTGTCTTTTACACAAGAATATTTGGTAATTTATGGCAAATTGACTGATTTTCCTTTTGCATTCAATCTACCATTAGATCTATATTTTGTATTACAGATGTGTTTATTTAATTTTTGAATTCACTTCTATATAAATATATATTACTTCTTAAGAGTAATCAAGGTGCTTATATACATGCTCACATACATACAAACATTTAGCTATTAAACATCTAAAAATCTTTATGAAAAATGGTTTTGAAATCTTTATATCATATATAATAAGACATTTTAGGATTATATTTATGAAGTGTAAAGGCAAAAATATATCTCTTGACCTTAAAAAGCATATTTTTATTCAAAATGGCATTGTTGCTCAGAGATTTAATTGTAAGTTTGATATCTTTAAAATTATGTATCATTAATCAAATGTTTGATTAATTAGTGTTTGAGAAGTAACTGAAAATTTTCTTCATGATTTTCAATCTAATCAGGAAAGTGGAGGATTTAAATCTCTTTTGTTTTTTTAATAGCCCAATTGAGCAAAGATGAATAACACTGACTATTTGTTGCATCTGTAATTAATTTTGATTTTTCTTCTTTTTTTTTTAGGTTAAGCATCAATGTTTTGTTTGATTCAAGTCCTGACGAGCAAAATCAGTAATGACACTTTTATAGCAAAACTCTTTTCATCAGATTTAATATCTCCCATGATTATATCTTACTAGCAGTACATGTGGAAATTCCACAATTTAAAGAAATATTCTACTCAATAAAAACGATCTATTCATATTATATGTTACTCCATCTACCATTATTTCCTACAATATTACCGTTTCTATTTTCTCTCTTCTTCTTTTACCCTTTATTAATCACTGCTACCCACAAAACTGGTTTAGATACTGTTGTTGGGTTTAGGCTATTCATGTGTTCTGCCATTTTTATGTATCTATGTATACCGACTTCACCCAACCCTAACAGTCCAAAGTATAAACTTGAAATCTTGCGTATATAATCCCCTCGATGAGTCGAGAAAAAAAATTTTTTTTTTTAAATTTCCCTCTAAAATGAGATTTTAGGTTGGGTTCAATTTTCAATGCAATTTTATGCTAAATTGTTCCCTTAGTCTGTGTCTACTCTTGTTTTTTTTTAAATTTGGATATTTTAGCGCCAAACAAAAGGCAAGGGAAATAACTTATTCATTGATCATAGCTTTTTCCAATTTTTTATTTGATCACCTCCAACATGACATACTGCCATTGGACACCTGGTGGTTGAAAAAGATACATCTCATCTGTTCTACATGTAAATATTAGTGCTGTTGCTGTTATAGATCACACTACCCACAACAAACCAGTTTGAATACTTTTGTTGGATTCAAGTTGCTAATGTGCTCTGATAATTATATGTATGTGTTTATCCATGTACTGGACTTGGCCCAGCTTTGATCGTTCAGAGAAGAAACTTCAAATTCTGCTTGTACACACTCTCCTCTATGAGTTGTAAAATTGTTTTGTTTTGTCTTATTCTTTAATCCCCCCACCAAGTTTTCAGTGGAGGATTAGTTTACAATATGAATTTATCCTAAATTTACGCGATAAAAATGAGAATATATGGGTGGCCCTGATTCATAATTTTCCTGGGAATGCTAATTATACTCCTCTTCCATCTTATATTTTATTTTTACTCTTCTCTGCTTTCAATGTAAATTTTTTTTCTCAACATTCCCCTTCTTTCTCCGTTGTGTTCTTCATTTGTTTCCGTTTTTATAATTTCTTTACAAATTCTATGGTTACACATTTTAATGATATAGATACTAATTGTTCGTTGATTCTATCACGATAAAACAAGCAAAAAGTGGAAGGGGGTAATGCAAAGTTTGTGCCTGTGTGTTTGTATATGTTAAAGCACATATATGTGTCTATTTGTTCACATCTGCATCACTGCTTTGACTACTGCTGCTGACTTCATTCTAGGACAGAAAACAAATATAGGCATCTCTGATTTTTCATTAATAAAACTGATGTTTTTCTTATATTGGAAAAGTAATTCATTTTTTACCCAACTCTGTTGCTTCATAGTTTTACAATTATTTAAAAACAAAAAATATGTAGAGTTATAGAAATTCAACAGAAAAATAAATTTTATTCGAGATATGTGTTTTTTTTCTTTGTGATAAGTATAGTTATACTGATATATATATTTGTACAATTTATCCATGCACAAATGACCCTGTCATCCAGTATTATTACATTATATTATACTATTATATATATATATATATATATATATATATATATATATATATATATATATATATATATATATATATATATATACATATATATATATATATATATATATATATTATTTTGATTTTTATCATAAAAATTATTACATTAGTAATAATTACTCGAGTAACTTTCAAATTGCTCATTACAAGTTGTACTGAAGTAAACACATCCAAAAAAGTCAATGCCAATGCTGTAATTAGTATGCTACCAAGCACAAAGATATAAAATTGGTAAAATTCAGAAACAACAATTGTAGTTATATGTCAACTATCTGGTTCCACTGCACACAAAAAGTAGTACATGTTGAGCACCTCAAATTTGGACATCTGAAACTCAGTAATGTCGGAAACCTGGCTATTTTCAAGAATTAGATTATCATTTAAAATTATTCATAGTTATTTACATCTAATTATTTATATTTATATTATTTATGTTTTTATGACAACGTCCAAACACCATTAAAAATTCTGGGCTGGTGTGCTGCGTATTCTCAAATTCCAGACTATTCACATGACTTTGAAGTTTTAATGACCTGTAGTATTGGAATTAGGCGTAGCCCATGCTACACTGAAAAACTTGTAAATTACCTAAACTTAGACATTCTTGGTCTTGAGGTTACCAAGTTTGAGTAGTAATTGTTGCTTACTGTGAAAAGTCATCAATTGGTTGGTGATGTTTAAATGCTTTCCGAGTTGTATCTGGCATTAGCTGGTACATTAGTTTCAAAAAGTGCAAACTAAGCTCAATAATTTACATCTGTGATTCAATAACATATTGGCCAATTACATATTTCTAGCCTCCAGAAGCACTAAGTATTTAAATGGATTTCAGTGCAGAAAACAGAATTGGTGAATCAGGTTCAAATTTTACCTGAGGCTGCTTGTGTTCATTTTACACTAATGTTTTTCTTTTCCTTTGTAGAGTTATTCCATTAAAAATGAGCTCGAAAAAAAAGAAGAATAAAACAATGCCTCAAGAAGTCACTGAATTAAGAAAGTTTTTGCGTACATATAAGAAACTGTGCTTTAATTCAAATTCACAAGTAAATCCTTGGATTACAGAAAATGCAAAGCGTTGCATTGATAATTATGAAATATTGACTAAGGTAAATGACTAGATTTTTAACTTTTTTTCATGTCTATAATTGAATTATAAAATGACTCCTTGTAGTTAAAAATTATTTTTTATGATTCCTAACACAGATAGAAATGAAGAAAAATTCAAAAGACCAGTCTTCCGTAGATTTAGATGTAGTTAGATCTTATTAAAAGGCTTACAATTGCTTTAGTGGATATGGTCTGATATACAGGTGACGCTTTATTATAACAAGCAGTACATCCTCATTTTTGTTGTTTTTATCAAAAGTTTTCAACCTGTTTACTTTCTGATGTATGTCACATCCAGTTACTACCTGTTTCAACATAGGAATTCATACTCTCAGTAAAATATCCCTAATCAACGTTTGTATGAATATCCTTGTATCCAATTTTACTGTATATTTTGTGTTTCTGTCATATTTTTCTAATTGACCAATCAATTAATTAAAGAGACATTCTTTATTTCAGATCATCTTGGATTTTTCTAACTTTAAGGATACACCCCCAATTCTATTTGCAATCATCATAGCTGCATTGAGACAGGTTCGCTACAAGTACATCAAACATATCTATGTGTGGAATTACCCAATGTCATATGAAAATGTGGCTATGTTGGTAAGTCAATCAACAAGCAATATCTAATGCATTTTATCCCAATTCAATCAACTTCATGAGTCAGCTTTACTGACTATAAGTAACAAAGATTTCTCAATAAAGCTGATCTTTTCTTTTTATAATTTTCGACTAATCTCCAAAAGTTACAATTCATTTAGTGCAATATTTCTTCTAAAGGGCAAGCAAACTCTCCTGCTATCATCAGCACTTTCCTATTAAAAGGTCAGAATTTCTTTTTGAATGGAAAGTAATTTTTCAAATGGAATCTTAGAATCTCAAAGGTTTTTCTTACGTTTTAATTTGTCTAATTCATACCAGTTTTCTGATCTTATAATCCTCTAGAAACTTTGTTCTATTTTTATTTCAAATTTCAATATGTAAGTTTTTTTTTGTTGTGTGCTCTTTCACATTGCTAGAATTCAGTACAGGCATCATTTCAAAATTTGAAATCATGTAAAAAAATTCCATTGAAGAATAAATATGGTCAGAATTAATTCTATTTATGACATCACTGGCATTTTCCTCTGGAAAACATTTAAAATAGAGTGGAAAGAAGATCTCAAAAGGTCTTGGTTCTGGTGAATCTTTATGTTATTAGTAAACCAGACGGAATAAGGCCTCAAAATGATCAAAAAAGCTTTTTTCTCCAAAATCGAAAAAACATTTTTAGAAGGGGTCTAATAGGCAAAGCGGTATGGCCAGGAGTACTGGAACAAACAAAAAAACAAACAAAAAACCAAACAAACAAACACATTCACAATTAAAAAAGCAATAGAACCCTTTGCTATCTTCGATGGCTATGGTTGTTCAATCTATGGAAAACAAGAACTGTCTAGTTAATCAACAGAAGAAGTTCAATGATGATAGGCAATTTGAGTGACCAAATTTTAAATCAATATTATTGCTCCTAACATCTGATTCCCGAAGAGTGATTTGCAGAATATTGATCAGTTCTTTATTTCTTCAGCTACTTATTGTTTGTGCCAAAAAGATGCTGAGTGATTTATTTTTTCAAGTTCTTTTTTGGGCATGTGGCTGAGTATTTTATCTCAAGACAACTCCTGAAAAACTAAAGTTTTTCATGTGGGAAAAACCAAGACATGTTGGTTTAAGGTTGGACCCAAAAGAGCACTTTGAAATACTGTTAAATGATGGAATAGACATCTCTTTTGACAAGATAAATAATGATACTTAAATATTCTATGCCTTTATCCACATTTTGTATAGATTTATAACTTGTGATAAATGTAGGATAAAACTGTCAACCATTATCAATAAAGGGAGAGAATTAATATTTTAATACCAGTCAGATAAGCCAAGCTATGCAGTTACTGTATTTCTCATTTTCATTTCAAAGAATTGAGTCGACACCTATTATATATAATAATCTTGTAACAACTTGACTGCTACAGGTACATCGAAATAATTATATCTCTGCATCCTTTGTCCCTTAAATGTAATCTTATGGCAACTATAAGTAAAATCATATTAAATTGGTAATACTAGCACAGTGACCATTCCAAAGGTTCATGTTTGGAAATGACCAGACTTTATGACATTTGGAACAGCCTTCCATGATTGTCATATAAAATTTTTTTGTCTGTAATACAAAACTACAGCTTCTAAGAATTTCAGTTGCTTCAATAGTATGCTATCTTCCTGGTTCAAATCTGATTGATAAAGAAAGTTAATATCTCATGAAATGAATTGAAGTATATCTGATGCAATCAAAATATACACTGGGGTTTACCATTCTTTTCTAATGGATTAATTTTCAGGAAATTTAAAAGAAATATTGTGTCTTGAATTATGATCCCTCATAACATTCTTCTACAGGCTGCCTATATGGAAAACCCTGCCTATAATACTTATACACTTCAACTTATGGATTGCTTGCTGACATCAAAATCTTTAGAAAGGCTCACTAGGTATGTAAAAAGAATAAAAGATGTTTGACTAATCAACCAATTGGACTTATGCATTTGTTTGTCATCAAAGAAAATGATAGATTAAAAGTTTGCTCATATGTTTGACGATTTTTTCCATCAGCGTGTCAAAGTCTATTATTAGACATAAGCCTTCCCAAGAAATCATAAGTTATGCCAGGTTGGGATGTGACAATAGTATTAGAAAAATCTTTTTTTTTGGATGTACCAATATACCGATGACTGTCCACAACTGACTGACATGCTGACTTACCAAAACACTCATTTTCTTCTCCTCCTATATATGTCTTGAAGTACAAAGGAGAGAACTTGTGTTAGTAGCATTTTTGAGAGTAACGTCCCTTGCTAAATTTTCTGATTAGAAATGGTGCTGTCTGCTTCAATCAATATAATTTGTACAAAAATAAAGTATGTACTCTTTGAAATTATTGCTCATGGTTTATTGAAAAGAATACTTCTAAAAATTTTAAAAGAATCGAGCTCAAAATGCTTACATTAATTTTAGCTTGTGTAACGTTTAAAACTTTATTTTAATAGTGCATGTATTTGATTAAAAGTTGAAACATTTCATTTTCTTTCTCTTTGTCCAAATTTTCATTCTTAGAAGAGCAAGCATCTCTAGTACCTACATGAACTTTTCTGAATGATGGGCTAATACATCTATCTTACAAGTCGGTCTCACAGATCAGTCCAACAGATTTGTTTGACAAATTGTTCTTACAGACTAGTTTTACAGGTTTGCCAGATACAGACAATATGTCAGGTTGCCTGACAGATAGATCTAATAGGTTTTCTGACAGATTGTATTGACAGGTCTCATTTAACAGCCTCCTATTATGGCAATCCATAAGATTAAACTAGTACATCTAGTTATTTGATAATGATACAATGTAATAACAAATATGAGAAAGTCATTTCTATTATTATTTGGACTATCCTCATCTTGGTTGTTTTTCATACAACGTTTCGGCCGTTGTACTCTACGGCCTTCATCAGGTATCATCTAGTAGGTAGAGTACAACGGCTGAAATGTTGAATGAAAAACAACCAAGATGAGGATAGTCCAAATAATAATAAAATAATAATAATACCTCATCTCAAAAATTCAGAGATGAGAAAGTCAGTTTGTCTTTTAGTTAGTTCAGTCTGAACTTAAAATAGCTGCCCAAGTATCAAGAAAATGTTGACTTTTTAATTTAACTCACAATATTTACTGTTCATAAATCTCTACCTGGAATCACCACAGCAAGAACAGAAGATTCAAAGCTTTTTTTTATGTGAATCTTTGTTTAGCCTTTTCTTATCCTCCAATAAAATAACTTCATTTGCACATGTCATTATGACTACAATACTTAAATACAGGATGACTAACAGAACTTCATTACACTAGGCATTCTCAAATAGAAGAAATATTGAGATGGATTTTTTTTGAAAAATGTGAGACAATCTGAAATATAATCATGTCTACAACTGCCGAAATAAAAAGGCAAGAATGTATACGAGTTGGAAAAGATATGTATAACACATGAGTAATTGCTCCAAAGGGCCAATAAAGGAAATATATTTCATTTGATGCAAGTTTTTCAATTCACTGTGTACATACCAGTAAATAGAATGATTTTGAAACATTTTTGAATGCTGCCTTAATATTTCTATTTTAAATTTCATGAGAATCTATCCCAAACAAAACCCATCAGAAAATGTATAAGAAAAGAGTTATTTCTGAAGTCATTTTTTAACAGTGTGGATGTGTATTAAAAGAAATTCAATAGCATTAATAATCTTTTCCTGGCTATAAGAAACCAATTGACAAAACATAAATTTTTAAAAAGTAGGACACTGCAATAAAATCACTCTTCTATATTTTATGGCCATCTGATTTAAAGCAACATTTGGTCAAATTCCATTCATGCAAGATAAGCATGTAGTTTATGTTCCCATGAAAGATTCTTTTTCAAAACCTTTTTGCCACCATCGAAATAATTTTGAAAGTTTCTTTTGTGTGCTATTCTCATGTTTGTTACCTTCTAAAATCTTCAAAAAACTGTAATTAAAAGTCTTGAAAATGGTATATGAACAGTGCAGAGTTCAGTCACAAGAAAATCTAGATTCAAACATATCTAAACCCAACCAAGACCTGATTTAATACTACTGATGCTACATGCATACATCAAAAAACATACAAAAAGAGATCAATAAGTGTTTTTCTTGTTTTCAATATGAAGCTGTGAAATTCAAGTTCATTTCTATATAATATCTGTTTGTTTCTACATAAGTCTTTCTTTGTTTCTGATAGCAAATATTTAAGATACATGTTAATTATCATAATACCCAACCATTCTCACTGAATTTTGATGTCTGTCTCATTTTCTGAGGAATTATTATCATGCACTGATTTTCTTCCAAATGTGGTCCTCATCTTTGTTGTTATAGTCACAACAGTTTTTTCGTTGTACCCTCCAGCCTTCTTCAGGTGTCTGTCGTATCAAGTAATGTTCAGAGAATTTCAAACCAAACCCTCTATTCAATTAATGAGAGTAGACTCATTTTATTGTCCCTGCCAGGGGATATCCTGTATCAGTTAATTCTGTTAATTTGTCCTTATGATACTGCTTCTGCTCATTCCACTGAATCAGAGTATATGGATTCCACTGCCTGACTTAGGGATTGAATTCATGTCCACCAAGTAAACTGCTGCACAATTTCTACACATATCCTTAATTATTGCCCGATGGGGCGATATTAGATAGAGAGCAAACATTGAATAATAAAATGATTGAAAGGATGCCAGTCTCTGATAATTTCCTCAGTAAGCCTAGCATAGAACACCATGTGGGAGACTTAGATCAGGAGAGAACAGACATTAGGTTTAAGGCTCCAAAAATACACTACCTGATATAGTCTATATAATTGTCTACCTCCATGGATTGGATAAAGGGCTTGTCTCAAAATTCCCCAAAAGTTACCTAAAACAACAGGCACAGAGGATACAATCACCAAAACATTGTGGCTATAACAATTGGAATAAATCAGTGTATAATAGTTGTCTTAATAATTAACCTTTATCATCTTTTTGCTTTTCAGAGATATTCCATCATGCAAATTTCTATCTGATATTTGCCTGGATTACAATGAGTAAGTATTCCATAAATTAACTCATTAGAAATGTGTTTTGAGTGTTGCTTTCAATTCAACTTTAGTGATGCTAATAATTATGAACAAGTCGTTGTATTTCAGCATAGGAGACTTGGGCTGTGAGTACCTGGCTGAAAGTTTCAATAAAAACAAAATCATAAAATGTCTCCGATTGAATTTCTGTGGATTAAGTGCACAGAGTGGAAGATTCCTCGGGCAAATCATTGCTACTTCTGCAATCAGGTTTGAAAAACTATTCTTTTTTGCTCATTTTTCATCCTAGTAAATGAGCTTTAGAAAGGATTTACAGTAATTCACAAAATATTCGATTCAGATTCCTAGATTTCTTCATCTTGCTGTTCTTTTATAAGACATATAAGTGGTCTTCTTCTTCTTGTGACCATCTTACCACTGAATCAACAACACTATTCAGTGTTATCAAGTTGACTTGGTTATTAATAGACAAAAATTCAAGTCATAACAAACCTATTCTTCCTATGAGGCTACTTTAATTCAATTCACAAATGCCTTTGAGAAAGGCATGAATCCATTTTTCCTCACAGCTTTGGATGAGTCCTTTTGCCCAGTAAGGCAGTCCATCTTGGACATAGCAACTCCACCTGAAAAACCGATTTGCTACTAAAACCTCAATGAGACTCTATACTTCATAAGGAGTTTACAAGAAAAAATTTTATTCTCATCATTTAATTCAAATTAAACTGGCTGAATTTAGATTGAAAAATGATTTTTTCTAAAGTTATTGAATCAATATTTAAACAAAAAATGAAGTTTGCTAATCTTTTGATCCTTATTCATCTGAGACAAATTTTCTGATGATGATAGATGTATTCCTAATTTTAATTGATATTTACATTGTCAGAGTTTTCATAAAAGTAATGTTGCAAATAAGATTTTTAAAAAGCTCTCAATGTTATGAATTATACATAAAAGAAATATGGAAGTATCTTTATTTTTCCAATTAGAACAGCAAATCATAATTTCTTTGTTCAAAATCTTGATCAAAATTTACTGTTTTCTTTTCAAGTGAGTTATATGTTGATGGCAATAACCTCCAATGTAAAGGTGTTTTACAAATGTTACAAAATTGTGCTGATCAAGCAAAGGTAGAAGCAGAAGAAAAACTGGTGACAGAACCAATACCCAAAGAGAAAAAGATAGAGGGTAAAAAAAACACTTTTTTATCATTATAAATAATCATGAACATGAGCAAAAATTGCAATAGTATCAACATTCCATTTAAAGCTATCAAAGCTTTAAAGAAAGGTGGTTTTGATAATCTTGTTCATGCATCTTCTCAGAAAAAGTATAGCTATTAAGTGTGTGAAGCAAATAATTGATGGAAAATGTTTGGTAAAGATAATGT
Source organism: Thysanoteuthis rhombus (assembly GCA_963457665.1). Lineage (NCBI taxonomy): Eukaryota > Metazoa > Mollusca > Cephalopoda > Oegopsida > Thysanoteuthidae > Thysanoteuthis > Thysanoteuthis major. Next base: position 14,548,284 of record OY735215.1, read on the forward strand.
ATCTACACAGATATGTTCAAAACTTGAATTAGATGAGTTTTATATTTTTTGAAATAGCTTTCTTGGTATAACTTTCATTTTAAATGCTTATAGATAATAACTTTATTTATAAAATACTTCCTGGATTACTAGAAAGAAGAAAATATTTGAGCAAAGAATCAACTATTGAGATGACTGTTCCACTCACCATAATGTATAAGAAAAGTCTAGAGTTATGAGAGCCATGAAACTATTGAAGAGAAGCCAGCATAACTCCTTTCTACAAGAAAGAAGATAGAAACGGCTCCAATAATTACATGCACATCAGTTTAACACTTCAAATTTATAAAATCCTAGTAAAGACCAATCGTGATCAAGGACATTAAGCATCTCAAAAGAAACAAGTATGTATCCAAACAACACTTCAGGTTCACAAGGGTGAAAATAATCTTGTAAAAATAAGCCATTTTGGAATAGGACATGGAAAAAAATATGGCCAGGCTGAATTTTTCACCATGGTCTACCCTGTACAAAATTCATACAAGTTCTAGATTGATGCAAAAGTTCCCATTATCAGGTTTTGTACAATTTTAGGGAAATCTTAGAAATGTCTTTGATGCTTACTCAGCTCTTCATTCCTTTGTATACAGACTCTTTGAGAATCATTCATAGAGAAGTAATAATTTCACTTAATTTGGTTGAAAATCGTGCTCAATCCGCAGGAAATATACAGCAACAGCAGCAACAAGATAATTTGGTGCAAGCACATCTAGGAAACAGTTTGCAAAATCTAAAAATTGAGATACAAGGGTACAAGAAAAATGAATGTTTTGGAAGACCTAATAAGTTAAAAACTGATAAATTTGAACTTGTAGAAAAATTAGTGGTAAATCTCTCAATGATGCATTGGAAGAGAAAAAAAACAATACTTGATTTTCCTGCATAACAACACCCATCTTCAGGTTGCAAATGCAACAGAGCAAAAGATGATGAAACTGGGATGGGAAGTTCTTCTACATGCAGCGTATTCTCAAGACTCATCATCTTCAGACTATCATTTGTTTCACTCCAAACAACACTTCTTTTCACATAAGCAACTCCAACAAGTTCAAGATAATGAAAAACTCAAATCAAAACCAGAATTTTCATCTTGAGATAACCAGATAACTATGCCACTCAGAAAGGAGGCATGTATAACGTGGCAAAAAATCAAGTGCAGAAAAATATTCAATAGAAAAAGTCCATAAGTAGCTGAAAGTGAGCACTATGATGGTAATCAGAGCTGATTGTGCCAGAACAGGTACATCTCCTATAAGATTGCTTTTAATGGTAATGTAATGATTATATTCTACAAATTATGTTGTGGTTGCATCATATTATAATTCTTATAAATTCAAGTCAGTTCTGATTAGCATTTTCTATGAATCTATTAACTATTTTTGATTTCCTTTATTTGTATTTATTTGCTTCCATTTGCAGAAAAGAAAAAAACTAATGATCAAAAGAAGAAGAAGAAAAGGCAAAGTATGCAGTATTAAATCTCCTTTTTAGAATTAGTTTGAAGTTTCAAATTCTCAAAACATAATTTGAGCTGAAATTTAATTGTTTGTAATATTTGAGATAAGGTATTGGTTCAGCATAGTAATTCTATGCATCCAAGATCGTAATTATTCTTATATTCATTTGATGAATCATTTAATCTTTTTTAATTGAACTACTGTACTGTTGGAAATTACTAGTATTTCCCTGGAACAAAAGAAAGATGCAAAAGTTTAGTCCCAATAATCAAAAGAAGTAAAAAAGTTAAAAGGGGTATGAGAGAATGTAGTGATTCCACAGGAAGCCAAAGTGATTCCAGTTAACTCCTTTGAAATTGTTGTAGAATGTGTGTTTAGAAGTGAAACAATTTCTTCTGTATGTTGTTTTTTGATCTTTGAAGATCACAGGGTTGATGAATATCACTGTGCACTCTGAAAGGTTATGGTGTCTTCTTTGTGTTTTATGTGTGCATGAAAACATCAAAGGTTTTTAGTGTGTGTCCAGATAAAGATAACTATCACAAGGGTGGTGAAAATCTATCTGAGACTGCTATGTGAGCCAGACCAAACTGATTGTCTGACTTGTGAGTCCCTCTTGTGGTTTGAATCAGGACGCTGAAGAATTTGGACGAGGGATAGCAATTTATGGACGTTTCCTCTCTCCACGCAGGCTCCGCTAAACACTTGTTTTAAAGGGTCCTGGTTGTCAAAAAAAAAAAGGGATTTATTGTCACATGACTGCTTCCTACTACATTCACATTTTACCATGATTTTCCTTTTATATAGGCAAGCAAAATTGTGTTTTTTCCATTGATGTTTGAAGCCTATTTTTTGCACAAAATACCAAGGGTCTATCAAAACCCACACATAAGTGACAAATCATTCAACAATGTGAGAGACAAAATTATTTTCAACAATAAAGAACTCAATCAATAATTCAGAGATAATCATTTGATAACTTTACAAAAATATACAATTTTTATTGTACATTCAAACACAAGTAATTCACAGGTAATATGTAAAGTTAGTACTTCATCAGCCCTTAAAAAAGCCTAATAAGTACAGCAGGTATAATCAAGATGTGACATTTTCTGTTGTTTTTTCTACCTGTAACGCTACAAATTTGAAAGTTCTCAAGACATTTTTAATGAAATTGCAAGTATAGATTTATTTAAATGTTTATTAAAAATAAGACACATCATTTTTATATTCAGATATTTCATTTCAAATTTTCCTACATTGAACTAGAACTGATAAGATTGAAATGAATGAGATTTCTTTTCTTACTTTTAGGCAAAAAGTACAAAAAATGTTATGCTTTCCAATGACAGATTTACTTTGATTATTTTTCATTCTATTGATCAATTCTTTGTTGTAATAAAATTATTTGGTTTTTGAAATACTTTAGGTTCAGAATTTATTCATGCATTAATGGTAGTAATGGCAATAAATGTTTAACTACTGGCATAATGCAAAAGCAAATTAAATCATTGTGTTTGATATGGTCAGACTATTTTCCTTGTGTTCATTTGATCACAATGTTTTGTCCGTATACCCTCTAGTCTCTGCTGGGTGTTCCCAGCTCTAGAATGTGGAATCACTTACTAGAACCCATGTTTGTATTGGACTAGATACATCACACCCATTTTTTCATATATATATATTCCTATACATTGGTGTTTTGTTTTGGTGTCAACTTCTGAGTTGCTTTCTTTCCCAACAAGTTCAAGATAACAAAACCTGTTTACTTCTTCAGAAATGGCCATTTTGATAAGGCCAGAGGATACTCTGCTGACACATTGTGAACAAATGAACATATAGACGAGGAAAATAGTCAGACATATCATGTACAATGATTAATACAGCCCATCTAACAAAATTAAGAAAAGAAATTCAAGTAAGATGTGCATTATGTGTATGTACATGCTTCAAAATCAATGAGCTTGAGATCATTCTTTACAAATGATGCAAGCATATCTTTACCAGATCAGCAACAGTAATTTAGAGGTACTGTAAAGTTCTATTTAACTTTATATCTATGACTGAAACATTTATGTATATATGTACTAATATTCATAATGCATTGAAATCTATATGGCCATGATTCCTTTTTATGCTGACAAATATATAATAAGCAAAACTCATTTCTTGCAATTTTGTAGAAATATGGATAAACATGCTTAATTAGGAGATATTCAATTGAAAGATTCTTAGCTAATAAAGTAATTTTGTTCTAAAGAAAGAAAAAAGAAAGAAGTTCCAGAGATCAAAATTGGACCATGGATTGAAACCCTGCACATAGCTGACAATGGAATTGATGTGCATAATTTGGAAGGGCCCTCTGCCACTTTACGCTGTATTCAAGTGTTTAAAACGTAAGTGGATAGCACAAGTTTCTGATCGATCAAAGAAGAAAAGCAAATTTGAGAGAAATCTTAAAAATCCTAATAAAATTCTGATAGAAACATTGTGATATTTCAATTATTTATGATTGATAATAGTTTATACCTAAAATATTGTAAAAACTATTCTCAATTTTGATACGCTATGGCACAGAAATATCATAAAGTTAAGAATTTTAAATTAAATACCATGCTCTTTTTTCTTTGATATTTAATTTTTATAAGACTCAAGTTTTTTGTTTCATCTGAGAAGTTAAAATGTATTTATTGATATTTATTGTGTGTAACTTTGTGAATGACTTTTTGGTACTTTCTATATTTTGTGGGTTAGGACAATCAGAAGAAAATCCCTTGCAAAATATTATCCCAGCAATACCTGAAACAATATCCATATTGAGGAATTCAATCATATTAGAATAATGTCACAGTGTTCCTGTTAATTTTAATTTTAATTTTATAATTTTTTCTTTTAAGATTTAAAAAAATAATGACAGTGTTTCCAATATAATTTCAATTTAATCATTTTTCTAGAATTCTTATTTGAATTATTTTATTGATTTTCAATAAATTTTGAAAAGTTTAATTTCAATTTACAAAAACAATTGTTATGATTTTGAATTATTGCTGTTACATAATATAGCACTTTAAAATTTAAAGTTTGAATTTGAAATTTATTCAAATCCAACCACCGTAAATTATGCTTATTTTGTAAAAAGTTGAAAAGGAAAGAAAATTTAATGAATACAATGGAACTATCAGAATGATGTTTTGCAAAGGAATTTTCTTGTGATTGTCCCAACCCATGAAATCTGGAAATACTGACTTCTTCACTGATTGCTTGCTACTAAAGCTGGATTATTTAAATAATTTCATTTTCTCTTTTTATTTTTTAGTAACTCGTTACTTTTTTCCATTATTCTTGTAGTACTTTTAGAGGATAGTTATTTACTAAGCATAGCTTAGATTTGTTAAGTATAGCAATATTTTATTAAGGGTACTGGAAAGTAATGCAGTTTATATAACTTAACTTTGGGTGTTATCTACTGAGTATTTAATACCACCAACAACTAAATATATTAACTGATAAACAGAGTTTTATTCTTCAAATTCTGATATTCTGTTCATTTCCAGGTGCACTCATACAAGATGAGTGACAAAACAATTGAGGAGGGTCATATTCATCATTGAATGCTCTGTGAGTTTCATCTGCATTAACAACTGCCAACAAAATTTACAGTGCCTATCCAAATTCACTAATGCCTGAAAATGCCAAAATATTCTGATTGTTTTGGAAGGCCACTGGAATTGGGCAACGATCTGCTGCACTCAGTTATTGTGTTAGATTCTTGTTAGACCATTGAAGAATCATTAGAAAAGCTGAATTTAACATGTTTCATTATAGAACAGCATCTTCAATAGATCAGGGAAGTCAACAGTCCAGTTGTTTGAGTCCCACACAAATTTACAGCTGAAAACAGATCCCAATGTTCAGCAATCTGTAACATTTTGCTGAGTAGATAGTAGAAGGAACTGTTTCTCCATTGAATTGTCCCTGGAGATGAGAAATGGGCTCTATATATTAACAGGAAGCAAATAAAACAATGACTCTTCTCTGGTCAGATACCAGTTCCTACATCATTATCAGTTCTATGTACCAAAAAAAGTCTTGCTATGCATTTGATGGATTATTATAGACATAGTCCACTCTGAGATATTGGAACAAGGTCAGATCATCCCAGTGGATGTCTATTGTTAATAATTGAAACATCTACGCCAAGTTTTTAGTGAAAATCATCCATTGGTCAATAGAAAAGGTATCATTATGATAATGCCAGACACATTCAGCAAGAAAGAAATGAGATCAGAGATTTAGGCTATGAAGTTTTATACCTCCCACCCTACGCAGCCAATGTTACGGCATTGGATAACAATTTCTTCAGATCTCTTGAACACTTTCTAAGTGGTAAAGCTCTCCTAAAATAAAAACAACATTACTTTCTGGTATACCCATAGCTATACAGAAATGTTATGACAGTTATTATAAAATTATGAAATATACACTACCTCTTTCAGATTGATAATGCATTCTTTCTGCTTAAAAGAACTAAATCTTAGTGGAAATGAAATTGGCAATCTGGCCAGTTTACTACTGTTGGCAGCACTGGAAGCAAGAAAAGCACGTCAGTATATAAATCCAATAACATATACTTCTGATTAAATATCATTTTATAATTTGATTAATGATTTATCACTCACCTAATATTATTTCAGATTGATTATGATATCTAAGAATTTATTTTTTCATTCTCCAGATATCATACTGTAAAAACATATATGATTTCCATTGTATCTTGGTTGTCAGTCTTTCATCGAACACTCTATCAGTGACACACAGATTCGTCATGCAGCCAATTCGTAGACTACCTTTTTGACAAAGTAATTTGTCATCGACTTGGCTTTTCATTGAATACTATATTTTTGTACCATTTAGAGGTTAAAAATGAAGAAAAAAATAATGAAATTTCAAAAAAATAATTTTATTTTACATTTTACTAAATTTAGTTAATCTAAATATGCAACAAAAATAATCTAAATTTAGATGTAATACAAGTATTTCTCAACTTTTTGTTGTGGATATTGCATCCCTTGTACCACTTTCATTGGGATATATATCAGTTTCTTTAAATATTTTATCCTGTCTGAGTTAAACATTCTCCTCATTCTTCTTCATATCTAATCCAATTTACTGAAACTTTGCAACTTCTTCAGACTTAACTTTGAATGAGTTATGAAACCTGTCCATATCTCTGATCAGAAAGATCTCTTATCCTGCAGAGTAGAAATCATCAACATGAGTAGCAATTATACCATGCATGTAAACATTGCCTGATCATATTTTGAAGCTACTGCTCCTAAGTTCATTAATCCATCTCTGAGTGTCAAGCAACAAGATCTTGAGGCATCAGTTAGCTATATACACATTTTGAGAGCTTCCAAATATAATCTGGAGGCACATTGGCCTCTTGAGAAGTGTCTAAATAAACCAATCGATCTAATTGCTTGCTCTGTAAAAATGTGTCCATTGATTTGCATGTCCATCTGTGAGGTGCTATCATTCCCAACGCTATACATAGACCTTCTTTAGAACTTTCATTCTAATATTACTAGCATCTCTGAAAGCTTCTTGCCATAAGTTGTGCCATTCAAATTTCTTTGCCATTGTTTGATGCTGTTCAACAGTGTTATCTTCTGCTGAGGTTTCCAGTTTGTCATCCATATCGTTCTCTCCATAAATCAGTACTTTTGAAGTTTTGTTACTCTTATGGGGTGGTAAGTTTGTTTTCCTTGTTATGTTTCCTTACTTCAATACACTTTAGAGTAGGGCCCTGAATGAGGTAGATGCATTCTTACATATGTGCCTCCATGTCTAATAAGCACTCGCTTACCCTTCCAGCCTATCTAACTGATGACAGAGTGAACATCTTAATTTTTCCAAAGACTAAGCCATGTCCCAAAATGATTGGTTATCGAATTCTCTGTTGTTGTCAGTGAGAATAGATCTTGGAGTCCCAAAATATGCCTCCCAATGTTTCAAGACGGTACTAAGGATATCAGAACTTTCCTTACTAGGAAGATTGGCCCCAACACTATATCTTGTTGCATAATCTACAAGGTGTTGTACTTTATTGCTTTTAATTTCTTTATTATCCATAGCAACAGTTTTATCAAAATATGATCCTTGTGAGAACCTCAAGATGGGTTCAGTTTTCTTATATTGGATACGTATTCTGCAACAACTTGGAAGTTCTTGTTAAATCTTCATAAATTCAACATCTCTTATTCCTGCATCCTTAACTAGATCACATAACATTTTACCACTGGGATGGCTGAATTGTCTATGTTGCTTTGTTGTGGTTATTATTTTTTCAAATTGGTTTTTGGTGGAAATTTCTTTAATAAATAAAATATGAATAAACTTACCTCTACCTGGTAGAGGTCTGGTAATGGGAATAGTGATAATGTCAAGACAAAGTGCATCTCAACTGAACTTCCCAACATCATTACACTGTCATTTTCAAAGTTGAGGCTTGTTTTAGTTCTTTCATGGCAGCTTTACTGGGTAGAAGTGGAATGTCCAATTCAACAACGCTGGTAACAATACCAATTCTGATACTGTCAATGACACAGGATAGAGTTGACAAGCATTACTTCATCAAAAAGTTTTTCTACAAATCAGCTGCATGATGAAACTGCTGTCAACTGGCTGTGTGTTGGTTATATGACATTCAATGAAATGACCTGACATTTTTTCTAACATTTAGGTTTTTCTAACGTACTAAATGATAATTAAATTAAATATCAAATAACTGCAATGATCCAAATTTTGGCTAAATCCAAAATTAGATCTTCAAAATGTTCTGATGAGTAATATTTTTGAAAAATCCATTAAGCTAATAAAAATACTAAGAATGGTATCAGAAATAAGACACACTTTGATCACACACACAAGACAAAAGCAAACTAAATCATATGATTTGAGGCTCTATCTTTACTGCTAAACTTTACTAATAAAGATGACTGGCAAAATTATTCTCCCTACAATATTGTAAATATCATAGTCACAAAAATAAAATGGATACTTTTTAAAGTAGGATTTTGCAGAGCAATTCAGTAAGAATTAACACAAAGTTTATAGCTAAGGTGTGTTTTCTCATCTTTTGCAGAAGGATTACCACCGCTGAAGTTGCACTCAACTCCTAAAATACAAGTGCCGAAATTATTTCCACCTCTTCAAAAATTAGGTTCTGGCAAACCACTTAAGAAGAAGAAAAAAAAGAAAAAAGGAAAAAAAAAATAATAAAAAATGTGGTACTTTTCTTTTTCATATTACTAGAGGCTGTTTTTTGTCTCCTTGAAATAAACGAATCATTCAGATGTCTCAGCTAGAAGTTTTAAGCAAGTTATCAAATAGTATTATCGCAACAGGTTTCTAATTAGCTAAAATAAATACGAACTAAAGTATTAAACTACATAACTCAATACAAAACAAGATAAATAGTAAATATGATAAGATTAATACAAATTTAAGTACGAAACTACATAAACGCATACATGCCAAAGCTGTTCTAACATCTACTGAAATCACTTCCTTTGAACTCCTATAAAAGCCCAAATTCCTCTTTATCTTTATCTACTTCTCAGTAGTTTACATTGACAAAAATGGAGTCCTGGTCCTTGGACCAGTACCTTGTATTTTAGCCACTAAGATAGCCTGGGTTATAAGATCAGTTATCTGTATTTATTAGGTTTTCCTTATTCATTTCTGGCTTACCAACCATGATGGTGCACATGTAGTATTGAGAGCTATACATGCCCCTTTCTTTACGGTGACTAATATAGCTATATAATATCTATTCCTAGTATTATGCTTATTAATCTCTTATTTTCATATCACATGCTTTTAGCAGAATTATTTGTCACATTATGCCTTGAGAGGCAATAGTGGTTCAAATGTACAAGTTTTCGGCAAATATTTGTCTGTATTTCACCTAGAGAGCTTTGTTGATATTCTATACATTTTATCTGAAGCTACATTCTCGGCATTCTGGGACCAAAATTTATCTAAACACTTTTCAGTGCCTTTATTTCTCTCCCCTGTAAAACAGCTCTACACAAAAGCAAAGTCACATCTTTCTTCTATTCTACCTAGTAAGGTTAGCATAGCAGCAAATTCATAGCCAACTCTGATTTATGTGACTCCCTCATCAACAATATTTACTGGTATAGAAAACCCGTAGGCTACCTGACATCTTACACTATCAAGCCACTATTCACCTCCTTAGATCTTACAAATAGCCTGATCAACTGCCTTTAATAATATCTTCTGCTTTTTCAATACCCAATCTTATTGAAGGTAACATTTTCTGATCACATTTTTGAGTAAAATATTTGATGACTGGATTTGATGGATCATATCTCTTCCATAATGAATTCTTACCATTTAATACTGTTATCTTGTCTGAATACTTGTGGTAATATTGCATTGACCACGTGTTCCTATTCAAAGCAAGATGGCTGCCGTTAGAGGTTGTTTACTTCTAAAAAACATAGATGGCAAAGGCATCTTGCCCGAACTCCTTCTCTATGACAGCACGCATTTGGCGGGAACTGGAAGGATAGACCTAAATGGCATATAAATCCATGTTGGTAACTCCATCTGCTCTACAGACTACTTTTAGTACATCTTCATGTTGCATTGGATTATTATTAATACCATCCTTGTACTGAACATTTTACCAGCATTCAACTGGTAATATTAACTCTCGTAACAACCTTCAAACTTATACTACTTACACTTGTACTGGTAATATTAACTGTTATAAGAACCTTCTAAACTTACAGTATTTTTTCATCTACTTCATAAAAAATGATCTAGAATACTTTGTCCATAACAAACAAAACATGCTTTTACTAATGAATAAAAAAAATGTCTAATTCTCTGTGTTTCAATCATACATTTTAGTCTTATCACTGAGAATTAGTTTGTCTTAAAATATTAAGATAGAAATCAACTTACCTTTTACTCATTAATATACATACATGTACAAACTAAGGTTGGACTGGTGCTTTGGGCCCTTGGGCTCTGCCCAATTGCTAAACTGGTCAGTCTGCCACTGGTACGTTCACTTCTCTATCAATGAAATAATCTTCAATTTCCTTTATATTAAATTAACTAGAAGCTTATAATTTCAGCACAGAATTCAAGATACATTTTTCCCTTTGGTTTTGAGTTGAACAACAAACTACTTTCCTTCTCTTTTTCTCTTCCTCATCCCTAATAGATGACAACATTTTGCTACTCTATTTACAACAAGAGCACACTAAACTGTACCACATTTGGGGGGTGCATACTTTTAAAATTGATCTCAACCAAAAAGAGTCTTAAAGGTAATATAAATAACTAGCTGGAAACCTGCCCTAATGAACGGTTTTTGGCTAGACCTCTCAGGAGGTGGGGTATGCTATAGCAGTTGGTTGGATACAATTAATACATGGTCACCTCCCCAACCCCCACGGACAAACACATGACCTACTCTCTAAAACACTGACTGACTGCCTTAAATGGGCTATTGGTAGAATAAATTACAGATGTAAAAAAAGTGAAAAAATCTATTGAAAAATCATCCAAAAAAATTGTATATTGAAAAAAGATTGAGACATGCTAAATTCAATTATGCCTTTATTTTTTTGTCTCAGATACATGGTTCTTGAGTTATAAGAGTAGAAACATACACACATACATTACAACTCACACAAGTTATTTTACCATCTGAAAAATGCCAACAGAACTCTATTACAAAGCTAGGACTAAATAAAAAGTGCCAATCTGAAATTTTTTATACTGTTCTTTCCATTTGTCTGTCCATTTGATATCTCCAAAAGTTCTCAATTAAATTTTGTGGAAGGTTAGTCAACAGTTACTGAAAGAAGTAATGAAATCTTACAGTAGATTCATGAATAATTATCACCCCTACATCCTAGCTAACAGTCCCTACCACACAATAGCTCGTAAAGTTTCCTGTCTTTCCACATATCTCTAAAAGTTCTAAATGAATTTCAATGAAATTTTGTGAAGGGTTTGTAGTTAAATCAAATATGCGCTATAGTCACACAAACACTTACAAATGAATTATTTGATTTTTGTTAGTGCAGTTAAAAAATCCTTACTTTGATTGAATTTAGAATTAGTTTATTGGTTAGTTTTATGCAAGCATCATGCATAGTTTGTTTACAAATTCATTCAGCGATAAATTCATAGTTCCTGCAAATTGAAAAATAATTTTGATTTTTGGAATAAATAGTTTTAGCTCTCAACTCTTTAGTTAGTTTTACAAATTCATTCAGCAATAGATCATAATATCTTAGATCTAAAAAATGAATGAGATGTAGATCAACTTTTCTTTTTCTTGGAGATATTTTGCACAATTTCACACAGCAAAATAGTTTTTACTGATGTAATGGATTTATACCATTTTGGTGAAAAAGGATATCAAAGATCAGTTGGATGTTTTCCCAATTCATTCTGTTTTTTTGTTTTTTTTTTCAAGAAAAGTATAATAAAGATACAGGCGATCATCTGATATATAGGATCATTTTCTTGAAATGGACAGGTTTAGTGATTAAACCATGTGGATATTAAGTGAAAAAGGAAATCAGGATAGGACTAGGCTGCATGTGGTCAGCAGGGAGGTATCAAATAGGATTTTGGTGTAGAACTGAAAAAACAGGATTTCCTACATTTTTCAAATACATAACAAGGATCTAGTTATCCTTGCACAGTAAATCGATTCTCCATTTCAGGGTTATACAATATCTCTTTAAGTGTTCTATGAATTTTAATGAAAATTTGTGGAAGGTTGGAAAAAGTGATTAAATGTTAGGGCAGATTCATACACAGTTACCTTTTACTATCATAGCTTTTCATCTACAAAATTCATAACTCAGAATCTACTAGGCTGATCTGAACCAAAATTGGTAGAGATACCAAGTATTATGTATGGATTTCAAATATGGATTCTTGGGCTTTTCTATGGAGAGGTACTTCATCAATATTGTAGCTATTCATCCAAAAAATCAATAATTTTGACACAACTTGGACAGTCTTAATCAAACTTGGTATGGATATTAGTATAATGCAGATATCTTAAATTTAATTGGTGGAAGGTCGATTCACACCAATTTACCACTCCTAAATGAATATCATAGAATATTTGTGGAAGTTTAGGCAATGGACAAAAGGAGAAATAATCAAAATTGGAAGCAAATCCACGAAATTTTTTTAGCCTCCCCTCCCCCCTCCTCATGTCCACATGATATCTCCAAAATTTTGTGGTGGATCTTGTACAGTCACCTCCTTTGCATCGTAGCTATGGGTCCATAACATATCACACAATATCTCACTAAAATTCAGAGTGTATGTTAATGAAAATCTGTGGAAGGGTGGACAATGGGCTACAGAAGATGCAATTAAATTTTGAGACAGATCCAGGATCCATGACCTTTATGACTATTTTTAACCTTCATCTTGACTATTCAGTTGCTTTTTTATTTTTTCAACCAGGCGGAATGAAAGTTACAATAAAAAAGCATCTAAAAAAAATATGATGAAATTTCTTCCCTTATGGATTTATTTACTTTTTATTCCCTCCTCTTGTCATTTGTAAATTTAAATACTTTCTAAATAAATACATCCATATGGGGAAAAAAATATTTGAATCTATAAATGATGCATGGAGAGAACAAAAAAATGATTAATTCTGTAAGGGAAGAAAAATATCTAAAGCCACAAACAACAAATGAAGGGAATAAAAAGTAGTAACTCATCAGTAAGGAAAGAGATTTCATCTCAATTTTCAAGTTGCTTTTGTTCAGTAACTTTTTTTATTCAGGTAGATTAAAATTCCATAAAACACCAACTACCAGGTGAAATAAACGTGTCATGTATGACATTTTAATTGTGAATTACTACTTTTAAACCCCTGTTCTTCCAGATGAATAAATGTGTGCATTTTAATTTTACTTTCTTCAACCAAAATACAAAAAAAAATTTGGGGGCCAAGTGCCAATAAGCTGTCAACACTCATTATTATATTTTGCAGATAAAATTTTAAAAAACAGAAACACTGAATTAAAACATTATTATTTATGAAAATTTGTTTTTCTTTTAAACAAATTTTTGGACTTTTTTCTTACAAAAACGAGAAAAAACTTGTGAAAAAATTTTCTCAAAATTTATGAGAGTAGCTTCCCTTTATTGATGAAAAAAATCAGTATAATAAAGTCTGTGAATCTCAAGGCCACGAAATTGGAGGGACTACTATACTTAAAGATAAATCTTAACTATAAAAAACATAATCCATATTATCCATTTTGAGATATTTTGTAAATTAGCTGAACTTGGGGTGTGCTATTCATTGTTCAACTGCATGATTACTTAATTAGAGATGCTAACTTTTTGATTACAGAAAACACATTTTCAGTTTGGGTACAATATATATTGTCAGGAAGAAAGTCTAGCTATGAGTTTCCACTTTCTCCTGTGTTTTCTGACATACATGAAGTTTTTTGAAGACCCTGGTTTACATTCCACTTCATGGAAATGTTTAATCTAACTTAAGTATATGAATAACATTTTTATACTCTGGCCCCACTTAGTGAATGTACAGGCCCTCTAGGATCATGTGAACTCAATTAGATCATCTATACAATTCACGATGGAGAAGGAAAACAACAACCACCAACTTCTTTGAATGCCCAAGTAATGTATACAGAGAGCATGTATAGCACTTGCATGAAAAAAAAACCATCATACACAGGACTATATTCAAATTTGATTTAAACCGTTCTTTCTGTGTTAAGAAAAGGTTACTTTGTTTCATTCAACGCCAGGCAAAAGTCATCAGCAGTTATCCTGGAAAACTGAAGACAAAACTGAAATTTAAGTAACACCTTCTAAAGCAATATGGATATCTTATGCTAGTTCTACAACAATAGAAGTAGGAACCCTTATAAATACCAACTATATTACTCGAGCAAATGTACCATATGTAAGAGGAACTACTGAATGAATCCAAAAGATTTGTAGATATTGCATCAGAATGTTTTTCAATAGAACCACTCTTTGCAACCTCCTTACTAGAGATGGTTTCTCAGAGGAGAAGAGTTTGATAGAAGATTGCATTTTTAACATCCCATGTAAGTGTGGAAAAGAATATTAGAGAGAAATCAGCTGTCCTCTTAAAGTCATATTTGAATAACATAAAAGATCCAACATCCAAAGATGTATTAAAGTCTGGCAAAAAGAAGGGTTCTTGTGATCCTCCCTTTGATCCAAATAGAGGGGGAACATTGCTGTAGAATGAAAAATTGAATGTAACTGTATATACTGTTACACAGATGTGAAATTTACACCACAGTGAATTTCAGCATGGTGTAGCTTTCTCTTCTCTTTGGAGAGCATCCTGTTGTTTAATATGGAATCACTAATGTTACATAGAAGCTAAGAATGAGTTGACCTGGTAGATGTATTAACCACCATTTCTTTTCTGTTTGCCTACTTATCTATGAAAAAGAGACCTTCTCTTTCTGAAGATGACTGTAGAATAGATCAACCAAAACATTATGCTAACAACAAAAGCAACACCAAGAACAGGTTGAGTAGTCTAAACAACTTATGGCATGATAATGATTCTTCTCAAAGAGCAAAACAAACTTTTATTCACATAATATTGGGTAGGTAAATATGTATTGATAAAGTTACATTTTTTACCAAATTATACATACAAAACTGAATAAATCTGTACAAAATATTTATTCCCTTTGCAAAAGCTATAATCACTCATTATTGACATAGCTTAAGTTTTGAATGTAGAATGCTGGACAAAATACAATTAAAGAATACAGTGAAAACTTGTAAAAACTAATTACTTCATCAATTATCCAGTTTGAGACTGAGATTTATCAAATTGTATGAACTGAACCAAATCTGTTCCACTGACTGTTTTGCTGTGTGTCTTCATTGACTTGAGAAAATCATCCAGTTGCACTTGCTTAGGAATAACCTACAATGTAAGGAGATAATAATTTACAATTCATAAAATATATTGTAATGAAAAGGTGATGTTTTTTTATCCATCTGGTATAAACTTCATATTTCAAATGTATTAACGAATATTTCATTTTAAAGGAACTTAAAATTTACAAAAAGGCTCATATTTGATATTAGTATGTTTACTTTCAATAAAGCTGTTATATTTCTGATAATACATACCAAATCAGTGGGCAAGTTTTTCAATTCTGTTTGTATGGCACCAGAACAGTTGACATCACAGGGAACAAATTTGCCATCTTGAATGAAAAATTGAAAAAGGAACAAAAAACTTAAGCTCATTAATTTTGTTAAAAGTCTTATCAAAATTGTCAGGAAGTTTTAAAAACATCAGATAATAAGGAAATAACATTTGGCAAATATTTCGGTAAAGAAATCAATCAAATATTTTGGAGGATATATTCTCATTGGAATGTGAACTGTGTGTAGAAATCATTGGTTCTGAATAGTTCTTGAAGTTCTCATCGAGGAATAGGTTGGAGACTATGCCATCCGAGAGTTTAGAGAGGGATAAAGGAAAATAACCATCTCAAAAGCCAGAGCTAGAAGTTAACCGGTTCGATGACCGGGGTAAAGAGGCATTCAACCAAGTGCATTCAGGGCTTTTATAGAAGGATTTTGTATCTAATTCTTGACTAAAAATATAGGGGTCACTACAATATTCTTTTATATACTGGGAACAAAATTTCATGTTATCTAGATGAAGAAAAATAAGTTATGGTGCTTTTATCTTCAGCTTATAAATATTTTTTAGTTGAAATATTACAAACCAGGCAGATGTTTCCAGTACTTAGCAATCTGCATTTCTCTGATTGGCTGAAAGAGTGCCCCAAGAGTCAAGTTGGCAATGTCACTCCCTGAATACAGTTCTGTTTTTTGACCTAGTGTCTTCCAGTCTTCATCAGACATGTTTATACAGCTGTCTTTTGTATGGATTTTCAGCAGCTCAATACGTGCTTTCCTAATAAAAACAGGAAAATTACAGATTCTGGATCATTGTCAACAAATTATCCTAAAATGGTTTTCCACTAAATTAGGAGGTCAAATAGCATGTTAGTCAAGTTATTTAAACGCTTGAAAATGAATTCTTCAGTAATATTTATTTTTAGGCACATGAAAATTACTTACAGTATAATAAGAGAAAAATGCTTGAATGTTCTATTGAGTAGCATGATAATTGTTTGATAAATACATATATTCTTTATCTCTGCGAGAATCACTCATTACATAATGATATGAACACAACTAAATTTAATATCAGCATGAATTCTAGGAAATAGTGACAAGTTTATCTCAAGATATTCAAATACTCCTTTCCATCTTCACTAAAGTGTCATCATCATCACCACCACCACCATCACCATCAGTCATTTTGTCCACGGCTGGACAACAAGCTTTTCCATCTCCTACCATGACAATCATGATTGTGCCATGTTTATGATTGTGCCATGTTTTACCAGCAAACCTTTCTCTCTTTCATACCTCCCTTTTATGTCTGGTCTTTTCCTACTGTTCACTGTTCCATAGGCACTGATTGGTTAGCCTACGGCTCCATCTGTTGTCATCTCTTCTTGCTAAGTGTCCAGCCTATCTCTACTTTTGTTGTCTAATTATTTGTATAATATCCTTCACTCTGGTCCTCCCTCTGATCCATGTTGATCTTTTCCTATCTCTTAGAGCTATTCCTAGTATTGCTCTTTCCAAAGAAATATGGAAATTAACAAAACCAACAGAGAACCATCTTGGAATTGCACAGAGAACTAAAGTATCCAGTATCATATTATGAGGCTTTTTAAAACCAGTATTATCTTTGAAGATTGGCACTTTTGAGAAAAAATTTCAGTATGAAACAGATCTGAACTGCTATAAAAATGATTGATATAAAGTTCAAGTTTAATGACTGTCATATTTCGGGGAAAGTAAGAATGATTAAATGTTATAAGTGATAAGTGCACATTTACATGAAAATAACAAAATTGCCTTTTTATAATATTTTCATTATTAAATTGAAACCTCCACATCTCATTTAGGATGATGAATACAGGCACAAGAAATACTCTGTTGAACTTATCTTTCTCTTGTCTCAAAAAAGATTGGAAAGAAAGAATTTGATAGAAGAAAAATTTAGTAATAAACTTTAAAAAGTAAACTAGGTTTTTTTCTAAATAACTGATACATTAGATATATACGCATGTGGATGTAGAGCATAGGTTGTGATGTCTGTAGCTCTGTCAGTTATAATGGGTTCCCAATCTTTCCCAAATTCACTTCACAAAAAAGAGAACTAGGAGAAAGAACATTCACCTACACAAATTCAGTCTTTGGCCTCATTTCATCTAGCCTGCCAACTTCATTAAATAGGTGACTTTGCATTCAAAAATTCTTCATCTATCTATGGTTAGCAAACAATGAAACTGAGTATGGGAGAATAGAGCGAAAGCCTCATTTTTGCAGTGGCCTCAAACGAATCAATGTTTTATAGATAATTCAACACTATTCATTGTTGTTAAATCAAGATACAAAAATTTGAACAACAGTTAAAGAATATTTTGTCCTCCCCAAAAGAATTTAATTGTTCTCATTGAAAGTTTATAAAGATGTACATTCTAAATTGACAAAAAAAAACATTAAAGTATTTAAAAAAACAAGTTTTTTCCATAGCCTTTGTATGATT
The DNA here is from genome assembly GCA_963457665.1 of Thysanoteuthis rhombus. Classification (NCBI taxonomy): domain Eukaryota; kingdom Metazoa; phylum Mollusca; class Cephalopoda; order Oegopsida; family Thysanoteuthidae; genus Thysanoteuthis; species Thysanoteuthis major. Next base: position 14,566,545 of record OY735215.1, read on the forward strand.
ATTGTTTCATGTCTATTCATTTTGGCCAGCAAGACATGAAAATATATCTAATTCAATCCGCTTCCAAAGGAGTTTGCTCATCCCTGATATAAACTGCCAAATTAACTTGAAATATTTTCTAGTTACAGAAATAGGTTTTCAGTTCAACTGAAGTATTATAGCATTGATTGAGATTATCCAAGCAAATACCACATTGATTTTATAATTATATAAAGAATAAAGTGAAATAAATCTATATACAATTTGTATACCAAAGCCAAAAATTAGTTTTTGTAAACCTTTAAGATTTTTATATAATGCAAGAAATATTGTTTCCACAAATAATATCAATTTTTCATCTGAAAGGATTTGCATATTTTCAATCAATTATATTTTCACTGTCATATTAATGTAAATTCAATAAGTGATCTTACTTATATTCTATCAAATAAAGCATAGTGATAAAAACAACAAGGATTAGAATCCCTATAGTCCAGGCAATTGATGCAAAAATTGTTCAGTTAGTGATAAAAGCATGAAATTTTGGTGTAAATATTCTTTGATAGGTACTAATCATTTTCAGATTCTCAAGCTGTTCATCCATAGCAACCCGTTACAAAAAAATTTCATTTTCCATAGCAACTGTCAAAAAATCAATTATTCTAAATTCTCACAGCAAAAGGTTTCTGAATTTTTTTTTTTTAATATCAGGTGTAGTCAATGACATACCAAGAGTCTACCATAGTCTGACCACTGAAAAGGTATAATTCTTATGATGGCATACGAAGGCCTTATCACAAGAATATTTTATGAGTTATGGATGTTTTCATACAGTAGTACTACTATATAGATGAATTCCTGGATCCTCCACAAAATTCAATCACTTCTTCCCCATCCTGCAGCCCACCTTTCCACAAAGTTTCATTGTAATTCATTGAGAACTTTTGGAGATATTGTGTAGAAAACTAGGAGAAAATACAGAAATTTAAAATATTCAAACAGAAAAATATTTCACCATCGATAACAAATTCTTAGATTCACCACAAAATTTAGTTATTTCTTTCTTACGGTTTCTTTCATTCATTGAAAACTTTCAAAAATATTGTATAGACAGATAAGAGTGAATGCAAAAATATCTCCCAATAAAACACCTATTCCTCCAAATCTTCAAAAGTTCTCAATACATTTCACTGAATTTTTGTGCAAAGATGGGCACAAAATAGATAAGAAGTGATCAAATTCAGGATTTTGTTTGTGATTGAGAGATATTTTTCCATTTTAATATTTTATTGGGAGATATTGTTGCGTTTTTAAAAAAATTAATTCCTGTACTCACTTATATATCTGATATTTTAAAAAGTTCTCGATGAAATTCAGTAGAAGAGTAAGGCACAGTGTAAAGGGACAGTAACTAAATTTTGGTGTAGATCCAGTAATTAATTTTTGATTGATAGTTATATTTCCATATTCATATAAAATCCAGGAATTTGTGTTCCATTGGGATATATTTTTGCACATTTTTTATATATTTTGGTATTTGCTCCTGACTGTCCATATGATATCTCCAAAAGGTTACAGCTAATTTCAATGAAATGGATCAAGGAATTTGCATTTTAATATGTTATAGATTTTTGTATATACCCTTGCCTGTCGACACAATATCTCCAAAAGTTTTCAATGAATTTCAATGAAATTTGATGAAATTGATGAAATAAAAGAGTGATCAGATTTTGGGGTGGATCAAGGAATTAAAATTCCATTGGGAGATATCTATAGGTTTATTATTAGGTTTGAAATATTGCCTGGTGACCATTGCTAAGGAAAGTCTGTTTCAGATTGTCTCCATATCTGAAATTGTTCTGTACAAAGTTTTATGCTTTTATCATCAATTATGACCAAAATTCTGCATTAAACGCCTGGACTATGATCTAAATAACTCGAGGAATCACCAACTCAAAACAAAATTTCAGACTATAGTGATCCTACTTATCAGGTAGAGGAATATAAATTCTCTTTTGAAAGCGTCTCAAAAAAGCCACATCAAGTTCCCAGGGACAATTTGTTGCACATAATAGAAAAACTTTGTCGCCATTTTCCACACTGCCAACTCCTTCCATCTGTTTGAGAAGTTCAGTTTTAAATCTTCGGGTGTGTTCTTCTTCCTGAATATTTCTTTTTCTACAAATGCTGTCAATTTCATCAATAAAAATAACCTGCAAAAAAAAAGGTAGGAGCTTATCTTATGGATATCTATAAATTTGGTTGTCTGTCTGTCTATGCACATCCCAGTTAATAGTCTTATTTTGTAAGTCACCTGTGACTTGAGTTAAGTTGAGAAATGATAACAAATCTGCATCATGTGGAAAATTGTCTGAGTGTGAGAGAAAGAGATAGTGAGAATATTACCATCTTTCCCTTTTCTCAACTCTTAAAGCAGGTTTCGTAACTCAACACAACTTCCAACTTCCTTAATACCAGTTGCCATTACCAAAACATTACCCTTCTTCTCCCTCTCATTCCAACAGCTATCAATTTTGAATCGCCCCCTATCACACGCTCTCTTTTCTTCTGCCCCATCCACCTACACATCCTTACTCCTTCCCAACCATATATTTGGACATAACAATTCTAAATTTTGCATTATATTTACTGTTTTAAATCTTTCCCAAGAGTGATGAGTTAGGGTTTGGGTTGCGGTTGGGGTGCTGGTTACAGTTAAAATATCTTTGATATTTCTTTTCCAAATAACCGCATTTAGGCGTAAATTCAAAACTTAATACATCTCAAGAATGAAAAATTTACTTAATTATTCTCTGAAAGTTTCCTGAAGAAAAGTAGTTCATATTCATTTAAGACATAAACAAAGCAAGGGTCAAGTTTTATATCATACATGTACTGAAGATTAAAAGCCTACTTTAGAGGCAATTCACTCAAAGCCACTCTAAAAGTTACTTTTTTCTCAAAAATTACAAATTTCCAGAATAAATGAGGGTCAAATTTAGTCAAAGCAGATCAAACTACATTAGAAAATATATTTTTTTGAGAAATTATTCTGTTCTCTAAACCTAAAACTAAATCTTAATTAAGTGTATAGAAATGATGGTTGGTTCCTATGTTGTGTGGGTGAGAATAGTTATAGCTGTTGGTTGTGTGTGGTGAGAAGATGTTGGTGAAGACAAAGGATTTTGCCTCCATGTGGTTTGGTTGTTAGCACCACACACCAACATCATGAGTGGTTGTTGAAGGAGGAAGGAAGATGTATGGAGTGTATGCGGCTGCAAGTATGATTGTGGATGCGGAGATTAAACAGAGTAAAGACAAAACATACAACCATTTAGATGAACAAATAAAACATACATTTAATACATAAACATTTATGACTATACAGGACTGAAATGGAAACATATATGAGAAATCATGGATAGAATCATGATGAAAGAAGAGGAGAAAAGAAAGATGGGAGCTTGGTGCTGTGATAGTAGTTGTAGTTACGTGTTGGAGTAGATGTGTCTGAACTGCTGTGAATCCATAAAACTTGGAGCATACCAAGGAATGAATATGGAGACCGGGTATCAGTGCATATGTCTAAATGCCAAGTTGTTGGCAACGTATTTGGGATCGCATAAGAACAACTTGGGGGCCATTCTCTGACACTGGAAAACACACGACGAACAGACTATTTCAGACACAGAAAACATACGGGGTTTGATCCATGTGCACTTCCCAAAATAAGGAGAATTAGAAGACAGATCATTGTCACTTGTGTAATAAAGGTGTTTCCAGTTCATTCAGATGGAGGTGTATACGTGTTTTGAGCTAGTGGTGAGGACTCAGTTGAGTAGCTGTGCATAAGTGAGATGCTTCAACATCAGTGGACTAAAATGGGCAACATTTAGTACAGTGATTGGTCACGTGGGAAAATGGTAAAGTTCAAATTGGCCAGGAGGCTGGCGAAATAATACCGATCTTAGGGAGAAGGAAAGAGAGATGGAGTAACTGGCTATAAGCGCAAAGAGCAATTGAAGACGTGTGTTCAGGGCTGTTAAAGGAAGTAGTCATAGGAAGTAACATTTTAGATATCTAGCTAAAAGAAGGGTTTCGTGGCGCCACAATTGTTATTGTGTGATCAAGTTAATTAGTTCTAAAGTAAGAGTTTGATTCACAGTGTGCCTATAATGCAAAACTGGACACTTACTTTGTGTCTGTTATTCTGACAGTGGTTGTTTGATTCACGCAACTATGCCTTGGAATAAAACAATATTTATTCCAAATTGTTTCCCCACTCCATGCAAGTATGGTTGTAATTCATAATGTATATATAATGCTAAATTGGAAACTTATTTTTCTGCCATTAATTCATTAATGGCAGCTTCCTCAATATCCATGTTTGCAATTGATGATTTCTATTTTACTGTTTTAAAAAAACCTCCTTTTCATCAAATCTGATCAAATATTGATTTTATATCATACTAGTCAGGAATCTCAAATTTCACAACACTTGACACTGGGAGTGTGCACGGGCCTGCCCCAGTTGTGCAAGAAATTATTTTATCCTTGGGCAAAACTGGGAATCTATCTTTTACCAAGAACAAAGTAACAGACACGTTTTATGTAGCAGATTTTTCTACCCTAATTGCAGGTGAAATTGAACTTCAATTTTTTTTATATTTTAATACTAGGACAGTATCTATAAAATTGTTATATTTGTTATAACATAGCTCAAATTTTCTGTATCTGAAATAAAGAGAGAAAATATTTATCAGAAATCATTTAAATAAACAGAATATTTATGTACATAATTCATTTAAAAATGATCTTTTGATGTATAAAAAATATATGTATATCTTCAAAAAATGCACACTACTTTTTATTTGCAGAGAGTATATGAATTTTTTATAATTTTTGAAGAAGCACAAATTTTCTAGGAATGACAATATATTTTTTTAAAATATGCTATCTAGATATATAAATAAGACCATATCATGTCAGTTTTTTCTCTTTTTTTCTCAAATCTTTAAAAGATTTTCCCTCCTTTTATTTTGATATTCAAATTCTCAAATTCACTATTACTTTCTTTTTCCATTCCAATTAAGCAGTAGACAATTATCATTGATGTTATTTTTTGAACTGAAACTTGGTTATAAAGTAACTTACAGTACTTGAATGGATTTGATCACAGGGTACATTTGGAACTAGCCCCCCTTGTCTACTGGTTATAGCTGCAGTTGATTGTCTTATCACAATAAGACAGATAAGATCACACCTAGGATCTTTCAATTTTTCAAATAGAATTATTCTTATACCAAACAAAAAGGTATCTGCTAAATTTAAATGGTCCGATAATATAACATCAATATTCAAGTTATCCAAACAATGCCTGACAGAGGCAAAAACTATTATTATATCAAGGTGTAGCAATCACTTTCAGATTATCTTGGATGCATCACAATCTAAGACAGAAATAGAAGTTGCACTGTATGTCATCTGAATAATGAGCATTATATTGCAGGGCATCTTTTTGGCTGACATTTGAACTGGATGTGTTGGCCAACTCCATTGCTCTTACCCAATTTAGTCAGGAAATAATTTGTAGTGATCACCAGACGCTAATTCTGACAGATTCACTCTCCTTTGATAAACTGTCATGGTAAATTTTCATCTGGCCATGAGTCAGTCAATACATTCCTTCCAGTGGCGAGCAACTTCCATAAGAAATTGGATCACATAAAGGGTAAAGAAAACCTGTACTCTAATTTTGCCAGCCTTAAGTGTGGTCTTCAAAGCAGCCAAATTTGTCAGTTTATTGCAGAGTCATCTGACTCAGTAGTGCAATCATGCACAAAGTCTGACATCCTTTACTCTGATAACACTGCACCCTACAGTAGCCACTCAGGATGGCATGAGTTACAATTCTCATGCAAGTCCTCAAGATGTGCCTGTGCACACTTTAAATAAGGTACATCGCCATCAAGGAAGAACATTAAAGAGATCAAGAGACTAAGAGGTTGCAAGGATAGCTAAAGATGGTCTACTATAGTGAAACGCTATGACATATCTACAGCTACATCCTAAAAAATCATGGTCCCCAAAAAATACCTGCATAGTCTGATAGAATTCTTACATATAAAACTCAAAGTCACAGCTGCATGAAATATTCTGTAGAGCCTTTTATACACAAGATCTAGAGCCAGTCCTAGAGTATGAATGCAGTAGAGTTATGTCATAAATAATATCAGATAATATCCATTGCGGTTGTGTAATGTTTTACAAGAAATAAAGATATTTGGTTAAGAAAAAAATTAATTTTCTATAATATATTGATAGAATGTACTCATTTATAGGCGATTTTGTAGATCATATAGCAATAGGTGAATAAAGGCTCAAATAAAAAAAACATTATTAATTGCATAAAGTTAGCAATAACGATATAAATAAATAATCCAACAAATAATTGAATTTAATATTCAAATGTTCATCAAACTATAATTCTAAATAATATTAACCAAAATTTAAAGATTTTAGAGAACTGAAACAAAAACAGTAGTCCATCCAATTTTGTGGACTTGAATTTTGCGGATTTGATTATTTGTGGTTTTATTTTCATCAATATAGGAAAACCATTCTCACAGATTTTTTTAAAAATTTAAAAATATTTTATTCTCAAGTTTTTTCTGGTTTTTGTGAGAAAAAAAGTCCAAATATTTGTCTTAAAGAGGAATAAACAAATTTTCATCAATAATAACATAGAATCAGGCTGTTTTAAGTATTTCTGTTTTTCAAAATGTTACATCAATGATGGGTGTTGACAGCAGATTGACAATCTTCAAAAAAAAAATTGAATACAACTTCAATTGAAGAAAGCATAACAGTAATAAACACTTGAAAAACTTGATCATAGTTGTATCCAAATTGTCTAGAATAACTCTTTCAGTTGGTAAACAATTGATAGAAAAATATTTTCTAAATTAAAATAATATCTTTGAATTGACCTCTCTGGACTTTCATACTAACGAAAAAAAATTTTTTTTTTTGAAAAACAAAAAAAATACTTTCCAGCTTATCATTCTTTTCTCACTGATTATATTTTATTAATCATATCATTGCATTATAATAAACAAAATCTCAAAATTGGGCAAGTGAAAGAATAAAACAAGAATCATCAAAAATAATTTTTTAAATCTCTATAAAAAGAATTTTGATTGTATGATTTTTTTCTTTTTACTGCAAATAGCCCCAAAATATAAGGCAGCAAATAAATTATTGCTTTTGCTGATAAAAAATTGGGAATTTTTCAAAGGAAAATTTCTACTGCAAATGTTTTGTTCACATTTATGTCGCAACATTCAACTTATCTATATTCAAAAATATCTCTGTATACAGGTGTACATAGATAATTCTAATATCATATTTTTTGCCAACCTTTTTTTTTTACTAATTACACAAAGATTCTGAGGATGAAATAAGGTTTTATACAATTTTGATTTTTAGGTATGTAAGGTGTCAATTTTCTGGTGAGTGTGTCAGTGTCTGCAAAACCTGCATAAATGCCTAAATTCTTGTTGTCTCAATTTTCTTATTATTTATTTCTTATTAGTTGTTTTTTTCCTGATTGTGAGCAGTTTTGTAACTGTACAGCAAAGTGGGTGAAATGGAGGGAGGGATCAAAGGTTATTTGCAGAATTTGATTTCTTGAGGGGTTTATGCCCCAACACCTTGCAAAATTCATAGGACTACTGTATTTCAATTATACGGTCAGTCAAAAGAGATATACTTACAGATCTAGAGTTATTTTGACATGCATGCTGGAAAAGTTCTTTAATTGACCTAATGAGTATTATAATAGAAAATATGAATTACTTCATGAAATTTGAAATAGCATTTCTCATTTAATTGAAAATTCTAAAAACAATATACACATCATAACAATTGTATAAAACTGTATGGATTTGCCAAAAAGTTTGTCCACCTAATCAAGTGAAAATAAAAGACAAATTTCTTATTTTCAGCATTTACTGAAAAGTATACTTACTATTTTTATTTTATTTACTTTTTAGAAGAAGAATTGTAAATCATTATTATTAATTTTTTGCTACTATTTACCTTCATCCTTATCATTGAGTTCCTATGTCTGAGGGGTACTTGTTTAATGCACAACCACTCTTGCTACTGAAACTTAATGGCAAGGGAGAATCCAAATCAAACCCTTAAATTCATTCCCTATCCTGATCTCTTCTGCACCATATTTTTATTAACATTGGTAAGTATCAGTAATCCAATTTTTAATAGTAACAAAAAATTGATAATAATGAATATATATCTGTACCTCGCATGAATAAATCAACATGGCTTGCATGTGTGTACCAGAACTAATTTTCTAAAAAAAATTTTATCTTATAAATGAATATTTGATCTAAAATTATCTAAAAAATACCAGCATAAGATTTGGGCATTATTGGTACCAAAATAACCATAGAGACCAAAAAAATTTTTTTAGATGGTGCCTAGTGTTGTATTCATGCAACTTTTCACTGCAGCAGCACAAAAAATGTAACCACACACACACATAGACACAGACAAGAATCACTTGGCTGGTTGATCAGCAGGCCATTTGTGGGGCTACAGTGATTTGATATTTATCATTTTGTTCCCCTACATTCTGCCATATTTCTGGTAACTATATGAATCTATCCTCCCAAAAATGTTTATCTTTTTCGGCAAAGAAATTCTCTTAAGGTGCCTTTTGCAGTCTTCCAGGGAAATCTTATTTTTTTCATTAAAAGAATTCTGTGAAGACTGGAACAATTGATAATCTGTAGGTGCAATATCTCATGAATATAGAAGGTGAGTCAAAATTCCCAACCAAGCTGTAACAATTTTTACCAAAGATTTGTGCTGTCTAAATACTGGGGAAGATTGGGGACAGTTGCAACAAAGGATGATTACAATATTCCTCCAATCAGAAACATGTAAGAGTGATGACATACTGCACATATACAACTAGATCCTCCCTCCCCACTAGGAGGACAGAAGACACATTCAAAATCTGCTGCTGCATTCATTGAAAAAAAAACATGTTTTGCAGGTATGAAAGTGACTATTTTCATAAGCTGTATCCTTGTCATACTGTCCTGACTGTTTGCATGAATTAATCAAAACTTATTTAGTTTGAATCATTGTTTCGTTGACTTCTAAGCGGCATGGTTAGCATAACCCAAAGTGTGTCTACCTAGCACATGGTGTTCTATCAGAGCTAATAGGGTTGGGGACAATTGGAACATTTTGAGATGTCTGTGTTTTTAAAAAGTTTAACAATGTTCAATAGCTGTGTCATTTTGGGATGTCTGTGCACTTTCCAAGAAACCTAAAGTTGCTCTTCACATTTACTGGAGTGTGACAAAAATCAGTTTCCAAAACAGTTGCAGTTTTGTACAATAGATACATGTTTAATGAAAAATTGTTGCATAGCAAATTGTTCCATTCTTCCTGTTTAATATTGAAATATGGAGAGATTGAATAGCACCTGTAACATCTGCACATTGACTCGAGGTAGGCATGGGTTCTACATATAAAGAAACAAAACTCAATGACTGTTATTTGATAAATAAATAAATAATTCTATAATATTATTGTGTATAAACAAATAATACTATAATATTATGTATCTTAAAATAATTCACCAAAAGTCTGTCTGTCTGTATGTACTTGCTTACCACAAAAACTACTTGATATAAATCCATGAAATTTTCTGAGGTTACAGTTTGATCCCCAGGAAGTGTTTTTAGCAAATTAGTTTTTGAAAACCATCCCCCCAAAATATGTTTTTTAGGAAGTTTCAAATCAGGGAGGGTCTATTTATATGATTATTCATCAATGGTAAAAATACTTTTTGATGACATAATAAAAGAATATTTTTCTTTCTCTTTCCTCAATACAATCCTCGGTGACAAAATTGTGTTCTTTATCCTCCTTTACTCAATCCTCAGAGATGAAAATTTGACATAATAAAAGAATATAACTAATTCTCTTTTCTCAATTCAATCCCCAGAGATTAAAATGTGTTTTTCATAGAGAAAGAAGCAAAAACATTCCTTCATGAGATATCATATCATAATGTTTATTGGTTGTACATGGATACCTTGAATAGTAGTGTTTTCATTAGTGCATCTTTTGATATACTACAGTTAAGATACATTTAACCTAGACATGATCACATGGTTATGTTGATCACGTGGATTGAACTTTTATATTTCATTTTTAAGGGTTAAAATCAATAAGGGCCTTTAATTTTTCATTTTTAGAGGGCAAAATCTAGGGGAAATTTTTTTTCGTTGAGGTTGAAATCAGAGAGAAAGATTTCTTTTTCTTTTTCAAGTAGGGGCTGTTCTTTTACTTTTATTTGACCTATAAATCAAGAAAAAAGAGAGAGAAAGAGACTGAAAGATGAAGAAGAAAGAAAGAGAAAATAGAAAGCTAAGAGATAAGGGAAGTGGAAGGGAGAGACAGACAGATTATATTTCTCACATAATCAATAATTTAACTGATGTCGCTAATAATGATAAACTTGAATAAATTTTTTTTTTTAATAGTAAGTTCGATTGACCAGTCATGAGAGAGAATTATTTCCTTTATAAAATCATATGTATTGCAAAAATCACGGGGGAAATAATTTTTTCCCACTTTCCAAGTTCGAAATCAAAAGGGAATTCCCTTTTAGGAGAGAAAATGCTGGGGGAATTAATTTTCCTCCAAATTGAGAGGTAATTTTTCTCCACAGGGGTCAAAACCGAGGGGAAGATTTTTTCTCAATTCTAAGGGTTGGAATCGAAGGAATTTTCTTTTTTTTTCATTTCGAGAGGTCAAAATCGAAGATGATGATTTTCTTCACAAATGGTTTCAAAATTAAGGGGAATTCAGTCAAAATTGAGGGGAAAATTTTTGTTCTATTTTGGGACAAAAAACTGAATAGGGATTTCCATTTTTCACTCCCAGTGGTCAAAATTGAGAGGGGAATTTTTTTCTAGATTTTTTTCCTAAAGGGGGCCAAATTGATAAGTAACTTTTTTCTGCTTTTGGGGTCAAAATCAAGGGGGAATTTTTTTTCCTATTTTGGGACAAAAACTTGTTGGTAGACTTTCATTTTTTACTTTTAGGTGATCAAAATTGAGGGTTGATTTTTTTTTACTTTTAGGGATAAAAATCTAGGGTGTTTTTTTTTTCAATTTTAGGGGTCGGAATCCAAGGAATTTTTTTTTTACTTTAAGGAGTCATAATCAAAGATTAAGATTTTGTTCATGTCAAATTCAAGGGGATTTTTTATCACTTTTAGGAGTGAAAATCGAGAGGAAGATTTTTTTTCCCATTTCTAGGGGTCAGTATCAAAGGGAATATTTTTTTACATTCATTGGTCAAAATCAACAGGGAAGATATTTTTTCACTTTTTAGGACTCAAAATCACAGGGTAATTTTTGTTTTACCTTTAGGTGTTTGAATGCAAATAATTTTTTTTTATTTTTAAGGCATGAAAATCAAGGTGAATATTTTTTCACTACTAGGGGGCAGGATCCTAGCTAATTTTTTTCCACATTGAGGCACAAAATCAAGGGGGATAATTTTTTTACCCTTAAGGGTTGAAATTGAGGGGAATGGATTTTTCGTTTTTTTTTGTTTCAAAATCGAGGATGGAAATTTTTTTCTATTTTAAATAAAAGTTCACTCTCAATTATCATGATCAAGAAAGGACATTTATTTTCATTTGCAGACAAAATCAAATTGAAATTTTAAAAATTGCAGGGTGAAATTTTTTTCTCATTTTCAGAGGTCAAAATCAAGGTGATGTTTACTTTCATTTATAGGCTCAAAATGTTAGCATTAACCCCCTTTCCAACTTCTACTCCTAAGGCCCATTTTTACCAAATTTTTCAACAATAGTCCCCATTTTCTTAACTTTTTCTCTTCCCTTATCCTAGCCCCCATTTTTAACATTATACCTCTCCTTTCAAATTTTCTACCATTTTTTAACATTAGACCGCTCTTTTTATTACATCAGTCACTCCTCTTTTTAAAGATTAGCCCTACTTTATTTTTGCTTTAACACCTGTTTTTAACTTTGCCCCATGACTGCTTTTTTTATATTAACCACTTTTTTGCATAAATACCCCCTTTTCACGTTAGCCTGACCTTTTTTTCACATTAACCGTACATCCTTTTTGTACATTAGTACCCCACTTCTCCAACGTTAGCTCACATTTTTATCTGTGTAAAAAGTGGTATTAAATTGATTTTAAAAACAAATTAAATTAAATGTTGTCTGATTTCCATTCATCTATCTATTTCTCTTTTAGACAGCAATTTTATCTGCCTGTTAGGGTGGGTATTTAGTAGAGAGAATTAATAATACTATATTATTATAAAACAATACATATTTTCAGAATACTATTTTCATTGAGACAAAAAGCAAAAGTATATTTTTTACCACGTTGCAACCATCCTTGATTAATGTAGCAACTGTCCCCAGGATTGGGGTCGGTTGCAACAATTGACTTTTTCCCTTCAAATAAATATAGTTAATGACATGTCATATGTAATAATCTCTAAATAGTATTGGTAATTATTAGACTGATGTAAGTTCAATACATAAAAAGTTGGTTGGTCTAGTCCAAATAATCTGGGTAACAGAGAAATGCATCAGTGTCGCAACTGTCCCGAGTCTCCCCTACATCCTTTTAACTAATTCTAATTCTGTTAATTGCTGCCTTCAGTTGGTTTAATAGGAGCAGTACTTCTTCAAATCAATCATTTGATTCTCTAGGAACTCATAGAACTCAAGGACTTCCTCCCAATCCCCCTATATACACAGCCTCACCTTCTTAGGATGAAGACCAACATTCAGTATGGTTAGAGATGGTTTATTTTACTTGCCCTACAATCTCTTGCGTTCCACATTGTTGTAAAGCAGATATCAGCTATTTCTTTTTATTTTTTTCAGTTTTTCCCATAGCCCAAAAGTATATTATATCATATCTTACATATAAAGATTCTCAGATGGTTTTGTCACAATTAGTCAAAAGTTTGTGAACAAGCCAACAGTAAACAATTTATACAATGCAATGTTTATGTAAGCAAAAATTAAACAAATCATGACATAAAAGACTATCTAAAAACCATCAACTGCTCAATGGCCCACAAATACATGGAATTTGACATTTTTTCAGGAAAGGCCCACTGAGAACATCTCAATGGTACATTTATGGGCCATGGCCCACTGTTGTAAAGTATCCACTTTTCATTACCCTTCACAATTTATCCCAAAAAGGATATATTTGAATACAGTCCCATAGTATTTTTTTCTGTTCAACTTATTTGAAAGCCATACATTTAAGCAACTAACAAAACCAAGCTGATAGAAATGATTTTCTATTCTTGATTTGGATGTTTTGAGTATGTTTGCTATCTCATCTAATGTTGATTAACTTTGAGTAATGTCTTGATTAGATAGCCACCAACTTCAACATGCCTATCCAACTGAACTCCAGCACAAAACTTTGCTAACCATTTTTGACTTAAGTAGGTACTGCACAAATCATTTTTTGTTTGAGTCACATTTTTATCCGTCTTAAAATAAAAAAGCATGATATACTGAAAATGCTAATCATTTACTTCCACCTTCAATGTTAAAATCAATAAATTTTAACTGCATGCTGATATGACAGCAGTCACAATACAATCAAAAGTGATCTTTCTGAATGAAGTTATTTAAAACTAAACACCCACAGCATCAAGTAATAAAAACAGAATCAACTTTTTGGCCAACCCAAAGTCAATCAAAAAGCATGGTCACTGATAAAAACTGTGCTAATTCAAGTTGAACAACAGCAGAGAGAGAAATCAGGTTAGTCTTTGAAGAGCATAAATTTAAGTGAGATTGAAATACATACTTCTCACTTTCCCCTACCCAGCTGGAAAGAAGATCTGCACTTGAGATAGAATAAAATGTTGATGTTATAGCAGAAGAGAGTGCCAGAGCCAAACGAGATTTTCCTGTTCCAGGTGGCCCATACAATAGAATTCTCTTCCAAGGCCTCCTGTTTCCTAGAATCAGAAGAAGATACAGCAGTTTTGTTTTCAACTAATATTTTCTATCCTTTTAATAATTTTAAGACAAGCATTATTCTCAAAAGTTTTACAAATGACCTACAAATTGAAATACAGTTAAGAGTTAGGTGACATTATGCCAGAAATTTTATATTTTAAAGATTAATTGATAGAAAACTTGTAAGAAAGATTCTTGACAAAGTACTTTTCTCTTTTCCTTATCTTGACTAAAATCTTATCTTATCCAGTTGATATTTCTGATGATATGCATTCTAATGACCAGAATCAGCACATCTTAAATCCAATGACAAATCAAGTTCATAAACATGTGCATTATATTATATATAAGTATTAAAATTTTTGTATTATTTTTTCTAGATAACACAGCTCTCACAGAAATATATTTTTGTATATTGAATCATTTAATCTTTCCTCATTAAATATGTAATTATCTTATAATCCAAGTCAGAAAAAAGAATTTGTAATGAAAGATCAAATAATAAAGTCCATATTAAAAATTAAAAGTGTTTTTCTATTGTTACAAATGTGTGATCAATTAGTTTCCTTTTGAATAAATTTTGGTTGAATATTCCTCAGTTTAAGAAACAAATGTTTAATTTAGAATTTAAAATGATAATGTAATATGTACACTGATGTATGGGGTTTAATGCCATACATTATTTCATTCAATACTTTCAATAGAACAGCACAAAGATTCTTTTTTTAGATCCTGAAAACAAGATTAAGGAATCTACAAGTACTTACATTCTCTGGGATGTTTAAATTTCAAAAAGTAAACTAAAGTGTCAGTCTGATAAAACCCCCAGATTTTTGTAAAAAAAAATATTGAAATTGTTGAATATGCTTTCAAAAGAGAGCTTAAAGATTAGTCAAATGATAAAAATCATTAAATCATTTTTTTAATACAGTGAATTCAACATAATTTGAAATAAATTATTTTCAAAAATTTTAATGAACTATTTAAAAATATAATTTGTAATTAATATTCTAATGGCAATATAAAAATTGGATTGTTATACCTGTGAAAAGATGTGGGAACTTCAAAGGCATAATTATAGCTTCATGCAAAGCTTGCTTGGCATCATGAAGTCCAGCGATGTCATCAAAACTTATCTGCTGTTTAGTTATAATTGTTTTTTCAATGGCTGAAATTCGATTTTGCTTTTGGATGTCACAATTATCTTGCATAACTGTAAAAACAAACAAAAGAAAACACAAGTACAATACATCCTTCATACAAGCAAAAACAATTTCTATGGAAGGTTTTGTTTTTCACTAAGTTTTTGGAATTGTTAGTTGCAAATAAAATAGTTGTTTTCCTTTATTTTGTGAATACTAGATAATTTTAGAACACTTAACAAAAAAAAACTAAATATTTGATTATCAATTTAAAATTGTAGTCAATAAAAACAAAAATAAATAAATCTTCCATTTCGAGTCTGCTTTAACATAATTATAATTACACCAATTTTTTATCTTACCTTTAACTTGACTTTCTATCTACTTGTTCGTTTACATCATAGATATTTATCTGGGTTCTACAGCTCTTGAATACAAGACAAAATCTTTAAAAAATTGAATATCCCTGAAGTATGCTGTGCAAATAAGAAATAGCTTAACACTATTTAGTGCTATGGGCCAATACCGTTAGAGGTAATGTATTACAACTTCAAGGCTATTATTATTAGTAAGATCTTCAATGTTCAACATTTCATTCCCATTAATTGTTGATTCATAAGGAGCATTCTTTGCCAATTCAGCACAGCAATGAATATATATATATAAATATATATATATATATATATATATATATATATATATATATATATATATATATATATATATATACTACCTGAGGTACCTGGCTTTGCCCAGGGAAAAAAATTCAGATATAACAACACAGGGAAACAAATTACATTTTATAGAAATTTCATAAAACTAGCAAAGGGTGTGGGGGGTGCATTCAAACATCCTCACCCTCCATTGAGCATGCAGAGACAGAGAAAAAACTTGAAATATAATAACACACAAGCCTGTCCACATACTGAAAAATAATTCCAAATATGACAACACAGAAAAGCAAATCATATCTTGTAGAGATTGCATAAAACTAGATAAGAAATTATTGAAAAATTACTTGTCTATCCTAGCACTGAAAATTCCCTAATAGAGAAATTACTTGTCTCCCTTAGATATGAAAATGCCAAAATTGACCTGACCCTGAATTGGCCTTTAGAGGTCACCAGAGATCAATATCAAATATCCTTTATTCATCCTGGGGTCAAGTTACCCTAATACACAAACTTGCAGTCCATCGGGTGCAGCCATCTACCTAAGATTTGAAAATACTAAAACTGACCTGACTCTAAATTGACCTTTAGAGGTCAACAGAAATCAGTCCAATCTATCCTATGTTCATGGGAGCATGTTAACCTTATTCACAAATACATAGCCCATGGGGTGTATCCATCTCCCTTAGATTTGAAATCACTAGAATTGATATGACCATAAACTTATGCATAGGTCATCAGAGGTCAAAACCACCTATCCTATGTTCACCTTGGGGTCACATTACCCTTGTACACAAATTTGCAGCCTGTATAGTGCAGGCATTTCATTAGAATATACCAAAATTGACCTGACCCCTAAATAACCTTTAGAGGTAACCAGCAGCCAATGCTACATATCCGATGTTCATCCCGGGGCCAAGTTATCATTATACACTATATATTTCAGCCTGTATTGTGTACAGTAAAGTTAGAAACAACCAAACATTCAAAAAGTTTTTTTGTGTTGTTAACAACGTTTTGGGCTGATCCATTCTACAACCTTCTTTGGGTGTACTGTCCAGTGGTAAACAGAATTTTTCCAATGATCATGACACTAAAACATCGTATTTTGTTGATGTCTTTTTCATTTTCTTTCCTTGTTAGGCCTGGATTTTCATACCATATCCCTCAAGTAGTAGAAGCGATATTGGGTTGAACTCTGCACTTCAGCAGGTCTTTTTAACTCATTTTTGGTTATGGCTTCTTTGTGCTCCTCAAGTCGATCTTTGAGAGGCCAACCAGTTTCTCCAGAATAAATTTTTCCACATTTATGAGGAACAACATGAATGGTCAGACTTTTCTTGTGGAGATCTCACTTTAGTGAGCAAATTTCAAAGGGTGTGAGATCTATTAAAAGTGACCCGTAGGTTGAGGCTACTACAGGCTTTTTGTATCTTCTCTGTTGTCATTTCAACATGAGGAATGTGGAGCTCCTCTTTTTCTGAATTAGTGTCACCACTGATAGCTACCGCTTATCTCTCCAAACAACTGACGGACCCATTTTTTACAGAAAGGATGATCCCAATTACAATGCAGATGTACCCCTGTATGTGTTAGCTTCTTGTATACTGTTGTATTATAATCACCTTTTGTGTAGGTTACCGGAATGTCCAGAAAAGGAAGTCTGTTATTTTCCCTCATGAACCCTATTGATTGTCTGATTTTCACATGATCAAAGAAGACATGTACATTAACTTTGTGGGGCCACAGTATAAATGTGTCATCCATGTATCCAAGTCATACTGATAGTTTTAATGATGATGAGCCTAAGGCCAGATTTTCAGAAGATTTCATATATATTTTGACAAAAACAAGTAGTTCAATCATTCAAAAAACTTTGAATGTTGATAACTTTTCTACAAACAAAAATTCATCTCCTTTAAAGTATTAGATTGTTCCCTAGTAGGGCACATAATCTAGCATAATCCACCATATCATAATTATATTTGTACACATGTTTTACTCAAGTTGGATTTAAACTTGTATGGAAATTTCAAGTAATCACACTATGATCAGCTTCACTCAATAGGACACAATACTTCAATACCACTAACATCCAGATGATTAGATCACAACAGTTTGGGTTGTCACAACCTCTCTGAGGAGTCAGTTCCTCCACATGGTGCATAAAAATTGGAGCACACAACCTGTCATAGAACTTTTGCAAAAATGTGTTCATTATCCTTTACCATATAGTTTTTATAATCTATATTCGGCAAGTTAAAATCTCCATTGATCAATATTCTGCCCTTACAAATTTTGCTAGCAATGTCAAACTGGACTATATCTGCATCTTCTTTCTTATATACAATGCCAAGCAGATCGTCATTTCCCATAATGTTTTTCTTCCACAGCCATAAGGTATCCTTAACAGTTAAGTCATTTATCTCCTTACATAATTCTAAATCAATAGGTTCCTTTACTAGTAAACTATCTCTAACATCAATTGTATCATTCCAATACATCTTAAAACCAGGTACCGCGACAATGTATTCATCTAAGTTACTCTTCAACCATGTTTTGGTTCCGAATATGACATCAGGTTCAAGTTCTTTAACATGCAGTTTAAGTTTATTTTCATTAGACCTTCAAGGTTCATAGTCATGCATTTAATAATGTCTATTTCTGATTCAATCCATGTAAGCAACATTCTGGTCTCCATCTTTTCTCTTGCCTTCCTTCATACTACCACCCCTTTTTTTTATTTGAGAATCACTATCGCCCACTGCCATTCTTTCTTTTCACTCTATCAAAAGTTTCTTAGCAAGATTTCTCTGTCTTTTTTGGTCCTTAACAATCAAAACTTTCCTGTAATCTGCTTCTTTTGCAGTTTTCAGACTTTTAGCCTTGTTTAAGACCTTCCACTTCTCTTCTACATTCCTTATAGTAAAAACTTTGCACATACTCATCTAGGTTAAGAAAACTTTTTTTTTCCTTTTGAAAAATACTCCTAAATAAGTTTTTGAAGGGAGGGTCTGATTTAAGTTGGTGCTAAATTGTTTTTTTAGTTAGTGTTCACCTTTGTTTTTTGAAAATTCAGACTTTTTAGTGACTACAACTCAACAAAAGGCAAGAGAAGTATCTTATTCATTGATCACCCCTTTTTCTAATTTTCCAATTAACCCCTCCAGCAGTGCATGTAACTTAAAGACATTGGTCACCTGATAATTTTCCTAGAGAGCCTCAGCAGACCTTTTTTTTTTTTTCAAATCATGAATTTTTGGTTTAAACCTTACTGGTAATATTTTCATTAAGTTTACTTAATTTTATCACCATCACTGCTTAATTTATAAGGTAAAAAGAAGCATATATGGGTGACAGTGATTGATAATTTCCCTCAGAATGATAATTGATAGTTGGTTGTCTGATACTATACAATTGATTTACTTTCACTTAAATATGAATCATAAAAAACTGTAATTCAAGTGTTAATGATAAAATCATGAAAATGATTATATTACCTTTCTCAACAGATGCACCATCTTTTTCTTGCATACTTTTTAAGTTACATTTTGTGGTGAACATTTTACTCTGGGTTTCAAGAGATTTTAGGATATGAGTCATAGATTCCTTCAATGAATAGACAAAAGACAATCAGACAAAAATATACTTAAAAATTAATACTGTCTAACCATTTTTATGCATATATCATTGCTTTAAGAAATCAATTCAATTTCTTGTGTACTTCACCACTTGGGCTCTCTCTCTCTCTCTCTCTCTCTCTCTCTCTCTCTCTCTCTCTACTCAACTTACAGGTAAAAATTTCACCAAATTGAAGCAAAAGACATTTTTATCAGTCAGATAATTAAATTTCACCTAAGCTCTTTATCATCTGTAATCCAAACATATCTTATAAAAATCACATCTTCAAGTAGTTCTTCTTATTACCAAATGTTATAAATTTTCAGCTCTTTTGAATAGAGGAAATGGAACCAATTCTTTGAACAGGAAGTTGAAGTTCAAAACTCTTAGATAGCAATAGTCAAATAAATGTTTCCAAAAATTCCAATACAGCATCAATTTTCCAGTACACTTTGTTCCAAAACTGTACCATATCAACCATTTTGATGGACCAACCATTATCACAATATGATATATAATGATAATCCATCAACACATCTCAAACCCACTAATTATACACCTATCATGTTTCTAAAGTACCCTGGACCAGTAAAACCTTCAATTGATCTATCAAATATTAAATGTGAAGTGAATGATTAAATGAAATACAGGTACTTATACCCTAGTATAAATGTTACAAATTTGATAATACCTGTACGGGTATCTGTATCATAAGAAGCCTTTTAGCATCCATCATTAGACACAGACCTTCCCCCAAAATCGCCAGACCTCTCTATCATGGTCATTGCAGAGCCAGTACTTTCTGAATTTATCTAGCTCATCACGCCATCTTACTTTCTATTGGCCACAATTTTGCATATGATCTCTGAGGGTCTACATTGTGAGTTTTGTTGTCCAGTGGTTGTCTGTCATTCTTGCAACATGTCCAGTCCATTGCCATTTGAGTTTCCTATTGGTTTCTATTATATCTCTGACTCCTGTTTTTTTCTAATATACTGTGCTGTCTATGATTTCTGCCATGTGACATTTGACATGATCATTGCAAGTGCATGTTGCATGGTTCTCAGTTTAAGGATCAATCTTTAGGTTAGATTTCATGTTCAGCCCCATAAGTAACTGTTGGGGGAATGCATTGGTTGTATACCCTTCTTTTTTTAAGTCTTTTGTGTTCTTGAAAATCAAGCTTGCTCTACTGAAAGCTTGCCATCTTGGTGTGATTCTTCGCTTTATTTCTTCTTTTGAGGATTTCAAGGAAATTTGTTGTTCTAGGTAGATGTAGGGGTCTATTTTATCCAGCTCTGCATTTTTGATTTTGATTGTTGTGTCTTCGTCCACGACATGTTTGCTGTAAATGTTGTTTTGCTATCGAGGCCATTTTTCTTGCTTGCTTCATTTAGTTCATCCAGCATTATTTGGAGATTGTGAATGTTCATAGCAAAGAGGATTGGTGATTTGGTAAGTGATCACTTAATTGAAGAGTTTGTAGATACAATTGAGTAAGCTTATTGGCCTGTAGTTGTTGAGGTTTTTTAGGTTTTCTTTTTTGTATAACAGCATTATGATACAGTGTTCCAGTCTTCATGGACTTTGCTTTGTTTAAGGCATAAGTTGAGGAGAATGGCTAGTTTCCTAGTGATGACTTTTCCAGCTTTTTTGAGTAAGTAAATTGTGATGTTATTGGGTTCAGGGACCTTTCCTTTCTTTGTTTGTTTAATGGCTTGCTTCACTTCCAGTGGAGTAACGTCTGGGAAATCCTTGAATTGGTTACTCTAAGCTTGTGTTTCCTGTGTTTCTTGTTCATTTTTCAGCGTCCTTTGTTTGGATAGGGATTTTTCTAAAATTCCTGGGCATGTTCGACAATTAGGCCCCTATTCATTGTCAGGTCTCCATTTACTTTAAGCATACTAGTTATTTGCTTTCTTCCTGCACTGAGAGATTTTCCAATAGTTTTGGAACCCCTACCTTTTCAAGAATACTTTCAATGACTGCTGTCATGTATCTTCCTTTGCCCTCTCTTCGTTTCTTTTGGATGGTTTTGCTCAGCATCATTGCTTTGACTTTTTTATTGTTATTGTTGGTGGTTTGAGGTTTCAGCATTTTTTCATAAGATTCTTGGTTTTCTTCTAAGAGTTTACTTATGGTTCATGAGCTCTTTGGCTTAAACATACTGGCGACTTCAAAGTGAGCTCATTGATGTTCTCTTCTGGGTCAGTGAGGAGTTCATATTTGTTATTCAGTTTCAGTTTGAAAGGCGATTCTTTTTGAGAGCTCAGTGGTTGCAGTTTGGTGCAGAACATTTTCCTGCATTCTATCTTGGTGTTAATTTGAATTTTGCATTTTATTATTCTGTGGTCTTTTCCTACATTGACATCTCTAACAGTGTCGCTCTTGTCTGCTAGGATGTAGTCTATTTCATTTTTAGTTTTGTGATGGGGGCTCCTCCTAGACCATTTTCTATTGGCTTTCTTTTTAAAGGTGTTCATTATCTGAAACCTGTTTGCAGTTACAAAATTTACAAGACCTTCATCCCTCTTGCTCCATATTTTGTATCCATACTTGCCAACACATTTTTCATTACCAAGTCCTACTTAGGCATTGAAGTCCCCCCATAATGATGTTGAAATGTTTCTTAGTTACTTGGAGTATGGAATTCAAGTCGTCATAGAAGTTGTTTATCTCTTCCTCAGTTGATTGTGAAGTGGGAGCATAAACTTGAATAATGTTCAATTTAAGAGCTGCACACTGACACTGGCTACATGGTCTGAGATGGCTTTGAATTCCACAACATTGTCCTTGAGTTTTTCATGAATAAAAAAGCCAACTTGACTTTGTTTTCCTTTTTGCCTTCCATAGTTGTACAAATGATGTTTGATGTTTAGTTCAAGTAGTTTTTCAGCGGATCTTCTCATTTCGCTAATACCGAAATTGTCCTATTTGATGTTTTTGATATGATTTTCCAGATTAGTTAGGTGCATTTCTGTGGAGAGTATCCTGACATTGTAGGTTCCTTAATGTATAGTGATGTTCTTGGGGTTGTTAAGATAGACACACTTGGAGTACATCAGCCCCACCCAAAGTAAATGATGTGGCTGGGCCTTTTGAGACCGTTGACCTAGCAGGAAGAATTGTTTTCCAGGTGACGTTCTTGGCGTTGTGTTTCGGTAATCACATCTATAGCACATCACCCCCACCTGAAGCAAGTGATGTGGCTGGGGCTCTTAGAACCAATGACCAAGCAGGGAGGGACGATATATTTTTGATCTTGCAAACCATGGGGAGTGTTAGGCCATGCCCTACCACGCTGACCCAGGACACATTGGGGGAGGTCTTGGTACTGGTATTACTTGGCAGTACCCATCACCATTCCAAGTATCATGTAGCAGATTACACTGGGTTACATGGTTCCAGTAGAGGGCATTGATCCCCGACCTGACCTTGTGCTGGCTGGTAGTATACATGAAAGTCTACGTTGAAATTTTGATTACATCCTATGGATTGGTATATAGAAGAATTACACAAACAAATGAAATTCATTCCAAAAGATTTAAGCATTCAAAATTCTGATTTTTCTTCTTCAGTTCTCGTTTACAATCAATATCACCAGAGTTCTAGTAGTGAGAATATGAGTACAATTCGAAAATGACTCAAGCATAAAGAACCATCCATAGTTCTGGGAAGATTTTTCCTTGAGGGTTATAGTGAGTTCAAGGGGTAACCTTTTTTTCTCCCCATGGTGTGGTTTTTATCTTTGAGGCATCATTTGACATCCCTCATTTCCCTTTGTAGTGTTCTATGTTTTCTGATATTCATTTACAAGAGAGTAGTTGGTCTGTTTGCATGTACTTATAAAGGGATAGATCTATAGCCATTGATGTCTGATCTATGAGTACTTAATTGGGTGATATTGGATTGTTCATACTTCTTCCTTATCTTTGAGGCATCATTTGACATCCCTCCTTTCCCTTTGTAGTGTTCTATGTTTTCTGATATTCATATACAAGAGAGTGGTTGGTCTGTTTGCACGTACTTATAAAGGGATAGATCTATAGCCATTGATGTCTGATCTATGAGTACTTAATTGGGTGATATTGGATTGTTCATACTTCTTCCTTATCTTTGAGGCATCAATTGACATCCCTCCTTTCCCTTTGTAGTGTTCTATGTTTTCTGATATTCATTTACAAGAGAGTGGTTGGTCTGTTTGCACGTACTTATAAAGGGATAGATCTATAGCCATTGATGTCTGATCTATGAGTACTTAATTGGGTGATATTGGATTGTTCATACTTCTTCCTTATCTCTGAGGCATCAATTGACATCCCTCCTTTCCCTTTGTAGTGTTCTATGTTTTCTGATATTCATTTACAAGAGAGTGGTTGGTCTGTTTGCACGTACTTATAAAGGGATAGATCTATAGCCATTGATGTCTGATCTATGAGTACTTAATTGGGTGATATTGGATTGTTCATACTTCTTCCTTATCTTTGAGGCATCAATTGACATCCCTCCTTTCCCTTTGTAGTGTTCTATGTTTTCTGATATCCATTTACAAGAGAGTGGTTGGTCTGTTTGCACGTACTTATAAAGGGATAGATCTATAGCCATTGATGTCTGATCTATGAGTACTTAATTGGGTGATATTGGATTGTTCATACTTCTTCCTTATCTCTGAGGCATCATTTGACATCCCTCATTTCCCTTTGTAGTGTTCTATGTTTTCTGATATTCATTTACAAGAGAGTGGTTGGTCTGTTTGCACGTACTTAACTTTTCCACATTCAGGGGGATCTTAATGATGCATTGTAATAAGGTAGAAAATAGAATAAAGAATGATAAGAAAAGAATGATGACACCAAACAAAACTTTATTGAAATAGAAATAGATATCAAATATCTTTTCTCTTCTATTTTAAGACCAACCAAGTCTCCCACATTTTTTGGTTTAAAATGATACTTAGAATAAGTTTTCAATATGCTGGAACAGTTGTTTCAGAGTATCTAGAATTGAAAATTTTCTTTACCATATTTTAGGAAATCTTTCTCCAGAAAATTTTTAAACCTTGGCAGGTCAGCAAACAGCCTCAAACACATAATTTCTTTACATTCTATTTCAAGAAAAAGTTCTGACAAAGCTGCTTGAGATGTAGTATAATTGAGATAGGGTGGCCGACACATGGCCTGCACAGGGACGTCAGTGGAAATGTTAAAAGGGGGAAAGGAGATGTATAGTTGCCATGATAGCAGGGAGAATATGTGCACCAAGTATGATTGTGGATGCGGAGATTAAATAGAGTAAAGACAATACATTCAAATGTTTTGATGAACAAATAAAACATACATTTAATACATAAACATTTATGACAATACAGGACTGAAATGGAATATATATGAAAAACATGAATACGATCATGTTAAGATAAGACAAGAGAAGATGGGAGATAGGGCCTAAGCAAAAGATGGGAGCTTTGTACCAAAGAATAGTTGTATGTAGTTGTGTGTTGGAGTGGAGATTTCTGAACTACTGTGAATCCTTAAGACTTAGAGCATACCAGGGAATGGTTATGGAGACGGGGTATCAGTGCATATGCCTAACTGCCAAGTTGTGGGCAATGTATTTGGGATCACATGTGAACAACTTGGAGGCCATTCTCTGTCACTGGAAAACACATGACGGACAGACTATTCAAGACACAGGAAACATTCGAGGTTTAATCCACGAGCGCTTCCCAAAATTATGAGAATTATCAGACAGATCATTGTGACTATTGTGTAGTAAAAGTAAAATTTCATTCATGAGAGATTGAGATGCGTACGCGTTTGGAGCTAGTGGTGATAACACGACAGAGTAACTGTGTGTATGTTAGATGCCTCAACTTTGTGAAGTAAAATGTGTAATGTTTAGTACAGTGTTTGGTCACGGTGGAAAAAACGGTGAAGTTTGGATTGGCCAGGAGGCCTGCAAAATGATACTAATCCTAAAGAGGAGGAAAGAGAAATAGAGAGAGTAACCAGCTAGAAGTACAAATGGGCAAATGAGCAATTAAACACGTATTCAGGGTTTTTATAAGGAGTTATCTTAGGAAATGACGTTTTAGATAGATAGCTAAAAGAAGGGTTTTGTATTAAATTGTTAACTAAAAGCATGGGGGGGCATCACCTCTTTGCAACAGGACATACATCAAGAAAGATCCTTTACAAAATCACTCAAATGCTATAAAAAGTATCAGTAAAAAAACATATTCCATCATGTTCATTGCCATCAGACAGCATGTTATGATAACTTTAATTTAAACAAACGATATTTTACATAATAATGAATTTATCAAAAAAACAATATTTGCTATATTGTGAGACAGCATATTATCATTTCATTTTTCAATGTAAACAAACAATATTTTACATACTAAATGCATAATAAATTTATTGAAATTGATCAAGCAAACAATAACTCATTTTGATACAATGATTTATAAATTATCAATACTTTGATACCAGATTTAATACAAAATTCCATCATTTTTATAAGAATATTCATATTTATTGAAATAAATTCATATGGATATTCATATTTATTGAAATGAAGTGCATTTTCATACGTCCTATTTTTTTTAAATTTTAGATTCAATTTATTTCTTGATTTTCAATTCATTTTGCCCTTTTTTTTAAACTTTAAAAAAAAGTTTTTTTTCAAATTTCTTACAACAAAAGTTGTTATGATTCCCAAGCACAGCAGTGATGTGATTTAATGTGTTAAAATTTACTATGTTTCCATTGTACTGTTACAATACACTAACATGCTCATAACTTACGTACATTTGAGGATGAAAATATCACAAATTAATAAAACTCAGATTAACATTCACATTTTCCGACTCATGGCAAATATCCAACATTTTGGAGATATTTATCAGAAGGGGGTGCAAGTATACACAGAATAATGCATTTCTCATTCAAAATTGCTGCTTAATCAGGAGTGCAAATTATCTATGGTAGCAGATTTTAATTACAGTAATGATTTAATGATTTAGGGTCCATATAGCTGTGGATAACTGCCCAGAGGGAGGTACTTTCTACAAGATCATTATATTAGTAGATTCATCAAGCTTGGCTTCATCAAGAGCAAAATGGGAAGAAAATAGAGTTTAGAAAGATTATGTGGTACCAGCTTGCTAAATAAGGAGGGTCTTCATTCAAAATCCAGGCTTTTTACCTAGGCTAAAAATATGAACCAATGGTACCAGTGGGATATGTGCAACTACCTCTGAAACCACAACACATCCTATAGGAACTTTATTAAATAATTATTGAATAATCAGATTATAGCAGTTTGTACTACATTAGGAACAATATGTGAAAGCTGAAATGTTCTTGAATATAGTTAACACGAGACAAACAAATCTCTGAACTTCCACTTTCAAGTTATTTTTATAGTAATAAGTAGATACTGAGTTTTCTATTCGTGATTTTGTAATTGGAGAAGAAAATATGTCCTAATAATGTAAAATTAAAAAACTCAAAAATAGATGAATAAAATCATATAATTCTAACTGACCAAAATTTTATTTTTAAATTTTAGTATACTTTAATCATATTGAAGTAATCATCAAGTGAGAAACTTCTGAATTTTTTAATGAATTTCCGTGTTAATCCATTCAGAAATTTGATGACTTAAAGAAATATCAAATGCAGTAGTATATTTTTATTATGTTAAGTTATTAATCAGGCAATGATTGTATTTAATATATATCTTCAAAATAATTACATGACAAATGGTTTATAAATCTTACCATAATAAGTGGATCAGTTTCCAATGGCATAAGTCCTTGTATAATTTCGTAACAATGATGGATTGAGTTCAATACAATATCAATATTGATATCACAAGGTTTCTGAACTTCTTTCATCACGCATTCCAAACTGCAAAATTATTGAACATCTGTAGAAAATAGCAACTAAATAAAAAATGTCATTTCAATTATTTAATATGTTGAATATTGTATAAAAGAAATTTTGATAACCTTTAATAGTGACACAAATTTTGCTAAATATCTTATTCAAATCGTAATCAAAAGAATACTTCTAAATTAGATGATAAGAAACTGTATCTTTCTGGTATGACTTTTGATATTAGATAACGGTGACAAAACCACTGGAAAGTTTTTATCTTGAAATACAAAGATAGAACAAATCTTGATGAAATAAAATTGGATTCAATAAAATGCACTCACGAGCAGGATAAAATCTGTCTTGTTGCTATAAAAAGGCAATTTAACAATCCATTATCTCAAGCCACTTCTCAATATATCACACACACACACACACACACCACACCACACACCGCACACACACACACACACACACACACAGAGCATAGGACAAAAACCACAGCCAACAAAAAACACACAAGACAAAACCTCCTGGGACAAAAGCTCCACACTTGAAGAGTCAAACCTGATAGAAACTCCTTGGTTAGATTTTTTTTTAAATACCATACAGGTCTGGTTAATCACTTAATAGAAATCATCATGTGACTATTGTCTTTTGACAGCATGCCATGCTAGGTGATCAATAGGAAAAAGGGGTGATCAATGAGTAAATTACTTCTCATTTTTTATTGGGAGTGATCACTAAAAAATTTGAATTAAAAAATACAAAACAGCATGAATGCTCTCAGATACAAACTAAGATGAATAAAGCATAAAATTACATTGCAAATTGAAACAACCCCCAACCCTACCAAAAAAACATTTTGGGATACATACATATAAACTAAAAAGGAGAACATATAATTGGTAGCTGAGTCTAGTTTTTTATTAGAGAAGTGATACTTAGGATGAAGGAGAGGTGATCTAGTTAACAGTGGAATTTGAAAGTGGAGTTTTCAATAGGTTTGGTAAAGAGTAACAGATGGGATTAGCATAATACGTGAGAGGCTATGGAGGTGCATAGAAAATGAAATACACCATTAAGCTTACAAGATTTTCCACATCAGTGAATATATTGACAAGGTAGTCATTCAAATTGTAATTTGGTAAGAGGGAAGTGTGACAGAGCAACTCTGTAGCAGAGAAAAGTGAAGATCTGAATAATTGTGTTTCAATAGTTTTGACCCCCTAATGCCAAGGTGTAATTGTCTGGTGATTGAGGCTGGTAGATTGCTTGTATGGTAGAAGATTGGCTCCAGAGAACTTGTTTTCTTATTGGCCAATTCCAGCAAAATTTGTCTACAACTACATCCGCACATTTGATTTATGTGTTACTCTTCACAGGTTTTGTACAAATCTGGCTTTCCTTTGTATAAAGTATGGGAGCCCATAATTTGTATATTGTTTGGAGGGAATTCTGAATTCTGTTTACTGACAAATATCCTGAAGTTCCTACGATCATTACAGTCTTACATATGGCATCTTCTACTCCCTATGTTTTGTTTAAGTGGTAACAATCTGAAAAAATCTAAAACTAAATTCAATTTTAAGTGAAAGATAGAGCCCAAAGATTGCTGGTCCACAAATATCAAACAAAATTTACAAATATCTGATACCTAGAGCATTAAAAGCATTCAATATCATTTACTATATGTAAGCTGCATGAAGAAATAGTATGAACATTTGTTCTAATGAAGTGTAAAATTCTAAGACAGTAATATCAATCATTAAATCATTTAAAGAAACCATGATATTTTGAACAATAAGGTAACTCTTGGATTGAAAACATCATCAAACTCATCCAATTATAAAAACAGAGAACTTACCATGAGACTGCTTCTGTATCCATTCATTAAAATAGCCACAACATGGAAATATGATTGAATAGAAAATGATTAAAAATATTTGTAAGGCCCCTTTCTTAATGAAAAGTAAAATCGTATTTCAGCAAACAATGAAAGTTACTTAGTTGAAAGTATATGCAATAAATGTTCTCTTTTCCATTTAAGTTTGCAATAATCTTATCATTCAAGTCATAAATGAATTGCTAAAAAAATCAAATAATATTTGAATTTAACGATGCCTGACAAAAATGAAGTTGTTGGAGAACTCTTAAATGTTTACAGAAATAAAACTCATGTTTACTACATTTACTTTCGAAGTTAGAAGAAAACAGTACAAATACATAAATGTTTTTGTGAATAATTTCATAAGTTAGAATCAGAAATAAAATTTTCAAACACAAAAAAGAAAAGAAATATAAAAAGAATATTGACAATGATCTGATAATATCAAAGAAAAATAAATAAAAAAATAATGACAAAAATTGCTTCCTGTAAATAAATAATCATTATTGATAATTTGAGCAAAAATTATTGTTCTGCAAAAAATTATCATTATTCTTGGAATAGAACAAAACAATTTTAAGGAATGTTGATATCACAGAGTTACTGCATATTCCTGTTTGAGATTACACTTATGTGATTTTTTAAATATAGGACATATCCTTTTAAACCATGTGGGCTATGCAAAATAACTCTTGAAATCTCTGTGATTTCAAGCTATATTTGTTTTGGAAACTTTTTTGATCTGAGTTAAAGGATGATCATCTATATTTATGAATAAATAACATATGTGCTGGCATGAAGAAACATTACTAATACTATAATCTAATCACCTGATCAAAATAATAACTTTAAAATTGACAATTCTAACTACATGATACTAATTCAATGGAAATTATACTTTTACTTCAACTAGGCCATTCAGCTGAATATCTTGCTTTCATAGCAAAATAAAGATGGTAAATGAAAATAGATAAATCACAAAAGAGCCTTTAATCACGCAAATTTTAAAAAAAATCAAATTAGAATTATTCAGTCATTTTCTGAGTAGTAATTTCCTGAAAAGCTAAATCTTTAAGAGAAATTTTTATAATTCTATTGAATAGTAACAGTAAATTCATTTATCAATGGAAAAACTTTAAAGTTTTAATATATTAAGATGATATTTGCAGTAAAAAACAAATAAAACAAGACCAAACTTGACAAGCAAATATCTTGTTTTCTCACCAGATACATATGAAAAAAGATTTTCACCAGGAAATTTTCATTAAATATAACCTAGAATTGGACTATTAAAAAGTAAATATTAACTGCATCAAATTAATCATTACACCATATTTTATGACAGCTAATAAAGGATTTCAAGATTTAGACAGAGTTGTTAGAAATATAACAAAAATAAATCAATCATTAGATAAAAATCACTAAACTGTGCAAAATATTTCACACATTTTTTCTTCTAAAAAAATCCAAAACAATGAAAAACACTTCAACACTATCAATCAGCACACTTCGGTGTTATTGCATGTCGTCTTAAAAGTTGGGCAATGACCACAAGCGATATAATCAGTTTGCTTAGAACAATATTTTATTTAAGGGAAATAATCTGTCATTTTATTTCAAACATCTGTTATTTTTAGAATTTGCCTCCCTTTTTTCCTTCAATTTATTGGCCACAGTATTTTTGAAAAATTTTTATGATGGTAACAGAAAATTTCTTAATGTAACTCATAACTGTGACACCAAGATGCTGAAGATCCCAAAAACTACCCTTTGAAGACAAAAACAATGGAGAAGGGAGATACACCAGGTAAATGATTTTTCATACCTCTATATCTTATTATTCAGTATTTATATATTATATTTAAATGAGTTTCAGTCAAAGCATGATAGAGAAACAATAAAAAACATACGATTAAAAAATATTGAATCAATCAAAATCAATGAAAAAAACTTTTTTGAATATCAAGTTATCTTTTTTTTCTCTTTTCAAATCAAAAGCCTGAATAGATAAAACTAAAAAGTTGCTAAGAAGAAGAATATTTTACTTAATTTTCGAGTTTTTTAAATACATAATAAATTCAGAACTGCTCAAACAGGACTCTTAGTAGAGTTATGAATTTTTTTTCTAAAAAAAGGTAAAT
Organism: Thysanoteuthis rhombus; assembly: GCA_963457665.1. Classification (NCBI taxonomy): domain Eukaryota; kingdom Metazoa; phylum Mollusca; class Cephalopoda; order Oegopsida; family Thysanoteuthidae; genus Thysanoteuthis; species Thysanoteuthis major. The sequence goes on from OY735215.1 coordinate 14,597,959, forward strand.
ATTTCAAATTTTTTGAGGGATTTATCTGTGAAATGTGTAAAAAAATCAAAGGAAGCACTCATGTATAAATGAGGTGAATCATCAAATTTATAAAGTGAAGGTAGGAAAAAAACATTCTTTGAAATATGGAATGGAAAATTCTTTGAAAAAAATTCATCAAAATAAGTACCAAAAATTTCATTATTTAAAATATTGATTTTTGCAAGATTTTTGAAATGGAGGTATTTCATAAAATTTTTGAAAATTTTCCAAATGCAAATATTACCGTCATTTTTGGTTTTCATAAAAACATCTTTTCATGCAGCTGATTTGATGAAAAATCTCTGGTTCTATAGAGATTAGCCACAGAAAGATTTTTTCCAATCTTTATTACTGACACCGATTTTGATATCTTTTAAATAATTCCAGGGCTTTTTTCACCCTGAAAATTTTTTCTCATCCTTTCTTCTAAAATGCGAGAAATTGTTGAAATAGGAATAGTCTTTTAATCGACGTAAGCCTTTTCTCAACTAAATGATGTATTATTGAGATTTCAAAATTGGGTATAATTACATTAAAATATTTCTGCTGATTATTCAAGAAAGTCTATTGATAGATTCATTCAATCGTTGATGTGATAATAACAGAAAATTTTATTGATTTTCAGTTATAATTTGAATTTCAGAAGATTTTTAAAATGAGGTGTTCAAATTCTGATTTTTATTGTCAAATTTTCAAGAACTGGAAAAAGTTCTGAACAATTATTGGTGTTCCTTTATTCAATTCTGATTCATCATTCAAACGTGCAACTTTTAAACACTTAAAAGGTTCAATATAACTTTATTAAAAAAATATCAGCTCTGTTAATCAATGAAAAAACTGTTCAGTTCATTCAGTAATCATGAGCAACACTCCTCAGGTACTTGATAACATCTAGGGTTTTCAAATCTAAGAACAGTTTCCTACAAAGATATGACTCATTTTATTTAAAAATACCACTACCACAAAAATATCACATTTCATTTCTTGCTTTTCAAAAAAAACTTTATTGGGTATGTTTTTAACCTGAAAGTCAGTGGGTGACTTCAATGATTATATGTTCATTTATGGTTAGGATTTGTTTACAAACTTTGAGTAACTCGTTTTAGGTGAAGTCAAAAATTTGTTTGATAGGATTGGGGTTCAAAGATTCCACTTCAAGTTTGTTTGAGCACTGATTTCTTTTTCTTTCAACTCCCTGAACAACACTAGCATCCATTTCAAAGACAAAATTACCTCAGGTCAAGCCAAGTAAGAAAAAAAAAAATATATATACTCTTGAATGAATCATTAATTCATTCAAATGAAAGAAATTTGATGACCTAGAAGTTTAGGGTTTTGCTTTATTGTTCCTGTTACATTTGAACCCAACTGTTGAGAATAGGAGCAAGGATGGAACAAAGTAAACAATTGTTCATTTTAAAACTGAGACACAACTTTTCATATCAGCCATATCTGCCAGCAAACTTGTGATGAAAAAGCAATTCATGATGAGAAATATGTTCAAAACTTATTTAAGATTTTATGTTTATGGTGAGAAATATTTATCCTATACATAAGAATGAATGGAGAATTTTTTAATCTCAATATTATTTGTTTTCCTTTTTTTTTGTCTTTGAAACGTGCTTTAATTGCACAAAAGCATCTCTTTTTCTAACTGACAAGGCTATTTCTTATGGAAGAAAAAAAGAATAATTAAACACATTGCAAGGAACTTTGGCCATAAAAAGGACATTGCTCTAATTCAGCGATTCTTCAGCATGATCTAACAGATTTTTTTCCATATTTATTTAGCCAATAAAAATCTACAATATTGCATAGCCAAACATGTGGCCATTTTGCTGATTTAATTTTAATTCAAAATATTGATGAACCAAATTTTTTTAATCAACTCATTTACCTTTAGTAAATGTTACTAATTCTATTTAAGAATTATCTCATTGATATGAACAAACAATTAAATTATCATAATGTTACTTATCTGATAATAATAATAATAATGGCAGGATTCACTTATAAGACATTGCCCAGCTCCAGTCAGTCTCACTACATTAACACCTTCTACATCCACGATCCACAAAAGGGATGATGAAGTTATTCTTTTCCTTCAATTTTAGCTTCTAAATCATTCTTTATATTCTTTGTGACCTGTTTGTTTTTATCACATAAATTCTTTTTTTTTACTGTGTTTTTCGCATCTTTGTAGTTTCGACTTTTCTTTCTGATGTTATTTCTTCAGCATTTTTATTGGCATCAACAGTGACATTATCTTCATCAATGTTTTCAAACAAATTCAAACAAAACATTATGTCCAACTTAGTATATAAATTGGATAAGCCGTTTTCAGAATTAAATTCCGCTGGGTTCATTTCTAAGACCACCTATTTTGCTATACCAGTCAAGCTGAAAAGTGCAGTGGGAGCTATTTGATATTTTTATATTTTGATGCCATCAAATACATAACCATTTCTTCATGTCATTTATGATAATTCTCTGGGGAAAAGATTGGTAATTCCACACCTCCAATTACCAACGTTCATCATATCTGTTCGTTCTTTGGCTATATCATCAAATACGTCAGTCAAATAGTTGTTTTTTTTTAATAAGGTTCTGCTAAGTGTAAGTATAAAAATGACAGACTCAACAGAATTCAAAACAACAGAAGATTACTTACAACTTTTTATTCTATTTCTTTTCATCATCTGGTACACGCATAAGTTCGTTCACCCTATGAAACAATACGGCGCCCTCCTTGTCAGAAATGAATAAAATGAAGTCTCCAGCATAAGGAAGATAATTCAATACTAGAAATTAAGAAAATTTAACAGAAAACCTTTATTCATTCAAATTTACAAAAAAATACTAAGTTATATCACTCAATCGGTACGAATTTAGTCAAAATATTTGTACTATTGACGTTATCAACTGATGCTTTTTGACCTAACACATTGTAACTTTCAGTAGCTTGTACAGCACTTCTTGATTTTTGACAATTGCCTTTTCGTCTGATACTTTTTGTTCTAGATTCAAATAATGATATTTTTGTACCCTTACTCAAGGGGAAAAAGCAAAAATACCTGAGAAATTTGTCAAGATAGCAAGAGAGCCTGGTTCCAAGGTGCTGACCAAAAACTATTTTAATTTCTGTTTCAAATAAAAATAGCCTCAAGTCAGTTGTGGAAAAGAAAAGAAAAAATTCTTTTGTGCAATTAAATCATGTTTTAGATCGTTTATAGATAAACAAAATTTCTCATAATAAAACAAAAGGTATTTTTTCAAAGAGAAAAGTTCACAGTTCTAAAACAGGAAAACAAATGATTTTTTTAATTTTGTATCTTACACTCACTAGTGTACAGTCTACGAGGTTTGAGACCAAATTTTTTTTTTACTTGATCTTTTTTAGAGTGTAAAAAGATCATTCAAAACATTTCATACAAAAATGAGGGGTCAACCTCACACAAAGTCCAAGAAAAAAAGAACTCAATAGATTTCGTATCCTAAATATGTTCTGAATGAGGAAGAAAAAAATAAAGGGAAAATCCAGAAATTCAAAATAGCTGCCATCCGCCCAAATAAAAATACTCTCCCTCAAAAACCAGGCACTGAAATTCGGTTGATGCTTGTTTCAATGCCTGAGGAAGGATCCCATTGATCCCTCCAACACGGCATGCAACCAAAAGATGTTGGTCACATGATGATTCTATTGAATGACTAACCAGACCTTCTAAATAGATTTCAAGAATTTTTGCTAATAGGTTTTCAAAAGGTTGGTTTACAAACCCTTAGTAATACCTTTATGGACCCTCATGGGCGAGCAACCCCTAGGTTGGAAACCAATTTGGGCTTTGATTTTGAATGAGCTCTCCTGTAATAACAACAAAAAATAATGAAGGTTAAACAGAAGATTTGGAATTTGTACCCTTTTATTATCTTATTTTAGCTGCATGACTAATTCTACTCTAAAATGTTTTGACTTGTACAGTTTATCCTAAATTGGAACCGGACTATGGACAATTTTCAGTTGGATTGTGATTTGTAAGGAACAGCTCATAAGACTTTTTCCTCTATCAATTTATTACAGCTTTCTCAAAAACTACACAACTTCAAACTCAATACTGCACTTCCTTAAGGCCTGGACCATACACATACCAGATTTCAACTCAATACAGAGCGTGGTTCTTAAGATAGGGTATTTTTATTAAGCTGAATGGTGGCCACTTTAAAACTCAGGATTTTCCTTTTGTGCAATTTTTGGAGACTTTTTTCTCTCATTCAAAACATGAGGAGGATACAAAATTTTTATTGCAATTTTTGTGAAGTCAAATTATAGTTTTACTGGACTATATTGCAGTCAGTGAGTCAAAATTGTAGGATTATGAGAAGAAGACAAACTTTTCTGTAAATTATTTTAATACTTTTTGGAGGACTATTTTACAATTAGTGCGGTTCTTTGTGTAATTTCATCCACATTTGGTGGGAGATTATATAAATTATACAATTTTGAAAACCTTATCAGATAACAAATAAGAAAATTTCCGATTCCATTTTCTCTGATGTCCGCCATCTTGGATTTTTAATAATGGCGACTTTCCAACACCAGTTTTCCAATATCTCATCTCCCAGATAATCAAGAATCAAAGTTTCAGTGGCCAAATCTACATTTTTGGGGGCAAGGAATCTAATGTTGCTTATTACAAATTTATCTTAAAGCAGGTATAGATGATCATGAATATATGAGTAACCATTCTGGATTTTATGAAAGAGGAGCATACTTTCGACACTCAAAACGTAAATACAATCAAACTGTCATGTCTGAAAATCTGCTGACCTGGTTTACGCATCTCCATCATCCTCACTGTCATTAGCAAATGAAATATCCTTAGAAATTTCATCATTCTGGCAGTAACTGTTACACTGACATTAATCCATGCAGGGTACTTCCTTGTACAAACACCCATGTGCGGGACAGTCTGTTTTACATTGACATCTGACCATCTCAATGATGGCTTCTGGTGCTGAGAGGGGCCCAGTTGTGATTGATTTCTAGTGACCATCTTCGACCCTGTAGTTTTTGTAGTGGGTCAAGTATCTCCTACAGGATGATGTCTGCCTGACCCCACACACTGGCTTGGATATGCATTACTGCTTGAGAGCACCAAGGGTGAGTGGAAGCTTGTCACTTCCTGCCATGTGCTTGCAGAAAATATGCCGTTCCATTTCAGGGATTTTGTCAATTCAGATCCCTTTTGGTAAGAATAGAGTGTATACAGACCTAGCTAATGTAAATAACAGATCATCTGTCACTACGCTAATTTCAGACCAAAGATCTGTATGGCAGACTGATTGACCAAAAACAGGCTGTTGAAAACTACAAGTTCACATAGACATCAAGAGCTCTCTTCGCTCCCAATAGGAACATATTGCCAACCACTGACAAAGTCAAACTTGATTCACCTCCTAGAACAGTCAGCTAAAGAACATACAGCAGATCAGGACTAACCACAAGATACAGGTGTGGCGACCCATATATTTTTAGTCAAGAATTAGATACGAAACCCTTCTTTTAGCTAGGTATCTAAAACTTCACTTCCTCTGACGACCCTCCATAAAAACCCTGAACACACGTGGTCAAACGCCTCTTTGCCCCAGTCTTCGAACCGGTTAACTTCTACCTTTTTGGCCCCAGCATCTTCTTTTACCACTCTCTAAACTTTTGGCTGACGCAATCTCTATTCATTGACCGTGACTATATATATATTGTTTTGTCACTTATCTCCGTCAATGTGAGTATTTGTAAGAACTTCATAACTATTAAATACAAATACTGCCACTACTATTTTGGCAACCACGTACACACTGCGTTCATTATTTCGCCTCTTTAGCTCCCCCTTGCACCTATCCTGAACAAACTGCCTTTTTATAATCTAGCATAGTCAACTATACCACTCATTATAACAGGCACAACTCACCAGGCTCCATTCAATAGATAGACAAAATGACATTAGATCCTTTATACCATGTGTCCCTTCAATTCTTATTCTTTTGCATATTTCGATCTTACGCCAAGGAATAACCTAAACCTTATAGGCCTCTACTCTTCTCTTCTTTACACAATCGAATGTATTAATGTTTCCATTTCATGTATTTCATTTACATTCTCCATTTGTGCATTAAATGTATTTCTCATTTTTCACATCTAAATATTTGTATGTGTCTCTTTACTCCAATTAATATCTGCATCCACATTTGTACTTGGCGTGCATGTTTTCTATACATCTCCCTTCCTTTATCAACTTTTCCACTGATGCCCATATGGGCCAACAATTCCAACAGGCACCCATCTTCAACCAGAACTATCCAGAACCATAATTTCTACAAACAGTTCACTTTCTAACCTGTATTTCTAACTTATAACTGTTTTTTGTTTGTTTTTTTCTTTTTTAGATGTGAAAAATGAGAAATACGTGCGTTCAGGGCTTTTATTGAGGGTTTTCAGAGGACGTAACGTTTTAGATACCTAGCTAATAGAATGGTTTCGTGCCTAATTCTTGACTAAAAATAAAGGGGTCGCTACACAGGTTATCTAGGAGTTGAGATATTGAAAACTAGTATCAAGAAGTTGCTATTTTTGAAAAACCAAGATGCCTACCATACTGGCTTCTGAAATAATGAAATCAAAGTTTTTCAGATTTGTTATTTCTTTTCAGAAATGTATAATTTAGACATTGTGGTCTGGACGAAATGTTCTTTTTTATTTTCAAGTGTTAGAATTTATAACAGAAAAGCAAATGAATACAACTATAATGAATTATATTGAGTTGAATCGTATCTAATTTAATTTTGCTTCACCAGTTTAAGTATGGCCTTTAAAATCAAATGAACATTTTGGTAATGTTCAATTTCATTGTTGTTAACTCAAACAGCTTGTCATCATCATCATCATCAGTCTTTTAGCGTCCGTCGTTGGACATAGACCTTCCCCAGGATTTGCCACACTTCTCTATCATGGGCGTCACGGAGCCAGTACTTCCTGAACTTGTCTAGTTCATCTCTCCATCTAATATTTTGCCGGCCTCGGTTGCGCATATGGTCTCGGGGAATCCATGTTGTGAGTCGTGATGTCCATCGATTGTCAGCCATTCTTGCAACATGGCCAGCCCACCGCCATTTGAGATTTTTTATGGATTCTATGATGTCTCTAACTCTTGTCTTTTCCCGGATGTGTTGTGCTGTTTTGTGGTCTCTCCATGTGAGGCCCAGCATTATTCTTTCATGTGCACGTTGCATGGTTCTCAGCTTACGGGTCTGTTTCTTGGTTAAGTTCCATGTTTCAGCTCCATACGTGACTATTGGGAGGATGCATTGGTTATACACCCTTCTCTTTAGGATTAATGGGATCTTATTATTTTTGAAGGTTGAGCTAGCTCTGCCAAAGGCTTGCCATCCTAGTGTGATTCTTCGCTTGATTTCTTCTTCTTTTGAGGGTCTCATGGAGATTCGTTGCCCTAGGTAGATGTAGTGGTCTACTTTCTCGAGTTCTGTGTCCTCGATTTCGATCTTAGTGTTCTTATCTCCAATGTGGTTGTTGCACATGATCTTCGTCTTGCTGAAGTTCATGTGCAGGCCGACTTTCTTGCTCTCTTCATTTAGTTCATCTATCATTAGTTGGAGGTCGTGTAGGTTCTCTGCGAAAAGGGCTATGTCGTCTGCGAATCTGAGGTTGCTCAGATACTCGCCGTCTATTTTAATTCCTTTACTCTCCCAGTCTAGCCTTCTGAAGATCATCTCAAGGCAGGCTGTGAAGAGTTTAGGTGAGCTGGTATCACCTTGTCTTACTCCTTTCTGGAGCTGGAAGGGGTCCGAGTCTTTATGTAGCCTGATAAATGAGCTGCCGTGTTTGTATATATGTTTCAACACTTCAACATATACTGGATCTACACCTTGCCGACTGATGGCCTCCATGACCTTAGGGATTTCTACTGAGTCGAACGCCTTTTTGAAGTCGATAAATGCTACGGCAAGTGGTAGTCTATACTCTGCTGCTTTTTCTTTCAGTTGATTTATCGAGTGCAGGTAGTCCATGGTCGAGTAGCTTCTTCTAAAGCCAGCCTGTTCACGTGGCTGGTTTTCATCGAGTGTTTTTGTGATTCGGTTGGTGATGATCTTTGTGAAAAGTTTATATACACAGTTGAGTAGGCTTATAGGCCTATAGTTGTTGAGGTCTTTCGGGTTTCCTTTTTTATATAAAAGCATTATGATAGCAGTATTCCAATCGTCTGGGACTTTACTGTGTTTTAGACACAGGTTGAAGAGGACGGCCAGTTTCCTATTGATGGTTTTGCCTGCTTTTCGGAGTAGGTCGATGGTGATGTTGTCTGGTCCAGGGGCAGTTCCTTTCTTTGTCTGTTTAATGGCTTCCTTCACCTCCCACGGGGTTACTTTTGGGAAGTCCTCTAGTTGTTTGCCCGTGTCTTGCGTATCTTGCTCATAGTTTTGCAGTCCTTGTTTGGACGAATAAAGTTTTTGGTAGAATTCTTTGGCGCGTTCGACAATCCTGTCTCTGTCTGTTGTTAGGTTTCCGTTTTCCTTGAGTATGCTAGTTATTTGCCTTCGTCCCGAGTTGAGGAGTTTGTTTATAGCTTTGAAGCCTCGACCTTTTTCAAGAGTTGATTCAATGACTGCCGTTGTGTATCTCCTTCTGTCTTCTCTTCGCTTCTTCTTGATTAATTTGTTTAGTTCAGCCTCTTCAATTTTCTCCCTCGTTGTTGTCGGTGGCTTGAGGTTTCTGCGTTTTTCCATGAGATTTTTAGTCTCATCCGAGATTTTGCTAATGGGTTGTTTGCCCATTGGCTTGAATGTAGAGGCTACTTCAATTATTGACGTTGTCATTTTGCCGCTTAGTTCGTTGATGTTGGTGCTGTCTTGTTCAGTAAGAATTCTGAATCTGTTCTTCAATTCGAGCTTGAAAGATTGAACGTGTTCTTTTGGTATGTTTAGAGGCTGCGGTTTTGTATGGAACATTTTCCTGCGTTCTTTATTGGTGTTTATTTGTACTTTACATCGTACCATTCTGTGGTCGCTGCCTACATTGACTTGATTTAGGACTTGGATGTCCTTGACGATATCGTTTTTGTCCGTTAGGATGTAGTCTATTTCGTTTCTTGTTTCGTGATTGGGGCTCCTCCAAGTCCATTTCCTACTGGGTCCCTTCTTGAAGAAGGTGTTCATGATTTTGAATCCATTAGCCGTCGCAAAGTTTACAAGATCTTCTCCTCTCTCGTTGCGTATTTTGTATCCAAATTTGCCGACGCAATTTTCATTTCCTTGTCCTACTTGTGCGTTGAAGTCTCCCATGATAACATTGAAGTGTTTTCTGGTGCCTTGGAGTAGGGAGTTCAAGTCATCATAGAAGTTGTCTATTTCTTGTTGGGTTGATTGCGAAGTGGGAGCGTAGACTTGGATTATATTGAGTTTGTATCGTTTTGAAAGTTGTATGGTGACGCTAGCTACCTGGTCAGAGACGGCTTTGAAGCCAGTTACATTGTCTTTCAGGTTCTTATTGATGAGAAAGCCAACTCCACTTTGTTTTACTTTCTCTTTACCGTAGCTGTAAAGAAGATGCTTGCTTCTCAGTTCGATTAGTTCTTCTCCGGGTCTTCTTACCTCACTAATGCCTATGATGTCCCATTTGACATTTCTGATTTCATTTTCTAGATCAGTTAGGTGCATGTCAGTTGACAGTGTTCTGACGTTGTATGTGCCTATGTATAAATTTGTCTTCTTGTTGACAGTCTTAGAGGTCTGTTGAAATGGTCGTTGTTTGAGCGGTGACTCAGTAGGGACAGAGGGTCCCTTGGTGAAGGATTTGGGTAGTCACTTTCGGAGCACATCACCCCTACCCAAAATAAGTGATGTGGCTGAGTCTTTTGGGGCCGATGACCCAGCAGGAACTGACGTACTCTTGGTGTAGTTTTTGGGTAGTCGCCCTTGGAGCATATCACCCCCACCCAAAGCAAGTGATATGGCTGGGCCTTTTGGTACCGAGGTCCCAGCAGGAACGGCCGATATGATATTTGGTGTGCAAATCATGGGGAGTAATGGGCCATGCCCTGCCACGCTGGCCCAAGACGTGTTGGCAGGGGGTCTAGTGGATTGTCCACTGCGGGTCAGTGGCAAAAGAGCTCCACCAGCTCTTGATACACATCCAAACTGTTCTTGTGAAAATAAGAGTGGATGTTCGGAGCACCGAAGTTGAAAAAAAAAAAAAAAAAAAAAAAGTTGGATGCAGATTCCGGTGGGGACGACTTGGAAGATACCTCTCCCTTATATATTAAGTTTTTAACTTAGATAAAGTCCACAGAAGTTTAAGTTTATAAGAACAGTTGCAACAGCATAGTTAGTCTGGGGACTTCATTTTAGCAGTTGAAAAAGTTTCAATTTTTTCCATCGTTCCTTGCTAAATAATTCGTGCCCGTCTCCCAGCAAGAATTTACTACTGACAATAGATACGGCCTCAATATATATCCAACCCTACATTCGTTTGTTTTTTATGGCAAGTCAGAGTTAGGTCGAGGTAGTGGGGGAGGGGGGAGTATGGGGTCAGTTTAGCTTTTAGATATTTAGATTTCGGCATTTGGGGGAGGGTTCTTTCTTTTTTTTCCTTGTAGATTTATGGTTAATTTCGGGGGAAGGGGATTTAAGGTTCTTTGGAATATACGGAATTGGTGCACATTTAGAGATTTTTTCTTTTTTTTCAGTTTAGCTTTTAGATATTTAGATTTCAGCATTTGGGGGAGCAGTTAGCTATAAACGGCTACCCCGATCGTACATTGTCAATTTCACACAACACACTTGCTCACTCGATGTTAAAAACGGCGTACAACTTCAGTGCACCGATTTTAATATCGAGTGAGAGAGTATAGAAAATTCATGAAAGAAAATCAGATGTAAATACATAAATTGAGTAATCTATGCTTATTTGGGGCTGAAAACCCCTTAGCTATAAAATGTCTAACTTAGCAATACAGTTACTCCTGTTTAACTTTGACTCCTTTGACTTCAAATAGATTTTTTCGATACTCAGTCGTTTCAATCAACTTTTGAGGCGCATCCATATATTTTCTATATTCTTATTTTCCTTAATGATAAAATAAAATTCTTTCTATAAAATAAATTAGATAGTTTCTTCTTCGACGGAAAATAGAAATGCTCCTTTGTTTGATTGCCTTGTTTCTTTCTTTCAAATTATTACTTTTTTTTTTGTTATAAAAAAATCAAAGTCCTACTTGCCAGTAACACGAAACAATGTCATCATAACCACAATCGTAAAAATTTAACTGGTTTAAAAGTTTTGCTATATTGCTGAAGTTAAACAGATACAGCCATTTTTATAGCTAAAGTTTTTTCCACGCCGAAATAAGCAAGGATCACCCATAAATTATATTGGGTGACCACACACTCACTCACCCGATGTTAAAACGGCGTGCAAAAGTTGTGCGCCGTTTTTAACATAGAGTGCGTGTGTGTAAAACTTTACAATCTACAATCGGTAACCATTTTATAGCCAACCGAGAAACTGTTTGAATTAACTCCCATAAAATTGTGAACATTACCGAACATTTTATTTTCATTTTGAAGAAGAAAACTTAATTTATATATATTTTTTTGTTTTTACCTTGTTTGATTTTTTTTAATCAATTAGAATTTGGGAGTACAAGCTTAAAAGAAGAAAATGTCTGCTTGGTTTTCATTTTTTCTTCGCATTCGCGCTTGTGTCCAACTAACTCCTTGTTTTTGTAAGTTACTTTTTTTATTCAACGTTTTTTCCCCTGCATAACATTTTTAACCAGTCTATTGTCCAGTCGTCTGCGGATTAAATATGTTTGTACAATTCACTCGAAGAAGGCTGGGAAACGGACCGGCCAAAAAGCTAAAAGGAAAAAAAAAGGTTGACGACCGACTCCAACTTGTCAAGAAGTATGATTATGAAAGAACTTCTTTCTTTCATTTAACATTCCATTGAAATTCATCACAGTCAAAAATTCAGATTAGACTATTAAACATATTTCCAAGTTTCAAGTCCTATTTTGAAAAGTGATACTTATACATAAATATCTATGTCGGAAAATTCTTCGAAAAAATCAAACAAAAAAACATAAAATGAATAAAAGACGTTTCTTACCAGCATACAGAGGTGTGAGCGCCATTTCTGTGTCGTCTGCTTTTCAAATAGACCAACTCTGAAGATGCAAGCGCGGATAACTCTTCACTACATACTATTTTTTTTATTCATGTATATTTAAAAAAAAGATTTTAAATGCTTATTATTGCAACTACTCCTGATGCTTAAAAAGTTCAGTGCTACATAAAGTTTTAAAAAATATGTATTGAAGACTACGAATGACAATAACAGACTTACTTTTTTTCTTTTACAAATTATGAATTAAAATCATATTTTAAAAGTTTTTTCACACCTAATATTCGACGTATTTAAAACAATTTAAAAAATCACAAATGTTTTTATCTATGTTTCTTTCCGATTAGTACTACAGAAATTTGGATAGAAACCTCAAAATCAAAACGGAGAAGCATAGCAGCCTAAAACTTGTTCCTTAGATTATTGACAAGTGACCTTTTGTGATCAAAGTCACAAATATGTCAGAATAGGTCAAAAGGGATAATACTGATGACAAAGTTGTGGTTTAGTTCATATGTTGATATGGTAAAGAATACTAATTTCAGAATTCTATGAGTCTACCTGGTGCATTGGCTCTTCAAATGACAAGCCCTTCATTAAAAGTGGCTCTTAGTTGATTTTAGCAAAAATTATTGTTATAATCAATTAAGTAAAATCTCAATTACAAATATTCAAAATGAATTGAGTCTTTATATTCAGTTGGAATCAAAAATCAGTAGCAGCAGCTTTGTCTGAGTTGACTCATGTGCAAGAGATTGATTTACTTTGTTTCAGCACCAACCCACTTCCACTTAGAAGTAGACCATTTGATGGGCATATTTTTAAAAAAATATTGATCTGATTTTTGTAATTTATGATCTGGGACTGGTAGCAATTACTTCTTATTGCTACAGCCTCTGATATTAATTGATATAACTTTATTGAAAACATAAATCACTCTTATACAGATTCTTACCTACAAATGTTCATCTTTTAAGAGTAGGATAAGAGTTAATAATCTTTTTAGAAAATGGAAAAGGGACAGACTAGCATCTGAAGGCTATTGTGACTTTTCTGGTGAATGCAGGGTAAATCCAGAAGTTGTGTTACCATTTTATCATATTAGCCAAATCTAAAAGTGTTGTCGCTTTTGATGGTATTGAACAGTAGTGGTACTTTTTGTTGTGAAGTTGAGTTACTGGTGTGTGTCGAAAGTTTTGAGTACTTATAGAGTCTCTTTGGTAAGGGAGTGGTCAGGATACATTTTCTGCAAAGAATGCGCCAAGTTACCCAAAAACCCTCAGTGGGTAACTTCTATTGGCATAGGTACAGTCAAGAAAATGACTAGATCAAGACTGCAGATGTAACCCTATCTTATACTGGAATATCAATTGCCAGCAAGTCAAATAGAAAAATACAACTCATTTATTTTGCATATCAACCGCAAGAGGTCTCACTTGAAAACATGAAGCAATACTGAGAAGAAAAGTGCTGTATATCAAGAGATAAGCATGCAGATCATACATTTCAGATGCTTGGATTCTGGCTTATTCACGGGTGGATGTATATCTATTGTTGTTTGTAGGAATGTGTTTTTCTTCCTGGATTGATCAATGCTTGTTTGGAAGTCCAGACTATGTGGTATTTGTTATTCGTCATACAAAACTATGGCTCTGAAGTATTTCAGTTACTTCTCTTCAGTGTTGCCAATTTTGATATTTTATGTCTTGATATACATACTTTTAAAGAGTGTAAGTCAAGGGAGATAATTTATCTACAAAGGAAGATATATGATCTCTAATTTTTCATTTATTTTTAATAGATTTCTCAAAAACCACCAATATAAAAAATCTCCAACTCAACACTGTACTGCTGACTGATATATCTAGAAACTGTCAACAATGTTTGTATAAGAATTTTGCAAGATGATTTTATGTAAATTTTTCTGGTGGTATAGTGTCCTCATCTTGGTTAATTTTTTCAACACTCGGCTGTCTTCAGATGATGAATGGGTGTATTTTTGATCATCAAGATGGAGAAGGTCCATCTCGCTGATCGTGTGGAAACATTCACATCCCATAGTCTAATATCAGGTGTGGTTGATTTTTTTCTTCACGGTTGGCTGTAATTGGTCATAAATCCGTTGTTATCTGTAATTGATGGGGGGGGGGGCTTTCTGAGGGGGGGACTTTCTGGGGGGGGTATTTTAATTGGGCAGTCCATGTTTTGGAGTTATCTTATATGTCTGTGTTTTGATTGGTCAAGTGTGTGTGTGTGTTTGGATCAGGTGTGAGAAAAGGTTGCTAGTGATATATTCAATTAGCTGGACTCCATATAGACGCATCATACTACCAATAAGCTCATTACCCACTGAGCTCGGAAATGATCCAAAAAATCAGTGTAAACAAATTACCACAAGCACTTCTAAAACAATTGAAAATAATATTTAGAAAATGAGTGTCTTTTGTACTATTCATTTCTGAAGTAAGATATCTTTACAAGAAAAACAAAATCATTTATACGCATATAGTCAGGTCCCTTATGTAATGTTGATCAAATCTTTTGGAGATTAGTAAAACAATACATTTTTGAGAACCTTATAGGGTAACAATTAAAATGATCTTTGATTCAGATGTCAGTATGGCAGCCATCTCCAATCGTTTATGATAACGAGTCTCCAATTCTAGCTTTTCAATACCTCAACTAGATAACCAAGGATTAAGATTCCAGCAGCCAAATCTACATTTTGGTGGGTAATTTAATTCTGATAATTATAAATGACCTATGATTACATGGCTATCTCAGATTTTTTTTTCAACATGTAACTGAATTTTTTAAAATGTTTTTCTTATCTTGACTCCTATACTACCTAGGGTCATAATTTTTGTTGACAAACCAAGGATTCCACAGAAGCTAATAAGAAGCAAATACAGATGGTCAAAAATATATGAGTAACCATTTTCAATTTAATGAAAAAGAACATATTTCAGAACTTGACAGTCAAAATGTAAATAGAATTGAACTGTCATATCTGAAGATCTGTAGACCTGCTTACGCATTTCCATCATCCTCACTATCACTAGAAAATGTAATATCCTTAGAAATTTCATCATTCTGGCAGTAAGTGTTGAAGGGTGAAGACCAGTCTGTTTTACACTGACATCTGACCATCTCAATGAAGACTGCTGGTACTGAGAGAGATTGGTTTCAACTGATCTGGATATGGTCTCTTAGGACATGCTACTTGAGAGCACAGTTTAGGTCGAAGCTTGTTGCTTTCTGCCATGGACTTGCAAAAAGTACAGCATCTTGTCTGGGATTTTGTCAATTCAAATCCCCTTTGGTGAGTATAGAGTGTATACAAACCTAGCTAATGTAGATAGCAGATCATCTGTCACTGTGCTAGTTTGAGAAAGCATCTGCAGAACCTTGAGGATATGACCATCTGCTTGGAGGGAGATGTTCAGCCACGTTGCCTAGTGTATTCAAGAAATATGCCCATTGTGCTCTGCTCTTGTAAATGCCAGCAAAGCCTTGGCCCAATCTGCATCCAGATTGGTTCCACTTTCAAAATACCAGAGGTCATTGAAACACACACATTTTTTAGCAAATGTTAATAATTTGCAACAAGAACCAGTACATGTATCTGGAGAGGAGAAAATGAGCTGTGTACCTGAAGGATTACAACATGATGCCAGAACTGCACAGTGGATCAGCTAAGTATCTACTTCTTCATGCAATTGATTGTTGCTCTTTTTAATCAGCTTTTAGACAAAAAATATGCCATCCACCTATGCAATTATGCAAGTAGATCATCTTTACAGGATCTCAGAGTTTCAGTGTCTATTGGAGATTCACCAGTATTTTCTGGTTGGTTCTGATCTGCTGTATGTTCCTTTGTAAACTGTTCTAGGAGGTGGATCAACTTTGACTTGTCAGTGCATGGTAGTATATCCCCATTGGGAGTGAGGAATGTTCTTCATGTCTTAATGAACTCATAGTTGCCAACTCATAGTAGGTCAATCAGTCTGTTGGACCTGGTAAAGACCAACAGTCTTTCAGGCAGATCTACAGTTTTGTCTCTGATTTTCATTTTTCACTTGTTTTCAGACATGAACATTTTGTTGTTCTCCCTAACTGGCGCACAGAGGCTGGTTTCTTCAGTGATTCTCTCAGTCTTCATAGAGTTTCTGCCCAGTGCCATCAATGTTAAAGATCTGTGGTTATTATTCCTGCATGATGTAGGCACTTGTGATATTGTTGAACAACTCATCACCTTCAGCAGTAACTGGGTTACCATGACTGAGCATGGCAGCCTTGATTATGTTGTTTGCCACAAGATCTCTTCTGATCTATGCAGATCCTAGTTCATGAAGATTTTGTCATCCTTCCAATTGCCGAACCGGATCTTGAACACTCTTGACAGACATCAGAGTTTTAGTGCAACCATGAAAAATCTGTCTTTTTATGTTTGCATGCATGTGCATAGTCAGCACCTATGGACACAAATAGAATGGCATTTCTGTTCAGGAATCATCTACATATATATCAAGCATTTCAAGTCAGGCCTGACATCAAACAACAATGGCCTCTTTATACAGGCCCATATCAAATGAGATGACAGGATATACTTCAACTACGAGGTGTCTCAGCTGACATCTGCGTAATCACAGAACGAAGGGTTGGCCATTCATGTGCCACCTCTAGGAGTAGTGGTAGAGCTCCAGTCTGAGTGCAATCTTCCTGAAGTTACCCCTCAACTGCAGCCAGGATAATGCAGAAGCAATTACCCATCCTAGGTAAATCAGTTTATAGTTTCCATCTTTGTTGACTAAAAACAGCCTTCATTATAGTTTGGGCTAGTTGCAATGTATCATCAGTACATGATAAGGAGTGACCGACAGATTTTTTGCAACATACAGTCAGGGCTGGGGTGAATGGTTCTCCGGGAGTACCAGCTCTCGGATATACTGCCACAACTGCTCTATGAATGATACTTTGCCATCACTAGTGTCTTCAACAAATCTATGAAGTCTGCAGCAAAAAAGACAAGCATTCCTTCCTTCAGGAAGTTCATTTTCTACCACAGCATTGGCAAGAGTAGTTTCTAGCCGTATGCAGTCATGTGAGACACAACTTTTAGCTGAAATAAACTTGAGGGTTTTCTCTGGCATGTCACTGCCTAAAGGTTGCTATTCACTGTTTGTCTTGTTTTTCACTTGCCATAGTGGATGTTTTGGCTCACTTTGAGTGCTATTCTGTTAATATCATGGTCCTTGTGCCAGTTTCCAACTCATCCTCAGGACCTGAAATGATCCAACAGATCATAGTGTACAGTTCACTGGGAATGTCATTGGTGTTGCAGCAATACTTGCTAGATACTGGAATGATATTTGCTGATTCTTCCTTCTTGAAATCAACAATGGCCTTGCATATTATCTGTGCTGCTTTGAAGATGTTTTTCATCTTGTCCGTATGATTATCACCAATTGTAATTACAGAATGTACAATATCTTTCTCACATGCAGCAGGAAAGCGCAAGACTGTCCTGTCAAGGAACAAAAGAAAGCAAGCAGACTTCACACTAGAAAGTTCAGTATAGATCTTCTTCAGCAACTATCTAGTGAATTCCTGGATATGATTATCCATTGTCTGCCCCAAGCAGATTCATGTATGCAGTTTCATAGTCAACCATTGAAAGATAGGCTTGGTTTTGAGTTTGCATTGCACAGAAAGGTTGATCAGCTCAATCAGACAAATTCTGTAGTGGGTGGCAATTTGATGAACTTTCTGTCACCTTGGTCTCATATGGCATGGAATACACGTTTTGTCCAACAAAATTAATGATTTCTAACATCTACAGCATGAGCATCTATTGTTGGGATACACGTGTTCAGTCTGGCTTTGAATACTGGGTTCTGAGACTTGTCTACGGCTAATTTGAAAGTTTGTCCAGCATTTTGCACGCATACTCTGACCAACTGTTCTTCATGGTCTTCTTGACAGAAGAAACACAGGTCCCTGTCCAAAGCATCATAAATAACCATGTAAATGAACAGGACTGAACAGAAAGGCCTGGTTCATCAATCTCAATTCCTCTTTACTTTCCATATCTTTTGATAGGGTATGACCCAGTTGATAAAGCATGTTCATTACAATGTCAGACTTGTTGAATGTAGTCCTTGTTAGTTGCACAAAGGTAACAGCTGTGATGCCAAAATGCAAGCTCTTCTGATAAGTCTTTGAGCTGCCTTCGAATTTCAACTAGTTTCCATTATTCAAGCAAGCCTCTCCTTTATTGTATCTAGTATCTTCTAGTAGGAATCTAGTCTAGGATGTAATATCAAGTTTCCACTACTTGGGTCATCACACTGACAGTGTATGCATGGCTTTCAGTTAATTATTTCTTGATCTTGTTGCTTTGTTCCAAGCGGACAAAGTTAAGGTATCTTGCTCATGATGTTCTAATACAAATCAACAAAAAGCAAAGGTAAATATTACCCATTGATATTTTTCTTTGAAGATTCTTCATACCTAATTATTATTAGTTCAACACAACAAAGCAACTGCAAGACTCCTGAAGTTGGAACTTTTCATACAAATGGGGCACTATTTTCTGTCTTGAGGCTTTGACAGAATAAATGAGACATATAAACTACTAAAGCATAAACCCCACACACTGAGTAAAAACAGTTCCAGGTGTTGGGAAATAGATGTGTTCATGTGTGAATCAGTCAGAAGAAAAAAGGAGTCCAAATCAAATTATTCTGTCATTTGATTTGAAGTATTTGATTTTTTGTATGGTAGATGAGAAAAATGTCCTTTCCCTGTTAATTTTCCATTTTATCTGCCTTTTTTGGCTCAAAATATGCTGCAGTCAACTTGTGTTGAATGTATGTGTGCATGTATTAATGCATGCGGATTTCTGTGCAAAATTGAAAAAAAGTAAAAGAAAATTTGTGGTTAGAAGTCATTTGATGATGTCACACTTTGCCACTATTCTGAGTTGGCTACAGATGGTACCAACAAATTAGTCACTGAAAGAGGAAACATCAGGAGTTTTTTGTACAGAGCCTTTCCAAAGAATATAGTATCACTTTACAATTTTGTGCAAAAAATAAAATGTTAAGTAATTTTTTCATGAAAATGAAATCTCATTGGAGCAGAAGAAACTGAAAGGTTCAGTTTCCATTATATTCTAAACTGAAAACTCAACTGGAAGCACTAAAGTACACGTATATGTACCTCATAAGATACACAAAATTTAATTTTTGCATAAAATCTGAGGGAGAAATTGTTTTTTTTTCAATTTTATTGCATACTTCTACCAAGTACAATTTCTTTCAAAGAAATTTAAATGTTATAAGACAAGAAACAATAGTTGAAGTTTTTTTTTTCAATACATACCTCAAGATAAGACATATTTACCCATAATTTCAACACTATTACTACTAGAGCCCTAATTTTTTGTCTTTCCATTGCACTAACTTGTTTCATTAACACTAAATAAAATGCTAACTTATATTGAAGCTTTTTATATACTGCACCCTAGTCAAGTTTTCTGTATACCTTGAAACATACAAAGACAGCATCTTTTTTTTTAGTATCTGTTAACCATTGAATAACAATGAATTATTTGGATCTGCACAGATTTTCTGCCTAAAGTAGCAAGGATAAGATAGCCCTTATAAAATACATGACTTGCCAGCATAAATCCATGTTCAAAAATTTTAGGAGCTGTTATCATTCCCTACTCAGTTAAAACACAATATGAAGAAATGCAATTTTTAGCAGTTTTCCAGAAATATAAACCTTGTGAAAAAGAAACAGTTTTGGATTAAATATCATTTTCAAAAAATAATACAGCAATAAGTGTCTTTGTATCTTTTGAGGCATGTTCTCGAGATATATATCCATTTGTACAGCAGTTTCATTTTTTTTATTTACATTTTTCAGTAATAAAAAGGAAACTAAATGATGTTTTATTAATAAGAATTTATTATCAATGATAAGAGTTATCATCCAATAGCATGCAGAATTTGTACAACAGGATTCTCTGGGAAATAGATTAGAAAATTTGCCATATATTACAAGACACACATGCGAAACTGCATTCCCTCTGAACAAATGGGAAATGAGTGGCTGTATTGACACTGCAAAGTGGTAGCACCTGAAAAACAAAAAAATAAGTCAGTAAAAAAAAACAAAAAACAAACAAGCTTATTTAATTAAATCAAGCAAAGAATCACACTAGGTGGGCTAGCTTTCGGTAGAGCAAGCTCGACTTTCAAGAACAAGAAAATCCTACTAGTCCTAAAAAGAAGGATATAAAACCAATGTATCCTACCAATAGTCATACATTGAGCTGAATTGGCCCCCAAACTGATTAGCATGCCACGAGAGAATCATGTGCAACCTCACATGTTGAGATCATTATACTGCACAGTATATAAGGGAAAAGACAAGACATCATAGAAACAGAAAACTCAAATGGCAATGGGCTAGATAGGTCGTAAGAATGTCAGACAACTGCTGTGTCTAAGAAAATAAAAGGGGCTGCAAGAGCGACATTATTGACATTCTCATCTTTAATACTCTTGGCAGCTGCTCTAAGAATACATGAATTTCAATTTTACTACAGATACCTAGGTGAACAATACAGAAAATTTAGCAAAGATTAGCAGAAAAGTGGTTTACAGATAGATGAAGTAAAATTATGTAGTCAAATATCCAAATATAAAATTCAGAGTCAATACTGAAAGATGTCTGCACCACAATAAATTACAAGTTAAAACTTGATTGATTTTCAAATACAAGATCAGCCTTCTTACAACACTATGCCAATATGGGATGATTAACACAATGCTAGCTAATCTGGAAGGATTTGGATTCTTTGCACTGTATTCACGTTTGTTTACATATTATCTACATGTATAGATAACTATATATTAAAAAAAAGCTTCAAGAAATATTTCATCTTCCTATATATACTGTAGTAACTATCACAAATTATACAAGTTATAGTACAACATTCCTGAGGCAGCTCAATAGTACTAGTCATTTGTGAACCACTTTTTTCTACATCCAAATACAAGGTTTTATATAATTTCCATCAAGTTTGAAATACAAAATTTACAATAAATTTTGTATAAATGTAGACACACTTTTTCACAAATTTTGAATAATATGGCTCTTAGAATAAGCTCACACAAAAAGATGAAAAGTATAAAAGAAAAACAGATTTACAAAATAACTAGCCATGTTAGTTGACAGCTTTTTACCCTCACTATGCTCTATACAAATCCATATCTAAGAGGCCCCATGGAGTTAATTTCTCATTGTGCACATTTCTATCTTCTCTTTCCATTCAAAATGTTTAAATTACATGTGTTCATATTGTGTTTATGATAGATCATTTTGCCTTACGATGTTCTGTAACATGCATGTTTTTTTTATTTCTCAAATATTCTCATTTTGTAATTAAATGTTTATATTTTTAAAGAAAAAATATCTCGCTTGTACTTCTTCTGCATGTATTCTACAGTTTATTTGACTATGGTTACATACAAACATTACTAAAAATACATCATTTCACAAAGAATACTTAATTCCAGCAGCACTTATAAACTGTGACAATGTTATAAGATGGAGCATTTGGAATTCAATTAAGTTTCAAGAGATGAAAACCAACAAGCTACCATTGTAAATAACTTTTCACTTAATTTTGAAATAAAAATTATTTCTAAAAATGAAAACAGTAACAATTGTTGCTAACCATGCCTTCATTTCATTAGACAACAGTTCACAAATTTTGTATTAGGATATCACTAACACATCTATAAAATGACAATAAAGTACTTCTTTATCATCAAAACAGATTAAATATTTGCCAAAGATACAGATTAGAGGGGATGAATCATTTCAAGAAGAAAATTGATTTCTTCATTTACCTGCGGATTCTTCAGAAACATTTCAAGAATTCTTCCGCACTAAGCCGAGCTCTAGAATTGACAGCCAATTTCATTTCGCTGACTTCTTTATCAATTTCCTCCATAAATTGAATGATGAAGTCCACCAGTTTATGTTTGTACATTTGCTCTGTGTGGAAGTTGGTGATTAAGAAGCTGATGTCATAACCCTGAAAGTTAATGAAACACGCATTGATCAGATGTACCGAATAAAAATAGAAAAATATTTAGTGTAGTAGAACAATTACTCTGAATCATTGTAAAAAGCTTCAGTCTTCATGCTTTCATTTCAACTGAAATCAAAGGAGAATAGTTCATAATCACACAAGATAATAGATCTTTTGCACACAAAGTAATCAACATTGCTTAAATGTCAACTACCATGCAATAGTAGTTAACTACTAATGGTCTACTGTATATAACTTGGCAATGCTGATTACTTGTGCAAATTATCAGTAGATGGGGGGAAAAAATGTACAAATTTTATTCACCTCAACTGGTTTCCTTCGTAGAATGATAAAATTTTCTGCTCTCAACATCATAAACCTCATAAACTTGTGACACAAGATTTTCTCAATTTCATCAGCCTGAAAATTGAAAGATATTCAAATGATCCACAATTTAATACATAATGAATAACAAAAATTAAAAGAAATGGATAAAGAATATACAACAATGAAAATTCAATGGTCAATTCATGGTAAGATTGAAACCCAATCAATGATCATTTCAGCCTCTTAAATAAGTTAAATTAACAATTTGGTTTTCAGTAAAAGAAAAAAAAAGAAAAAAGAAAAAAAAAAAAAATCAACAACATGGGAATTACTATACAATGCAGACATCAATTTGCCAATAGCTTCAAATGCAATATCTAACCATCCAGATCACAATGTAAAATGAATTACTCTGCAAGAATTAACTATTGAGGAACCTCAAAATTTTCATTTATTTTTGCTCTTTGATGGCATTTGGGGTGTTTGGTTTTGAATAAATAAATACAAAAAGATCACTCTTGATTGTATTACGACAACTGTCATCAGTATGAATCTTTTTTCCAATTTTACCAAAATTAGAATATTTCTGTTTAGTGATTCTAACATTGAGAATGAAAAAAAAATAAGCAATATTTTCAGTATATGCTTTTTATTTCAAGAAAGGTAAAAACGTAACTCAAATCAGGAGAAGAAGGTACTATGAACAATTGAACATGTCAAGAGTAGTTAGCAAAGTTTTTCTACAGCAGATTTCTGGCTAAAATCATGTGCACCAGCTTGGTTATGTTAGTCGCTTTACTGTGTGGCTTCCACATGAGTTGAGAAAAAAAACCTACCGAACTGTGTTTCTGCACATTTACTACTTAAACGAAAATGTCCCATTTTTCAAACAAATTGTGATGGGCAATGAAAAGTGGATACTTCACAAGGAATCATGGAGCAAGCAAAATGAAGTTTTCATCCGAAGAAGGTGATGCTATGACAATGTATGATGACACTAGAAAGGAGTCCTCTACTATGAGCTCCTTCCAGTGAACCAAACAATTCATTCAAACAGGCACTATCTACAATTAGATTAATTCAAAGCAGTAATGCACAAAAAACGTTAAAAAATTAATTAAGAGGAAGGGTCTAATATCCCATAAGTATAAGGCTAGATAGTGTATTTTTTTTTGGTGAGCGGGCAAAAATTGTTACAACTCACCTGGGAAGTGTTTGCTCATCTGCCATATTCATTAGATATTGTATTTTCAGATTACTATTCATTACTATTACTTCAAAGAATTCTCTTAATGCAAAAAAAAAAAAAAAATTCAACTCCTGGGTGACTGCAAAAGACACTTACTACAGTTCTTTTCTGAGAGAGATGAAAAGTACTGAGGGGGTGGAATTATGAAGTTACCTGAAATATGGCAGAAAATGGTAAGTATATTTTTCAATAAAGTTATAGTGGAAAATGGAAAAGTGCTTTATTTTTTTCTTAATAGGCCAAAACTTTTTGGCCACTCAAATTATTGATAGGATTAATTAACCCTGACCAAAAGCTATTACTCCACATTTAATATGTCTTTTCTAAAATGCACTCCTTTTTGCTTCTCCCAGAAACTTCTGTTAGCAGTAACATTCTATTTTTATTCATAACTCTAGAGCAGTGTTTCCCACTCTTCTTTGGACTACCAACCACTTTTAGAGCATATACTTCATCAGCAAGAAATGATAAACTGAAAACTGAATATTTTTTTTTCTTTTTTCAATCTAAATGCAATACATTTCTTACATAAAAATGCAATCTGAACAAAAATAACCTCATGAAATTACATTGCTGAAAACATACAATAAGATGGCGGCTTATTGAATAGAGTTTTATTGTTAACCCATTCATAGCCGAGTCGGCAACTCAGCTTCATAGCATATCATGTGTTACAGTCATGGTACAGACCCGTTACTTTTTTATTCATAAAAGCCAGCATGGAGTTTCTGTGAACATTGTGAATAATAACTATTAGGAAAAATTCTCACCTGTTTAACTGCTATGCTTATTCTCAAGGAGTTGATGGAACCTTCAATGAGAACTTTTTCTTTTTCATTCCTACTGATAACTACAGGAGTTAACAATAATTCTTTACTGGACCTGAAAATGAAGAAAAAACAGTCAAGTCAGAGAAATACTCAAAAATGTCAGTATTATTTTCCATAATAATTTAGAATGATTATCATTCAGGTATACATACCTCGAAAGATATGTAGAACTTTTTGCATAAAATCTGAAGGGAAATAATTTTTTGTTCTATTATACAATTTTTTCCCATGGGGTTTTAAGAAAAGAAATCATACTTTTAGAAATAGTCGAAGTTTTTCTCATTTTTTCAATAAAGGATACAAACATAATTTCAACCCAAACTTTTTTTTTTGCTTTCCATTGTATTAAATTGTCCAACACTAAACAAAATGTAAACTTATATTGAAGCTTTATATCCACTGCACTACAATATATATAACCTTTATAGGCAAGTTTTTTTTTACGCACCTCAAAAGGTACAGAGAGAGCATTTTTTTGTAGTACCTATTTACCATTAAATTACTTTGAATTATTGGATTCTGTAGAAATTTTCTGTTCTAAGAAGTAAGGATGAGATATTTACCTTTTACAAAATATCAGCTTGTAAACTTGAATCCCCGTTCACAAGTTTTAGGAGCGGTTACGCGAAAAATGATGTTGTTATCACCCACCAAAGATCATCATTTCCCACCCCCAGTTGCAACAGAATATGAAGAAAAATAATTGTTAGCAGTTTTCCACAGATAGAAACCTTGTAAATAAGAAACAATCAGTAAGGAATTTAATGTTACTTTCAAAACATTAGAGAGAAATAAGTATCTTTTGAGGTACCATGTTTGGGTTTGCTTCGTAGGTTCATATACCTATGCATAAATAGTATATACAAGCAGTCAAAAATGATGGCAAATATAAAATTGATATTTTGTCAAGTCCTTATTAGGAGCAAGTCTTCATTGACTACTGAAATATTTTTGTCCAATTCATTCTATCTTCACAGTTGGTGTAAAAATATGATAGTTCATATTTGATAGTGTACCTAATGACAACAGTTTTATTCATTTTTTTGTTTTTTAAATTTTGCTGTTAGTACCTTAGCCTTTCCTCAATGTACACAATCTTTTTATTGCTCAAAGTTTTGATACTGAATAATCAGTGTGCCCTTGGTCTATTGAGTCATCATCACACTACTCAAGTCTGCAGTGATGCGTCAAACCACTTCAGTTCCACTCAATGTCATACACCAATTCCTTTCAGCGTGATAGACAACAAATAAATGATTACACAAGTAGTTATTTTATGTTAATATCCATAGGCTTGAAGCTACTTATGTTAATATTTCACACATGAAGAGTTCCATTTATATTTATGATTCAACTCATGCTGTTCTATTTCTAGTTTTTTAACAGTAACAGAGATATATATTCCTTTTCTTCTTAAATGCATACCAGTAATGTTAATAAGGTACAATATTTTGGGGGAATGTATACTAGTAATGCTAATTAAGTATAATCTTTAGTAATTACTGAGGTTACATTAAGAGACTTGAAAAATATTTTCCTGCAGATTTTCTTTGGGCTTCATAAAATGTCCAACAGTGATACTAGTTAGCTCTTTTCTAAATCCATAAGTTTACCGCTGGACATTCAAATTCAAATATAGGATGATGCTTTCTTCAAATTGGTTATTCAATAGACTTAACTTCTTTGAAAAGATGATAAAACTTATAATTCTTAAAAAAAACAAAAAAACAATCAATTCAAATGTCTCCACTTGCAAACTCATGCAGAAAACATAAATTTGTTCTATTAGTGTACAAGTGGTTGATAAGTTACCTACAATAGTACCATTGGGAACTGAATAATTAGAAATCAAAAAACTAATAGAAAAAGGTTGCCATTTTTATTTAGTTGAAAAGTAAACATTAAAATATTACGCCCTTTTGATTGGCTACATCTGACTAGATTGTAGAAAATAGAACCATTTCTATTTCTACTATTCAGTCGCAGATATGATCCCAGACTTTTTGAAGATCATAAGAATGCTCACAAGACAGCTGACCACTAATGGGACTCAAAGATTTGGATATTTGACAAAATCAAATTGGCGACCGATCATAAGTGCAACCTAAGCTTAGCTTGAGCTGTGTGATTAGGGTGTAGGTATCCCTTTAGAAGAGTGTAATCATAAAAACTTGAAGGTATAAAGTCCTGGTTTCAACCAAACTTGAGACCAAGTCGATATATACGACAGAAACCTGGACCTTGTCATCAGCCATTCATATTCAATTGAAATGGTCTCTTTAGAAACAGACGTTTTATCTAACTCATACATAGAAACGAAAAAAATTAATCCTCTTCTATTCAAGTCTGTTGAATCATCATAGCCAAGATCAACAATTTTTAATGGAATAATTTATTTTTTTTGAACACCATGAACCTTGCAAATTCCCATGATTATACCACTATAAATATTCTAAAACTTTTGATTACAAAAAAATTTTCAATGAATTTCCCCAAAAAAACTCTGTAAATGTTGTGTCAGTGCTATTAGACACACTTTCTGATATAAAACCTAACAATTGTATACATACACCTTTCCAAATTTTTGGGTATTTCATTATGAAATATTAGCAGAGATATACACACACACTATTTTTCAGCAGACAGAATAATGCCAATAAGTTGACAGCAATTTTTTGATTAAATGAAGTATTATGAATCAGGGCTTTTCAAAGTTGGGGTCAGAACACTTTCTGGGGGTGCCATGAAGATTATTTATATAATGATTTGACAAGTACATAATCAACCACAAACCTGTCTTCTTTCAAAGATGAATTTCCATCCTTTACAGTTGATTTATGATAAACCTAATTAATGCGATTGTTATGATAAAACCTCGACCTCCCAGCCTTTAGTCTAGTCTTCAATCATTCAATCTGAACACGCAAGTGCAAACCTGTCAAGCACTACAGGATAGATCCAGACCTTTCTGTTTTTAATCATCTTTTATGCTACCTGAGTTGAACTTTGATAGGGGGGGGGGCATCTAAATATAATAAAAGTATTGATTCATCAAAGCTTACTATTTACAAATCAAAGGAAATGAAATGGATAGTGTTCAATTATCCAAGTAATGAGTAAGTAATCAATGCAAGATGAGTGTAAAACTAAAATCAATATATATTAAGTTGCTCAATACGTGTGTTAATAAGCATGATGCCCTTTATTGCAACTGGACTCAGACTGGGTTCCCTTCAGCAGTTAGTAAATAGATTAAAACTGTCATTGTAAGTAAATTGGACCACCCTCCAGCAATGTAAACATAAAAAGAAAAATCAAAAAATTGTACAAATTTATACAATATCTTCATCCTCTTCGCAAGAATTCAAAAAAAAAAAAAAAAAAAAAAAAATCTTAGATCCATGAGTATTTTTCATTCGAGAAATATAAATTATCTATCAACAGCAACCTGTCAAGCTTTAAAATACCACAATCAAGGACCATAAGCAAAGAAATAATTTGACAATATGAATTAGATATCAATGACTTATCTAATTGGTATTCTATCTAAGAGTCCATTATACTGTTTTATTCGAAGAGATTTACAAAAAAAAAAAAAAAAATGAAAATCAGAGTTTGTGACCTTTTCTGTATATTATCTGCATACTTATGTATAGTATTTGCTTTAAATTTTTTCATCCTAAAGTAAGTATTGTAGCTAGAACTAGTTCAACATGCAGTTGGTTAACAGGCGTTAAGCTGATTATTACAGGGCTGCTATCTAGAACCAAAGGACAGAATTTATAACCATTTTTTGCCACTCATCTTGACATCACCATTAATTTGGTAGATACTTCCTAATTCATAGTTTGGAATACAACTACAATCTGTTCTCACTTATCTACAAAATGTAAAAAGGGCTGAATACATATACGTTTCAATAATCAATAAGACACCAGATAATAGCTTATAAATCAATCTCACAAGATCTCCAGTATCAAAAACATAATGTTTACATTCTCTTGTTTATATTAGTAATGAGGGTTTTACTCACATATCCTCACTTGCAATAGCTCTCACATTCTTTACTATTCTTTTACATCTTTATTATGCCAATTTTATAAAACAATTTCCAAAAAAGAGATTGAGGGTAATTCCAATGAATATACTTTCAAATAATAACTGCTTAAACAATAGGTGATTTCGTTGAAATCCTAGTTTTTTTTTTTCATGTCCTAAGAACAAAATAGAAGCGACCTATTTCTCTTAGAAATTTAGAAAACAGTAAAGGAATAAAAAATTTTTAAAAACTGAAAAGAAAATATAAGTATTTAAATCTTTACATGAATCATCAATTTCAGAAAAAGAGAGAGAAAAATAAGGAATTCCAAAAATACTGTCAGTTCACCCAGAGCTCCCCAGGTTACCTTCTCAGATTCTCCCAAGTGGAAAGAGGAGAAAAAAAAAAAAATGAAAAAATTTAAGCTGCTCTTATACCAAACTTTTGGAGGAATCACAAATATTAGGTCCGTAATAGCTTCAAAATTATACTCAATATCATGTATTCTATTCTCTTCATCCTAACTCTTATATTCATAGCTTCTTTGAAATGGCATATACTGCTTTGAAACTTGGTGAAGAGTTAAAAAAGCAAGCAGATAAGTCGTATTTTTCCTCCTACAGGCTTGAGAAATAACCAAAAATCCAAAACATAAAAAGAGAATGCCCACCTCAAGAGCTTTCCACTCAAACAGCATGATAGATGAAATACTCATAGTTCCCCCTGCTACCTATGATTTATGACATATTAGGTCATGCGTATGCAGTAATCATATATATTACTGTTATAAGAGTATTAGAATAATTGTTTGAAATGTGCTTGATTTTCAAATGTACTCAACATAGCCTATTTTCCTATCCTCATTTGACCATGTGGGCAATTAACTATTGTTATCATATTTTTATTGTTATCTTACATATCTGAAGATGGTCTGACAAAGGATTGGTGTTGTTGCTGAGCTTCCTGGTAGAGTTATGATTTTTGATAACCAACTACAGAGGCTGAAAAATTCTTGGTCCAATCCACTTCCTGAAATCTGTAGCTAGAAAGAATAACATTTTACAGGACCCTTGCATTTTCTATAAAATTTGTTTCTAGATTGTTCTTGGTTAGGCCAAGGCCAAAAACTTTTCTGTACTCCTATAAATTAAAAATTCAAAATTGTGTTAGTGTCTCATAGTCATACAGTGAGCAACAACTATCTGTTCACCAAAATATTATACTACTATATTCAAATATCATGTAGCATATTTTGTTTTAAAAAGATTTTTAAAATTGTAATTTTTTAAAGTCAAACTAATGATTTTGCAATAAATAGATGTTTTCTTATAGCAATAGGGACCCCGACACCAATAAAATGTGGTTTGTTATAACGCGGATATAAGGTGGATGGTTGTTGGATCCCAACATTTTTACCAATACTATCGCCCACAAAATCGTGAATAAAAACAGAATTTCTCTATGAGCCTTTAAGCCCCAAATTTCAGGTAGAGTGCTATTTTACTACACTGTAAGCTCATTTGTTGACAGACATGGAGGCCTGTATCTTCAGATAAATACAATTTGACAAGATAAAAAAGAAAAAAAATGCTCCAAGACACCAGTAGATGTCACAACCACAAATAATAAGTTTAATGTAGGAGCCCTATGTGTTTTTAAGTGATTAAGTTTACCTAAACTAGACACTATGAAAGATAAATGACAATAATAAAGTAGAACAATTATATAACAATGTATAAAATTTATATGATGGATAGAAGATGCGTTCTTACCATAGACATTAGCAAGCTTAGCATACAAGTCTTCCCTTGTATCAAGACAAGAACTTCCAGCTTTTCAATGAAAGGAAGCACTTCACAACTTTTTTGCAAATCAGAATATGCCAGCACTCACGACTCGAGATCATTATCTAGTAAAACATGATTAATTATTTCTGAGGAACTAATCGCCATCTGAGTGGAAAGAGGGATACCTCATCAAAGCCCCTGAAGGAGGATGACAACACTGCCATTCATCCCAGGTAAGATTTTCAATAAAATCCTCCTGGACAGGGCAAATGATGCAGTCAATCCACAGTTCAAGGATCAACAGCCTGGTTTTTGCAAGAATAGATCCTGTGCTGACCAAATCACAATGCTCTGAATCATGCTACAACAGTCATAGGAGTGGAATTAACTTATGTCAACTTTGTTGACTATGAGAAGGCGTTTGACGGTATAAATAGGGAAACCCTCTTTAAGCTACTGAGACAGGGGGGGGGGGGCAGTGAAAATCACTAACGTCAGGAATTTCCATATCAAATAACTCCCCACAAAAAAAAAACAAACAAAAAAACGAAATATCATGTGCTTTAATATCAAGCATATGGAAAAATCACATATCAGGTTTATATCCCTATGTTTTAAAATCTTATACATTTTGCCGAAAAAACCTTTCTATCCAGCCTGATATTCACAGTTCCTTTGAAATGGCATGCACAGGTTTGAGACTTCGTGATTAGGGCTATTTCTGCAGAATTCAAGAGATTAGGCATATCCCATGTACTTTTCCTCTTACAAGACTGGAATGGACAAAAAATCTTTTGTGTAAAAAGACAACATCCACTTTGAACAGTATGCAAGATAAACTACTCAGAGTTTTTTCCTGTCATTAATAACGTATTAGATCATGTGCATGCAGTAACCATATTTATTACTGTGTCAGAATGATTGTTTGAAAAGTGCTGAATTTTCAGAATTGCTTGGTTTTCATATCCTCATTTGACCATGAAGGTATCATTTCTATATTTGTACCATGCATTCTCATATATCCGAAGATGAAGTGACAAAAATCTAGCGTTGTTGCTGATCTTGTGTAATTGTGATTTGATAATGTATGTGGGGTGGGGGTGAACTGAAAAATTCTTGGCTTGATGTACTTCCAAAATCCAAGTTATTTTGTCACTGGAAAGAGTGTCTTTCAGATATTATGAAGTGCTTATCTGCAGGATCTCTGCACTTTGAAAAAAGATTTGTTTCTTAGTTGGGCTGAGAACTTTTCAGCAAACCCCTCATTTTGAATATTCAAAACTGCATACATATCTCTAATTGACTTATAAAGTGAGCAAAAACAATTTTTTTGCTGAAATATCAATAAGATATTGTCTTCATCAAATTTATGCAGCTACTTGACATTCAGATGATTCACATTTTGGCGTGAAATTGACACCTAAGAAAAAAGCCCAAAGCTTGATGAAAGATAATTGTTGTCAATTTATTGAAGAATTTTCTTTTCCAAATTTCAGGAAAATTTTTTTTTTTCATGATACCTAACCGCTTCTCATCAATTTCATTGATGTTTTTGTTTGCTGCATCATAAGATCTAAAAACAATGTACTGTATCAAGGCTGGCAGCTTTTAGACAGACGAATGTTGGCAATCATTACAACTTATTATGTGTATCATCAGGGTACCTAATGTTCAAGGTAGTAGTGCTTGCAACTACACAATTAGTTTCTGTGACCAGGACAAAATCCACTCTCTTCCCAAAATAACTAAAATTAATACCTAAGTATTGCAATGTCCTGCCAAGTGTGTTTTTGTAATATGTCATGCAAGTCAGTGTATCATTTGTGATACTGATGTCTCAAAGTCAAAAACAGAGCACATTTCAAACAATCATTCTGACACTCCTGTGATATTAATAAAGATGGTTACTGCATACATGGTATAGATTATACGAGAAAAAAAATCTATGAAAGCTATATCTTGCATACTGTTGAAATGAGAAGCTCTCGAGTAGGTGTTGTCTTTTCATGCTATGTTTTTCAGCCATTTCCAGAGCAGTGTATGATTTGAATTCTATAGAAAAAGTTAGACCTAGTCACAAAGTCTCAAAGCTGTACATGCCATATCAGAGGTTGAACAGATGGGCTCATTTGGCAAAAAACATAAAATTTCCAAACCATGAGAGATACATAACTAATATTTTGGATTCCTCTACAAGTTTAATGTGATTTTTACAGGGGGATCTGAGAGGATGCCAAGGGGAAGGTTGCTAAAACTGGGTGAATGAGGACATCCACTGAACACTCTGGACACAGTTGAATGACCTTGACTTTGCTGATGATCTTGCCCATCTTTCCAACAAACACCCACAACAGATGCAAAAGATCAACACTGTTACATTGAATTCAGTCTGCCTTGTCCTCAAGATCCACCAAGGGAAGAGCATGATCTGCAAGGTCAATATAGCACTGGCAGAGGTGAAGAGTTTCAAGTACTTAGCCAGTATTGTTGACAAACTCGGTGGGACAGATGCCAATGTAAAGGTCAGGATTTCCATCAACTGAAAAATGTCCGGAGATTCTCAGATCTGACAACCAACACCAAGATCAGGATCTTCAGTACTAGTGTGAAGCCTGTTATGCTGTATGGAGCAGAGACCTGGAGAACAACTGTTACTGCAATGAGGAGGATCCAGACATTCACCAAAACCTGCCTTAGGAGGATTCTAAAAATTTGTTGGCCAGATATTATCAGCAACAAAAAACTGTGGCAACAAACAAGAGAGTAGCTTTGCAGAGAAAGAAATCCTCTGATCACAGGTAACTGAAACTTTGGATAAGAGAGTAACTACTGTATACATGAAAAGTTTATTTCTTCATACTCAAGATGAAAATAATTATTCCTTGAAAGTATCAATGCATATCTACTTACTACTCTTATCTTATAGATAGATATTAAATCCAAATAAATCAGATTTATAAACACAATTTAGACCTACTATAATGAAGAATCGCTTATTACATGGTTTGAGCATGAACTCCAATTAGGCTCTCAAAATGATAGCTGAATATAGAAATAGAAAGACCACTACTGAATCAGAAACATTTCAGTAGTCAATAAATGAACCTCATTGCCACTTTCCTTTTCATCTAACGCTAAAAAGATTATTGATATATTTTCATATTTATTGAAAATTTGGTGGCAGTTTCACTGTGTGGGAGTGCAAGATGAAAATGTAGCCTCATCACAT
Source organism: Thysanoteuthis rhombus (assembly GCA_963457665.1). NCBI lineage: Eukaryota > Metazoa > Mollusca > Cephalopoda > Oegopsida > Thysanoteuthidae > Thysanoteuthis > Thysanoteuthis major. The sequence goes on from OY735215.1 coordinate 14,631,748, forward strand.
ATTCTTGTATTCACAAAACATTCCAGTCATTACCCATGAGCCAAGAAATGAAACATTAATTCAATGATGAGAAATTTGAATTAATGGACCAGAAAATAATGTCAAGTTTCAAATTCAGCTAGACAGTCAAGACAACGTTTTGTATCATCCAATATGAAATGATTGGCATTCTTCATTTTTCAAACTGGTAGCTTGTGCCAACAAAGGAATCTAGTGTACAGCAGTACTATCCAAACACTGGTTCCTCTCAGTCCTATGTTGTTGTTGATACAGGCAACTAATTCTAGTTAGTTGGTTATGTAAAATAATATCAAGTTACTCTTTTTAATAATGAACAATATTTTAGCACTCTTCCAACACTCCAGTATATACAAATGAAACTATCTTTAGCATACCTTTATCTTTAATCCTTGTAGAAAAGTTCCTGCTCTCAGAGTATTATCTACAAAAATGGCCACATCATTGTTAAAATAGAAGGCAATTAATTAAGTCAGCAGTACACTTTCTTGTGGATGATGCTGTTTTTATTTTTTAAGACAACTTCCCCAAACAGAATTCTTAGTATTAGAGTCACTTGCATCAGAGCAATTCTTACTTATACAAGCAATAAAGACATTTATGGTATTGTCATGACTTTTTCATTTAAGGACATGATTGTAAACAATGAAAAATTATGTACGTACTTGACTTCTACTTCTGGTTTATTATGTCTTTCTACAACCTGCGATTCAAAATTCTGCAAGCACATGGCTGCTGTTAGTGTGTGCTTCACAGCTGTAAGGTAAGGTCGTAAAGTTGCGGCCTGAAAAAAAACAAAACAAAATCAAAGATTTTAAAAAATCGTTTTGTATGCAGAGAAACATTAAACAACTTTATCAATAGGATATCAAATATGCCTGAAACTAAGAAAGGGTAAACGATAACAGAACACTCAGTCAAAATCTTAATCTTAAATCATATTAGTAAAATATAGTTTTTTTTTTATGTCCAACACCGACCGACATGCAATGGCATTAAAACATGCTATTTCAAATGCAAACATAATATTTTAAGAAACACAAAGTGTCAAAGACGAATATCTCGTAAGCACTTAAAGCGTTTACTCAGCTAATTCCATTGACACTCACTAAAAACTAAATGAAAATCAGCTCATGGATAGATACGATGTAGGGGAGTTAACTGTGAAAATTTCGAATTTTCCATATGTTTTGGTGTATCGTCTTCTGGTGTGGACAAGTAGCTACGATCTAGGGGGTGGTGACATGGATCCGGCCCAAAATTGAGGCACTTCTGCATCCCGTTATTGCCAACAAAATTTAATAGAAAACTTCTGGATATATAGACGGACGCGGATGATACTCCTGCTGCCTGTGAGAAAGGCGCAAGTTCTTAGTCTGTTGTTACAAACGTTGCCACCCCCTTTTTTATAGACTAGCATTTGACACAGAACTGACTCATAATATACATCCTAATCATTTACAAATTACTCAGTTATAATTATGTCTCTAAGTGTTCTCAATACAAGCGTAGTGTTCCGTAGTTCAAGTTATATTAGTAATTTTTAGACCATAACGTTTGCTAGGGAGAGAGTGTAAATTAGAAAATTGATCTGTATTCAAATGATTGGGGGAGGGAGACTTGAATCTGGCACGAGGTTTCTTCCTACAAACGTCTGGCCGAATTCATCCAAAACTCAAGTGATAACTTTCAAACACAACGCAAAGCAGAGAAGTCAATTTTTTAAATCACCTACATAATAAGAAAAAATAACAGAACTGCAACAGATACGTAATAATGAAACGGACATCCTAACACTAAAAAATTGGCCTAAAGTAAGCAATTCCTATCCTGAATGAATCATCATGCCATTGTACAAAAATAAAATTGAATTAATTTTTCCTTTCCGTTTTTATTTTTTTCCTTTTACTTGAATGAGTCAGCTTTCTCTGACGGTCGGTACACTTCATTGTTTTTTTTTTAGCAGGCTGAGGAGAGTGAAAAATAATATCCTTCCGAAGTTGCATAGCCTACTTGCGTCGATGTTCAAGTCATAAAGCCTGAAAGAAGATAAATAGGAGTCTGGTCTGCAGGCCTATCTAAATCTGAGGAGGATGTGATGAGAGACAATCATGGCATTGTGTTGCACAAATTTTAAATGATGAAAGCAAGAGAAAATCAGATAGAAGAGGGCGTGGTCAATTAGATTAAGCACAAAAATAACAACATCAAATGTATAAAATTAAAACATCGAACAAAAAATATAGTTACAGAGCTGTGCAAGAAACATTTGGTAAAATAAAACTTAAGCTGTAAAAAGTTGAACTAAAATAGCTGACAATCCTATCCTTATAGTTTTTTAAAATCAACTTTCAACTAGTTTCATCCATGTCCGGGATAGCGAATCAAAAGTTCATTCGACAGATTTTTCAGGGTCAGTTAAAAAATCTATTTATAATGATGAGGAATGTCTATTAAACATTTCGGTCTCAACTTCAGACTATTTATCAAATTATAACAGTGAAACTAATGAAATAGAAAGGATTAAATGACGTGAATAGGTGGGGCCCAACTAAAATACTCCATAAGCAACTTGGTTGTTTGTTACAACAGGAACAAGTTAGGGAGTTCTATGATTATGAAATAATCGCATTATTCTGAATAGAACTTTACAAACACTTATAACTTACAAAATAATGTACATAAGTCTGAGCATGTTATATTTTTCTATTTTTATCAGAATTAAATACAAGTTAATATCAAGAGCTTGAGAACTCATCAACTTAATTACAAAAAAAAAACAAAAACAATATTCCAGTGTCAGACACTAACAGTCTCCGAGAAACAATGCCAAACATAATGGTTAAAACTGTATCAGCTTGGATTTTAAAATGGTTACGATGGCCAGGTTTGAATTAAAAGAAACTAAAGAAAAAATAACAAAAAACTTGTCTAAAACAGTGGCTTGTCTGTTTCATAGGCTTTTTTGGGGTGAGGTCTTCTTTGTACACTACTGACATCGAGAAATCAATCAGCACAGCATAAGAAAATTGACACTATTTTTTGCTAATCAAATGACAAAAAAATATCAGCAAACCCGTTAAATGCTAAGGAAAATGTATCTTGGGCCAAAAAATGATTTTACTCACCATTGTAATTATCTAATACAGTAGAAGAAGAGAAAAGAGTACTACTCTTCCTTCTTTGACAATTCAGATACCACCACGCGCATGACCGGAAGATACACACATTGCCTCGGCTGCTGCTGCTGCTGCTATGTCACACGTCACTGCTGTCGTTCTACAAAGGGATGTTACTCCATTGGGAAGCAGATAGTGGCCAACTTGAAACACTTGATAATTCTTCATAAGAATGAATCTAATGTAGGAGGAAACTGCAAACTATTTTATTCAAACACTGGTTGACTTTCCTCAAACATACCTTGTCCTACTAAGTGGTACCAGCGTTGCCTATTTAGATATTTCATAGCTCAGTTTTTGTTGCGTTTAGAAATAAGAAATTGTTTTTTGATATTGGATATAAGTTTAGATAATTTCCAGAACAACAAAGAGATAACATGCCGATAAAATGCATGAAACCCATCTTCCTTTGTCCATTGCCCAGCCTTCCACAAAATTTCACTGAAATTATTGAGAACTTTTGGAGATATTGCCCTGTGTACATATAGCTATGATGTGGAGGGGTAATCATTTGGTAAGGTCTGTATTTCTAAAGAAGAATGTTTGAGAAGTTTTGGAGATATTGTGTGATGTGAATGATTTGCTACGATGCAGGGGATATAACAGTGAAAAATTCCTGGATCCATTCAGAAATGTAAACACATCTTCCTTTGTCCAATGCCCAACCTAACAAAAATTTTCATAAATTCTTTCCAAAATGTAAACACCTCTTCCTTAGTCCATGGCCCATCCTTTCACCAGAATTCATTGAGAACTCTTGGAAATTATGTGCACATTTAGCTACTATGTAGGGTGGAGGACGCAACCATAGAAAATCCCTGGATCTACCCAGTATTTGTAAAGAAGAACTTTTGAAAAGTTTCGAAGATACTGTGCTGTGTATGCTGGTAACAATCAATAATTCCTGGATTCCTCACAAAATCTTAACATTTTTCTTTAGTATATTGCCCAATTTTCCACAAAATTTCACAGAAATTCATTGAATACAGTTGGATATATTGCCCTGTGTATATATAGTCACTACGTGGGGGGAATAATCTTTGAAAATTCCTGGAACTGCCCAAAACACAACTTCCTTAGTCCATTGCCCACCCTTTGAGAAAATTTGACTGAAATTCATCAAGAACTTTTGGGGATATTGCGCCACATATGTATAGGTATGATATAGGGAAAAGTAATTGTGAAAAATCTCTGGATCCATCCCAGAATGTTACCTTTTTTCTTTACTTCCCCACCCTTCAAGAAAATTTCACTGAAAACAGATGGAAAATGTTTGGCGATATTACGCTGCTTGCATATAGCTACGATACAGGGAAGTAACTGTGAAAAATTTCGGGATCTGTTCAAAAATGTAAGCACATCCTCCAAAGCCTATTGCCCAACCTTCCACAAAATTTCTATTCTAGATATTCTAGTGTGTACATGAAGCTACAAAGCAGAAAGGTAACTGTGAAAATTCAAAATACAAACACTCCTCTAAGTATAATCCCATAAAATTTCATTGAGATTTATTGAGAACTTTTGGAGATAATGTGCTGTGCACATACAGCAACCATATAGGGGAGGTAAATGTGAAAACTCCTGAATCAGTCCTAAAATTTAAATACATCTTCCTTAATCCATTCCCCGTCCTTCTATGAAATTTCACTGAGAACTTTTGGAAATGTTGTGTTGTGTAAATTTAGCTACAATGGAGGATGGAGAGGGTGACCATGGAAAATCCCTGATCCATCTCAAAATAAAAACCTTTCTTGGCCCATTGGCAATGCTTCCACAAAATTGCATTGAAATCCATTCAGAAATTTTAGAGATATCCTGTGGATGAAAATCACCAGTTTTGAATTATTATTACATTGTAAAGAGAACCAATAGAACCCCATCTCTAAAAACCCCACAAACTATTTTTCTCAAACTGTACATAAGCACAAAACACAGCATTCAGACACACTGTTTAGTGTCAGAACGGCATTGATAACCAAAAAACTGTAAGAGGAGAAGAGGTATCAATATAGGAATAAAAATACATACAAGAACAATAGTTTGATTTGCACTAACGTGCAATCAAACTAATGAAAATATGCAGAAGTACAATAGTTTGATATACCAATATGCAATCAATCTAATTAACGAAAATAAATTTAGTCCATTGAAATAAGAAGCTTTCTTAAAAGAAGTCATCGATTTCAAATTCCTCTATTTGTGATTCATTTAGAGAAGTAAGTGAACGTGCTACGTCTCAATTATTATCTTATTCAAATGCAGAGATAGGAAAGGTATTTAGGGCCATGAATTATGTCAAATCAAAGGACAGAAATAAAATTCAATTAGTCCTTTTAAATGCAATTTCCTTGAATAAAGCTAGTCTATTTATGTTAGAGAAATATTTCAGCACTTATCACCTAAAGTATTAAAGAAAATAGGAACACTGACATCATGTAATAAATCTCTTGGAAATGAAGTTTCTTCCCAATCAGGTCCACTTGTAAAGCTGAAGTTGAAAAGAACAATGATTTTTTGTTTTATTCAATTTGAAAAAAAAATGTTGTACTCAATCCTTTTTTTGTTCATCTGAGTGATTCTACATTCTATGAAACCTTTGATGCATGTCTCAGTTTTTTTAAATCATTTCAATTCAATCAAATCTTGTGTCAACTTTGTTGACTTGTTACCGTTGCAGCTGAACTAAAGTGTATGAAGCGATCCAAGATACAAGGGAGGTAATTTAATATTTTGAATGTGGTGACATTAGGGTTTTAGCCAACTAATTAGCTGATTAGCCCCAAGAAAAGTGAATAGCTAAATGAATTTAATCTAATAATTTTTTTATTAGATTTTTATTGTTATTTTTTTATTTTATGATATAGCATGCAGTGAATGAAGATGCTTTTGGTTATTTTTTGATTCAACTTGGGATATAAAAATATCAATCGATTTATTCAATGCTACTGGTAACAAGTCAGGAGCACATACTTAGAAATTTTACCTTACAAGATGATTAATTATTCACTTACTGTCAGGACAAATGAAAACATATAATAGGAACAATAAGTAGACAATTAAATGATTGGTTGAAGTATGCATTCTTCTATGGCTGGGTTATAGAATGATATGAAAAATTATCAGACACTTAATGATTAAATAAATGTAACCCTGCAGAGAAATCTCTAAGTGAAGAAGTATTAGATTTTTAAGACTATACACTCATTCAAAAGAATTAGAGAAATGGTCAGAAACATGGAAACTACATTTCAATTCAGACAAATGTTGAGTAATGTATACAAAAAAAACTATTACATGAATGATAAAAATCTAAAACTACTGAACAAGAAAAAGATCTATGCATAATTATAACATCAAAATTTTAAATCCATAACCATATATCAAAAACTAATTTAAAAAAGCTGAAAAAATAACTGAAATAATTAGCAGGTTTGATTTCCTTGATATAAATACATTTCAAATATTATACACAATACATATGACCCCAACTAGAATATGCAGTGCAAGCATGGTCCAAAAAAATTCTTCTCACAAAGTGTTATCAACAATTGGAACAAATTAATGAATCAAGATCAAGATATGATAGAAACTTGAACAGTAAACAATTGTAAGAATAAATACAATTACTACACAACTAATAAAAAAATCAACAAATCAAAAACTTGAGAATATCCAAAGAAGAGCAACAGGAAATGTTTTTTTTAATTGTAAAAGTAAGATACAAGCAGAAATTTGTGCATACTTTTATTTGCTAAATATTTTATCTCATCTTATTTTATTAGTTGTTATTTTGTAGGTTCTGATGAAAATGCCCATTTCTCAAGAGCTGCAGCAAAGTGGGATATTGTCAAAATGGCTGAATCAGGTCAATCGTTTTTAGATATCACTTGTGTGCTGGATTTGAATGATCACACTGTCTGCAGAATTATAGCAAAGCATTGTGAGATTAGTACCATGCAGAATGTGCAGTGTTGTGGCTGACTAAGGAAGACTTGTAAGTATTTTGATAGAAAGATGAAAATTATCTCATTATGTGACTGCTCCAAAAATCTTGAATGAGATGTTCAAGGATGAGGAATTCCCAATTCATTTTGCACTGTAAGGTGATAGCTACAAGATAGTTAAAAGATTGTGTCACAGTAATAAGCAATTTACCAGTTCTGTCAAACATAAAAATGTCTTTCTTTTGCCAAAAAACATGAGTATTGGAGCCATGTTCTGTGGTCCAATGAATCAAAGTCCCATATGATTGTATCAGATGGTGTCAGGTATGTTAGTATAAGACCAGTGAGTTTTTTGATACCAAATGTATTTGTGGCACTGCTTATGAATCTCCAACCTACTTTTTTTCATTAGAAATGGTTGTGAGAACATTATATTATTGCGAAGGATAATGAGATAAAAATGTTTGAAAAATATTGATTTAACTTATTTTTTGAAAAGAATAACAAACTTTTCTTTATAAGCAAGTTTTGAGTTTGCAGATGAGTGAAATATTTTTTAGTGCAGAATTCTTGCCCAGTAATATTTTTTTGTGAACTTCTTACTCCAAAATGATTTATAGCACAAGTTCTTCATGGTTTAAAGAGCAGCAAAAACACTAAGTATCAAATATATCCATCAAATTTCAAATGTGTATGCACTAACAATACAAAGGATGATACTATGATAGATCAGGGAAAACTAACCTTCTAAAAAAAGATTTTGAATGTTATGGGCAAGTCCACCTGCTGGAATTCCACACTTAGCTAAGCAGCCATTTCAGCATGTGACCCTGTCACCAACATTCAACATCTATGCACTTCGACACTTCTACCTGGTTGAAAACACTTTGGATTCACCTATGAAATTTTTTAGAATCAAGATCTAAGACACATTCAATAAGTCTATCTACAAGGAATGTGCTCACAAAAATGTATGACTTTGGTCGGCTTAAGTCAACACTTTTGGGAAAGTATCTTAAAATATCAATGTCCAGCCTCAAAAAGCTATTTAGCTGCATCTAGTTTTTTCTATTTTTTTAAAATAGGCTCTACAGCAAATATTATTTCGAGGACTTGTGATTCACATGCACATCATATCTTGAAATAATTTAGATGTCTTTTATTCACCTCAATTGTTGAGTGGCAGATCTGAATGAAGCATTAGAACTAGTTAACTAGGGCTATTTAGTATTTGGCTTTGTCATAAGTCAACTCTTGTGAACACTATTTTAAACCAAAATATTCTTTGTTAACTACATGGTAGGTATAAATATTTTGAATAATGTTGGCTGAATAGTGTAAAAATTTATAAGAAATATTGTTCTTGTTTTGTGTGGGAGAGTGTAGAAAATAGCTGCTGTTTAAATGTGGTGAGAAGATGTTGGTGAAGACAAAGGATTTTGCTTCCAAACAGTGTGGTGGTTCTCACCATGCGCTGACGTCACAAGAAATGTTGAAGGAGGAAGGGAGATGTATAGAGAACATGCACACCAAGTACAAAAGTGGATGCAGATATAAGACAGAGTGAAAAAGACACATACAAATATTTAGATGTGAAATATGAGAGATACATTTAATGCATAAATAAAGAATGTAAATGGAATACCTGTAATGAAAACTTTTTGCAATCAATCATATAAAGAGAAGAGAAGAGACCTGTTAGGTTTAGCTTATTCCTATACATAAAAATGAATAGGATAGAATAAGAATATAAGGGACATGAGATATAACGGGTCTAATGTCATTTGGTTTATGTATCGAATGGAGCCTGGTGAGTTGTGCCTGTTATAATGAGTGGTATAGTTGACTATGCTAGATTATAAAAAGGCAGTTTGTTCAGGATAGGTGCAAGGGGGAGCTAAAGAGGCGAAATAATGAACGCAGTGTGTACGTGGTTGCCAAAATAGTAGTGGCAGTATTTGTATTTAATAGTTATGAAGTTCTTGCAAGACAATATATATGGAGTCAGAGTCAAAGAATAGAAACTTAGCTGGCAGCAAGTTTAGAGAGAGGGAAAGGAAGATAAGGCAACCAGCAGGAATGCTGAGGCAACAAAGGCATAACCGGTTAGAAGTGCCAGGGCCGATGAGTGATTGACCACGTGTATTCAGAGCTCTTAGAGGGAGTTGTCATTGACAGTGACACTTTATATACCTAGCTAAAACAAGGGTTTTGTATCGAATTCCTGACTAAAATATAGGGGTCACCACAAATTGAAAGTGTTTTTGGCCTTAAAATTATTCAAATTTTCATGAAAATTACTTTCTTTTCTCTATGTATAGAAAAAATGCCATTGAAAAGCAAATGTTTTGAAGAAGAAAAACGTTGAGGGAAAGGAAGAAGAAACTCATGACATCTCTATGCTAAATGCAATTATAAGTATGATGGTTCCTACATTGTATGAGGGAGAGTAGGAATGGTTGTTGATTCTAAGGATAAAGGAATTTGTCCCCGTGTGCTTTGAGTTTACCGCCACATGCTGACATCACTATAAATGTTAATGAAAGAAGGCAATCATGACAGAAAGAAGAGAGAATCTAGTTATGCCAGGTATAAGTATGCATGCAGAGATTAAACAGAGTTTTTAATCATAACAAAGACACATTCAAATGTTTAGAAAAATGAATAGGATGTACATTTAACGATTTGACAAGTTAGTCATTTATAATGATACATATAAAGCTGAAAGAAAAATTCATGTAAACATTAGTAAGATCAATTGTGATAGAAGAGGCCTGTTTAGGTCAGATTACTATGTGGTATCTTTATAGAGAAGGAGAGAATTGGTTATGAATTATTAAGGAAGGATATTAGATTCATGATAGAATGGGTATATTGTGTAAATCTGTAGTAAGGTAGAAGGAGAAAATAGTGTCTAAGCAAAAGGTAGTAGCTCTGTGCAAAGTAATTGTAGTAGCCATGCATTAATGAAGTGGAGTTAACTGAATTGCTTTGAATCTATAAGGCTTGGTATTTTGAAGACCAAAGAATAATTATGGAGACTGGTTTATCAGCGGCTTGCCTAACTGCCAAGTTGGGGGCAGTGTATAACACCCGAATTCATGATCTCTGATGAGCAACCTGGGAGCCAATCTCAGATGCTGAAAACCACACGATGGAAAGACTATTCAAGTCACAGAGATCACATGGGGTTTAACCCATGTGCACTTCCTGATGTAAGGAGAGTTAGAAGACAGAAGATAATCATGACTGTTTTGAAGTAAATGCATTTTTATTTCAATCACGAAGATGGAGATGTAAATATGCATTTTTGAGCAAGAGAAGAGAACATGATTTAGTGGTTGAGCATATAAGAGACACCTCAACATCTGTGAAATGAAATTAACAATGTTTAGAACAGTGATTGGTCTCAGTGGAAAAACACTGAAGTTCAAATCAGCCAGGAGGCCGGTAAAATAATACCAATCTGAGAGAGAAGGAAAGGAAGAGAGAGAAAAAGGGAAGTAACTGACTAAGAAAGTCGCTGCTTCAAATGAGTGAGTGAACACGTACATTCAGAGCTTTAGTAGATGGTAGGTGAAGGAAGTGACGTTTTGCATATTTGACAAGATTTAAGGTTTTGTATTTAAAGTCAATACTTATTTATTTTTGTATTTAATTCGAACTAAAAATAAAGGATCTACTATACAAACATAATCTCAATAAACTCAATAAAATAAATGATATTTCAATCTATATAATTCATTGTAATATTTTTAATGAAATAAGAAATACTTTCATTTACTCAATGTATAAAGTATTATATTTTCATAAAAAGATTTCCCTGTTTTGCTAAACTTAATTCAGATTTTTTAAAAACTTATAATTCTGTAATATAACAAAGAAACAAACAAAAGAATATTTATTTCAGTCATCTCCTTTATTTTTTGCAAAATTCAACGCTCTTACATGCTTGGTGTTGATGAGATCAATATAATACAGTGAAAAATTTGTCACAAAATCCTATGCTCTTTTACCCCTGTACAGTAAGAATATATACCTCTATTGTAAGTGAACTATGGAGGTATGAAAGTTCTCCATAATATAAGATTGGGTTTTGAATTGAAAATATTGAAAGCTGACTCCATTGTTTGGTTCATATGTGTAAGAGATCATAGTGATAAAATAACACAGTCCTTAGGAAAATGAATTACATTTATCTCATTCAATCAAAAAAAATACGCATGTAACATGATCTTTATAAGTGAATTGTTCTATCAATGTTTTTGTGTGTGCTGCAAAAAAAGAGTGTGTAAAGTGAAGTCTATCATTCTGATGTAGTGTGTATGTCAAAAATAGTAATGTTTTTGTTTAGGTCTTTGTAGACAAGGTATAATGAATTGGTTTTAATAGATTTTCCTATGGTTTTCACATGTTTTGGAGAACCTGAGAGCTATCAGCTCACACATCTATCCTGTGTTGTATCAAAATAGGAAGCGGCATGTGACTATGTTTAGGATCCTATTAGGCTGTGCTTTTTTTAGCCACCGAACTGTGAACATTCTACCTATTTTCATTCACTCTGGAGAGAATGATAAAATTTTATTTATTCTAATTTACTCATGACACTTGAAGGGCCTTACTGACCTATGGGGGCTCGTCATCATACTCCACACAACTATGTTCTAAATATCAAGAAATGGGAATCTACTTCATTTAGACTGCATCAATATTGAGTATTTTTCATTTCAACCCACCACACATGCAATTGAAAACAAAATTTTGTTAGATTTCATTAAAATATGATGAAACCATCTGAATTCTACCAGTGCAGTCACTGTTACTCTGCAGTATCTCTCTTTTGCACTATCATTTTTCCTTTTGGAAACAGATATTTTTGATAATTTTTTATATTTTCTTTATAGTCTGATCGCTCACTGTTTTATTCAAAATATTCCTCCAAAATACCCCCTGTCGTGTGAGATTTTTTTTTAAATACGCAATTATTCAATAGCTATCAATATTTCAAAGAAAATCAGTACAATATCATAAGGAGGGGGTCTAGAAAATTCATGTGAATTAAGGGCCATAACTGTGTTACTTCCGACCATTAAGTTGGTGTTTTGCTGCTGTCATGGACGGGACCTACGACAATGCTCTGATGGGAATTCTACAACAAGAAGGGCAGCTGGGGCCTTTCTTGGATGTTGTTATGGGATTCCTCTATAGAAGGTAAACCCTTGGATCTATTTTAGAATACTGCTCCCACATTTTCGTATAACCAGCTGAACTGAACATGAGAGAGAAAATGAACGTGAAAAAAAAAAAGTTCTTCCTTTTCTTTTTAAATCAATGAATGTTTTGTTTCTATTATTCGCGCCTGTTGAAGAAGCAGTTTAGAAGTGTGAATTGTCCGTCTTATAATAATTTTTTTTCAATTTACTGGTTACTATATAAAAATCGCAGAATTTATCTTCGTAAACACGAATTGAATTATTACACAGGATTGGATTCGCTGAGAAGAAAATAAATGACGAATAAAGAAGAACTCAATCAAATCTATCGGTTAAAAAACTTCTCGAATTAAAAAAGTAGTGATTATGCTATCATTTAATCATTTTGATCCTTTTATGTTCCATTCATTACGGTTAGAATCGAGGAAAGGGTTGTTTCATCTTCAATTCTAGAATGTTGTGTTGATCGCGTTGTCCCCCCCACACACACACACTACAAGTGAAATGTCATGTTTATAGAAAACATTCATTATCAAAGCTTCTCTTCGAATATGTCTCTTGTAGCACTATGCAATTTTGGTGAATGTATTGTATTTATTTAGTTTTTATTTGTCAGTAGCTGTTAAGTATTAATCGCAAAATTTTGCTGAGCAACCTTTTGAAGATTTCTCGAAAGCAACATCTGCACAGCATTCAGTTTCTGTTTCGTTAAAAACATTTTCAATTGAGTTCAATTCGTTGCAGATCCCTTGATACTTAGGGAATTTTGTTTAGATGTAAATTGTAGTGTTTTCTATATATAAAAAACAAAACAAAACATGCAAGCAAGCAAACAAAGTGATATTTTAGAATGATTTTCATAACCCAACCCAGAATAAATTTTAATTATCATCAAAACATTGAAGTGAATTCGAGTTATTGTTTTTGGAAAAGATGGTTTGAAAATTCTTTATTTTAGATTGATTATGTATCAACCTGCATTGTGAATAATGAATGACATTGAAATTGTCTGGATGCTGGGAAAAATTCAATAAATACATATAGCTTCTTCAGTTCATTGATTTTTTTTTTTTGTATCCTCAAGCCAGATTAAGATCTGTTAGTTTAATTTTTTTTTATGTATATAGACGTCAACAGTTAAATATATATATCTGTACTTAGCTGATCGTATGGTAATGGCCTATTTGAAAACACTTTGTCAGAAGCAAATATTTCAATATAACCACTTTTATAGACCAGAAAATAAAATCACTCCTAAACGTATCTCCCTGATAATAAAATCCTATTAATTTACTTATGCAAAAGGCAAAAATGCTCTTTTGTTGTTTTTTTTTGTGCTGTTTATATTGCTTTTACATTCATATGAAAATATCTACCTTATTCAGTTATATTTCTCTATACTCCAAAGCAATTACATAATGACTTCAAGATAAAAGTAACTGAAAATGTAAATTAATCATGACAGAATAAAACTACACTAGTATCAAATTCTATGGAACCATAAACCTGAAGAAAGTGTTGTATTTTATCAACCAATACCATTGCTTTTGATTGATCTTCCTATATGTTCTACTTCATTGCTGATTAATTCTTTTGTATTTCAGGATTATTCTGTAGTTGTTGATACATTATAAAATCGTGTGTATTTACTCATTTCATTTTTTTTGTTTCAGAACTGATTTTTATCATATTTTACGGGACAAATCTGACACAAAAGGTTTTCCACCTGGAATGGCTTTAAATATTCTCCTCAAAGTAAGTATAAACATTACAAATGAACTCTATAAAGACGATATATAAGAAAGCTGTTATAATGAGATAATTATTGTATTGTATTTTTCATTGAATTACCATAGATTTGTTTGACATTAATACCATTTAGCTTATTCAGACATGCATCTACTGGATCAAAGTGAAGACGATTTCAAGAAGTATTCTCATTCTCTCTTTGATGAGACCATATTCAAGATGGCTGGTAGGATTGGAGTCATGCCTCCTCCATTAGTATTATCAGCCATGATTAGACTTGGTTTTCATTTTCTAAATTGCTTCCATTTCTTTCCTCCATAATTGTTTTCGCATATCAGTATCTTTAAACCAATCATCTACACCTTTTCTTTATATTCCAGTCATATCGGAAATTTGAGGACAAAGCAAGAAACAATGACAATTCTTCCGACCCCAAATTAGAGATTGCCTCAAAAGCCAATCAAAACCATGAAGGTAAATTTGTCATTTTATCAAATTTTCACAATAATTTTATTAAATTAGAAGCCCAAGTTTGGTGTATCAGTACCATAAAAAGGACACTGTAGACCTGTTATAATGCAGATTGATATAACACAGAATCGCTTATATTGTGGTTTGAGCATGGAGCCTAATTTTGAAAATCCTAGATTTAACTCTCAAAATAAAAGCTGAGTATAAAAATAGAAAGACCCCAGAGAAATGTTATGCTCAGGGCCAATTATTGTTAAATTTGTCCACGTCAGTAGCACAGAAGTATTGAAATTAGAGAGTCCACTCTGGTCATTGCTGGCAACACTGAATCCAATTGTAATAAGGAAATGGATTTGGCAAAAAAAATTTCAGTAGTCAATAAATGATATTCATCGCCCCTTTTTCTTTTCATCTTCATCGGCGCTTACTTGAAATGTATGTTAAGTTTTATCAAAGTATAACCCTCTGGTGAGATGTCATAATTTTTAAAATTTTTTATAACTATTTCAGTTTTCCTGCCCACAGTTTTCTCTTCATTCTTGCATAAATTACGAAGTTCAGTCTCGAAGAGTGGGATTCTGTATATTACATATTTACAGTAAATGATACTCTATTTACACCTATTTTCAATAGCCTTTGGGAAATGACACCCAGCATTCTCCATGTAGCAAAGAAAAGGAAAACTTGGATCAAATTTGGTAAAGATGGAAAGTTAGTCACAATGCGGACTCACTTATAACTCAGTGAAAAAAATTATGCACCCCAACTTCCACATTATAATTGGTATATGGTGTACTAAATTTAACAAAGCATTTTATTTTTGTTATGTCTGCAGAATATTAAATGGTTGATGGACATTTGGGTCACCAAGTTGAAGTGAGTAATCAAAGAATATATTTTGAACATCAAGAAAGTAAATTGGGAGAATGATGTTATGCAGATAGCCGTAGAAGAAGGAGAATGTGCGCTAGCCGCATTGTGATGATTTGTTTTGTGGAAGGGATTTATTATTTCATGTGGAAGTTCTTTTGAGACTTGTATGCAGAAACTTTAGTTTGAAGCCATCATGAAGGTCTCTCGTTACTATTTGATGTCTCCAAGTGCTTGGAACAGCTCTAGGAGAAACCATGCAGTGAACTTTCATGCAGTTCTGAATGACCTTGCTTCCAATCAAATACTTGCCCAATTCACAGAATACATTGAGGTACTTAGAAACGCCAATGAGGACCTTTTGGTGTTATAGATGTCGTATCAACCTAGTCAATAATTCTTCTGGAATTCATCCGAGCTTCAGAGGAAGGAAAATGGTAATTATACCTACATGCAGTATCCATGATAATTCTGTGGTGTTTTGCATATGACAGGCAGCTTCTACCAGTATACCCAACAGATATGACAAGGTTGGCGAAGGACCACCCCATATAGATTGGTGGCTTTGAAGTATAGGTTGGAGACCACCTATTCGGGTGCATACCAGTTGATCAAACCATTGAACAGTCAATAAGGACACCTGAATTTCTGGACGTACCAAAGGGTTTAGCCTGAAACCAACCACAGTCACCAAGTATTACCTCAGTGTTGACTTGCAGTACATGTTTGAAACATCTCCAAGACATGATTGATCTTCATGATACAAGGTTTGGTCATGCTCACCTAGAGCCTATGTATAAAAAGGGATGAAGCTGATGTAGAAACAGTGGAAGAAATTTTAGATACCCAATTGACTAATCCCTCCAATCCCAACCCTTCAGGCATTGTCCAGTGGAAAAGCTGTTTCAGTGGATGTTGCCACTAATCTCTGCTTAGATGCTACTAAAAAGAAAAGTGAAAAGGCCTATAGACTTCCAAGAGTGAAAGATTGCAGCCAACTCTTTGATTGCATTTAAAAATTGAAACTCATGACATTTACAAATATAAAGGAAAACTGTACTTGAAAGGCGAGAGTCTTCAAAGCAAACTGGAGATTTTATGGCTAGATGGTTCTCCTATCAAAAAACAGAAATCTTGACAAGTGCTTGGATATCCCCTGGGGCCTCTCACATGTTCTCTCTCAAACAGAGATGGTACAATAAAGAAAACTAACAAAGCAGCTGTAGCCATTTTTCCCCAACATGTGTATGCAAATGAAAAATAAAAATTAGTAAATCATTTGGCTGAACAGAAATTTGTCGAAAAAGAATATTTTATCTTTCTTTTCCTTTTGTTATAGGCAACACAGATGTAGGTAACAAGCCACCAATCTTATGTGATGCTGAAAAATCCAAAGAAAAACCCAAATTATCTGAAAATGAAGCAGCAGCTTCTAAAGCAATACCAAATCAAGAAAATAACTCTACAGATAGCCAATCAAATACTGATAATCAGAGGTATGAATAATTCAGTATTTCACTTGGAAATATAATCTTTTTTCTCAAAGGTTTATTATTGATTATTGGGTTTTTCTAAGTTGATTTTTTTATAAATCATTATAATTATGGCTAAATAATTACCAATTCTTTATGGCCCAGAAAATTGAGTTTTATATTGACCTATTTTAGGTGTCATAAATAGTACTTTTTCCTATATTTTTCTTGTAAAGATTTTGAGTATTTAACTTGTCATTAATTGTTGATGTGAACCTTTATTTTCATCATGGAAACAATTTCAACCACAAGTTCCCTAATTTTATTATAATACATTTTCATTCATCTTGATTTAAACGTCAACTGAAACAAATTTCAATTTGTATTTTTACTTAAATTTCTATTTCTTTGTTACCTATTACCTTATTTTGAACCCTTAATTATTTCATAGTCTACTGATTTCTGGGGTATTGATCTATAAAAATCTATATCAAACTCAGTATTACATGACTTATTGTTCCTGTATATGACTTTACAAGGTACCACAATATGGCTGCCTTTTACAACTACATCCCTGAAGTTGATTTTTCGTCAAACTTGAAATCAACTTTCATCAAAACTGACAAATTTTCTGAGGAGAGGAAGGTCTTAAAGAATAAGAGTACAAAAAATGAGTTGTGAAAAAAGGGACCACTCGGAAAAAAATAGAAACACAATTAGTCAAGAGTGCCCAAATGTTTTTGTTTTGTAATGTCTGAAACTGATAGAGAAAAGTAAACATTGTTATGTTAGTAAAGATGAACAATTAATTCAAAATAATATATGATAATTTTATACAAATTTTGATACAGAATAAATTCTTTTAATACAAATATTTTTATAATAATTCCTATCGCAAATGGAATGCAATAAGTATTTATTTACTCTCCCAGGATCTCTGATAACGAAAGATGAATATGAGGAATATATGGTGATTTTTGATGATAAATATACAATGAAAAATGAATATATTTAGAATAAAAAATATATTAAAATTTGCTTAATTATTTTAGCTAAGATAATACATGATAGCAGAACCATTAGTAGGAGTAATATTACTACTACTACACTTGCTTGCATAATCTCGTGAGTGTTTGGAGGGCCAAAAGTTTATTTTTTTCAACTTCTCCACCCAAGTTTTGCACAATAGTACAATCCTTTCCTATTTATACAATTTGAAGCAGTACACAACTCTGTAATTACAGGCTTACTCTATAATTTGTTATGTAATCAAGTACAGATTTTTTGCTCTAGCTGGGATCTGAAATTGTCAACTGTGACATCATGAGGTGTCACCGTAAAGGGACGTAAATCATGTATACTTACCGTCTTCTTGACGTACACTTCAATTGTTTTTTTTAGCAATATGTGAGGATATATCTAGAAATAAAAATTGAATACAATTTTTAACACCTTTTCAATCATCAAATGTGCACTATTTGGATAAAAGTGATTTTGTTTCAGTTGACCTTTTGAGTGAAAAAAAATATGGAATTATTTCAGAAACGAGCAATTTATTGAGGAATGCACAAAAGACAAGTAAGGTGAGTTTGCTCCCAAAATGATGTACATCACAGCAGAATAGCATTATTAGTTGTTCTTTTAAGTACCATTTTTTTAACATAGTACTTTAGGTTCTCATGTAAGACTGGGGTCAAATGACTGGGGCAAAAAAATAATTGAATCATTTTTTTTCTTTGAAATTTTTGAGGCCAGTCATACACAGAAATAATCTGTACTTTTATTTTGAAATTTTTCCCTTCATACATATTTCAGAAATGTGAATCAAGATGTACCCTTAAACCTTAATGTGTTTGTTTTGAAATTTGATTAAAATAAAAACTGTTTTATCATTTCTTTGTCTGAACAACATAACTGGGTGTCAGTTTTATTTGATAAAGTATTATAAATCATTATTATTAATTTTTATGACTACTATCTATGTTCAACTTATTTTTTTCAAGTTGCTCTTGACTTCTCGTGGAAAAAATCTTTTTAAAAAATGATTCAGGGGGAATAACTTTCTTGCCTTAATTTTACTCCATTCTTGTTTGCATTCATTAATGACAAGGTAGTGGACTGCAGTTTGAGAAAAGGTATTGGAATTTGTATATGATCACAAAGAAAACATGTTTGAAGACGACTAAAATAGACGGAGGGCAACTTGGATAAAAATATATTTATGATAATACCACTTAATCTCAAATATTTTTGGCATTCTGTCACGTTCATTTTTTCATTTTCAGAATCATAAAATCCTTTAATATTCAGATGATTGAGCAAAAATTGTCTTCAGATAAAAATCTATTCAAATGTTATTTAAATTTTTCATTGTGTGATGGGTTTCTCTCTTTGGAAATTAGATGATTTTGGATATTTTCATTCCAAAATTTTCCAAAAGTTCAAGTTTTCATTGGCCATTGGAATTGGCCTAGACAGACACCCAGCTCCTATCAGTGGTAGTTAGAGAAATTCCTGTCAGTCAGAATGAGTGATAACAAATGGATATGTGAACCAAAAAGTAATTTTTCTTTATTCAAATCTGTAATAAATAAACCTGAATTTGGAAGATCAGTGTTCTCCCGAGGTGCTCACTGCTGGTTACAGTTGTTGTCAAAATTCCTTGTCCCTGCCTTTTCTAACTCAAATCTGCTAAGATCAACCAATCACTAAAGGGAACTTAGGGTATCATTGACCTTTAGTTTTTATCTTGACAAATGACTAGCTTATTTCAGATTGGCGTCTGATCTTTCTTCCTGCTGGCTTCATTGTGGTGGGTCTCCAAAGTTGCCAGCCACTCTGAACCAGCTCTGAAGGACTTTATTGGACAAGACACTTGATCATAGAGAAGCAAGGTGGCTGGTGACATGGACAGCATTTCGCAGGCCCTTTTGAATAACTCAACTATTTTCAACAACTCCACATCACTTCATTAATTTCAAGTTCTAATGAACTTCAAAATCTTCCAAATTGCTGCAGTATTGCCCATAAGAGCACCAAACATACCAGGAATTTATTATTTCTTCTGGAGTGGCATGCAATCAAAATGGATATTACTTATTAAGCATTGAAACTCTGTAACCAAAAATATGAATATGAAGCAGTCTAAAAATAAGTACACTCCTGCAAAAGAAGTTATTTGAAATCAATATTTGGTGTGGCCACCTTATATTCTACTGTTGCTTGTTATCTTGATGACACTGACAATAGATTTGCATAAACAGTCACTAGAATGTTTTTCCATTCTGACTATGCAGTCTTTCAATTCTGTCTTCTTTGATAGTCATTGTTTTTCTACTTTCTCTTCAAATACATCCCACAAATGCTCAATTGAATTTTAATCTTGTGACATTGAAGGCCAGTCGAGATCTTTTATCTTTTGCTTCTTCAGAAACTCTATTGTCTTCTTAGCAGAATGTTTTCGATCATTGTCATTCTGGAACTGAGCTTTTCTTTCTAAGCATTTCATTTGAGGCAACATGTTTTAATATTTTGATGCAATCTTCAGCATTCATGATTTAATCAGTGCCATTAGAGTGCATACGACCCCAGACCACCATGCTAGACTGTTGACACAAAACACTTTTCTTAGACCCTTTGCCATGACACTGCCAAACTAAGTAATCCTATCCCCAAAACTTTGAATTTTTATATCCCTGGGCAAACTTTAAACAAGCCTTTTTGTGTCATGATGTTAGTAGCAGTTTCCTATTCATGAAAGCTTATCTTGTTCATGGCACACGTAATTGTTGTAATTGAAACGTTCATGGCTCACACTTTCTTACTTCATTAGTTACATCCATAGCCAATTTCTTGAGTCTTCATCAACCGATTTCCTAATATAACAAATAAACCTTGGGGTCAGCTTTTGTTGACCTGATTCTTTCCATACACCTTTGACTTTTCTATTTTTCTTTTAATTTTGCACAATTTTTGCCGCAGTATTTTTGATTGCTTTTGATAGCAAATTAACAATACATTCCTCCAACTCAGGAGAGAGTTTTTTTCCACAAGGAGCCATTTCTGAAGTACACATTTGTACACTGAAAACTATGTCTTTATAAGAACTATTTAGAAAAAGTAGATTGTTACACTCCATTGTTAGCAAAGGAACTGACTAAAATCAAATCAATATATGGATATCCAAGACAAATGGTTAAAAAGGGCTGCAAGCGTAAGAATGCTCTGAGGAAAACGGAAGATTCTATCATAGCCTGAGGACTAGAGTTTCCAATAAAAAATGGCAAATTACCAAAACTACCTTTATCTCCAATTTTTGCATATCTCAACATCTAAAATACGTTGTGCACATAATGTAACTGAAAATTTTTCATTGCGAAAGCAACTGCTGTTTAGAATAGATGTAAAAAAAAATATAATCACGGTTCTTGGGAGAAATACGAAAAATCAACATCCTTGTTGACCATACAACTCCCACATGAGATACAAAATGAAGCCAGGTTCAAGTCAATGATACCCAAAATATATGGAGTCTAGGAAACACTCTCTTAATTCCAAGAATTCAAGGAGAGTGAAGATGATTTAAACATTACATTTATCTATTTATATTCAAATTTATTTGAATCCCTAAGAAAAAAATCAAGTTTGGTTTGAAAATTACCTTAATGAAATTAATTTTTTTTTTGTAGAGGTGTACTTATTTTTGGACTACTAATTTCATATTTTTTGCAACAGAGTTTCAATGCTGTAGAGTTTGGAAATAAGAACTGAATAATGCCAGTTTTAATTTCATAATATTCCGCTAGAAATAATAAAATCCTGATGTGTTTGGTTGGGAAGAAAATTACCTTTTTTTGAAGAAATTGGTAGGGTTGTACTTATGGATGATACTGCATGTGTTAATCTTGTGCTTATTCATGATTATAGCATATGAATATGAATTTTGGAGGTCAGGATTTTAATCTACAAATATATGATTTGCTTAGTATTATGATCATAGTTGTCATAGAAAAGTGAATGCAGTATCATGTCATTTTGGAGTCAACTGTGATCATGTAGATTTATTGTTTATTTTCCTAATCAAGTCTTTTATTGATAAGCTATGCCCTATTTTTTTAGAAATGGCTGAAAAAGTTGCTGATCTGGAAGTATATCATAATATTCATTTCAGATCTTTATTAGGGTAGATTTGTGCTTTATTGAGCTGCTCTCAATTTATTTGTATGGGTCCAGGTTTGCGCCTTTGTCTACTTTTTCCTATTAGGTTGGAGATTGCATTTTTTTTTTTCTTTCTCTTTCAACACACCCATATACACTCGGAGCAGTC
Source organism: Thysanoteuthis rhombus (assembly GCA_963457665.1). Taxonomy (NCBI): domain Eukaryota; kingdom Metazoa; phylum Mollusca; class Cephalopoda; order Oegopsida; family Thysanoteuthidae; genus Thysanoteuthis; species Thysanoteuthis major. Next base: position 14,653,990 of record OY735215.1, read on the forward strand.
TTATCACACTTGTTTTTTTTTTTTAGCCTTATAGCAAGCACTGCTATTACATCTTCTCATAGACTTTTTCTCGGTCAATTAGGTTTAAACTGGTCCTGACATCTTAGGAAATATATGTTCACAGCTGAGAATTATTGTCCTCTCATGAAGCCAACAGAGAAACTACATTCATGGATTGTTTTTTATTTCTTTCATTTCTCAATGATTTCTTAGAGACCTGAATTGCTATTTCCTGAGGAAACATATCTATTAATCTATTGCTAAATTCATGTAAAATATCTCATTTATTAGCTATGTTACTTTTTAGCTAACTTATACTGTTGTTGCATTTTCTAGTCCCCCAAGCACAACATACCAAGCTGACTCAGAAAGTTATAATGGAGCTGAGAGAGAAAGTTATTCTTGGTCTCAGTCAATCGCAGATTGTGACTTGAGAGTGAAGGTAAGATTTTAAATGCTTTTTTACCGATTCCCAATTGAGATTGCAATTATGTATATAGGTTTGAAGCTGAATGAAAGTGAGAAAAAAAGTAATTTTGATTTGTAATGTTCCATAAACAATCATAAGAATAGAGGATTAGGGAGAGGATTGGAACTACTACTATTTAGGACGTGATAAAATTAGAGAAAAATCGTGAAAATGAAATAACATGTAAAGATTGGTTGGAAATTATTTAGTACAAGCAGAGACATAGTGAAAATATAATACCACTTATGATGTAGAGGTGTGAAACATTAAACAAAATTACTTGAAAACTAATTTAGAGTTATGAAAAGATCAATGCTGAGAATAATTCAAGAGATAGAAAGTGATGAACGTGGATCCAAGAGCAGATCTAGGTAAGAGATATAGAAATGATCAAGTGACAAAAATGGAATCAAAATTTCTTAGATGATGCTTTGTCACTATAGAATTCTGTATGAATATCTGATGAAAGAAGTCATTCTTTTATTTTAAAGGTTCCTAAGCATCTGGTGAAAGGAAAGCAAATAAAAGTAGACATAAAGAAGAAGCACTTGAAGGTCTCCTATAAAACTGATAGAGGAGAGGAAATTATCATTCTTGATGATGAACTCATGTGGGAGATTCAGAAAGATGATTGTATGTGGAGCCTCATACCTGGAGAACATGTCCATGTAAGTTCGTTTTCTTTCAACCAATTCATATGGGATTTTTTATATTGTTCTGCATTTATTATATATAGTTTTACATAATTTATAAACATAAGTGATATCATAATTGATTTATAATTATATATTTTGATATTTTTCTCTTTTATTTTCCATTGATATCAATGAAGAACTTGAAAAAATGGAATTTCGATATGATAGCATGTCACTCAAACCTTTTGCACATGCTTGTTAATATTCTAACAATAATTAATTAGGATATGAACATTCTTCTAAAATCTCAGAAGGCTGATGTTTAAGTAGCTCAAGAAAAAGAAATGAAAAAATGAGATCAATACAAAAATGTTCATTATGTAATGTTTCTCTACTACCTTTGCAAACAACTTTTGCTTACCCTATCCATAAGATGAATAGCTGTCATGTTCATATATACTTGCACAATGACTGCCCAAAAAATTAATACTGCCATATCAAATGCAAAAACTCTTATGTAAGATTGTGCATGTATGTATGTATGTGTGTGTACTGCTCCAAAATGCTGTGATCGATTTCAGCCCAAGCTTATACATGGGGAGGGGCCAAGTTTCTTGAATCAAAGAGTTTGCAAAAAGTAGATACGTATGTGTTTTGTTGTCTTCATAGCTTTATTTTTTCTTCTCAGCTGTATCTTGAGAAAGTCCAAGAACGCTGGTGGGATGCTGTCTTTGTGAATGAGCCTAAAATAAATGTACGAGAAATTGATTGCTCGCGTCCAATGTCAGATTTAAAAGAAGATGAACAAATGAAAATACAAGAACTCATGTATAATGAGCGGCAAAAACGAATGGGACTGCCTCAGTCTCATGAAGAGGTAAGTCAAATTTAAAATACTGTAATTCCCCTTGTATAATCCAACTTTTTCCTGAAAATTCTGACTTAAAAAATTGAGGTGTATATTATCTCTGGAAAAAGAATTGCTGGACCTTTTTCCATTAGTGTTCATTGGATGTAGAAGATCCGTTTGTCACCATTCCCAGGATGGTGAATGGACAGGGATGATATAGAAAATTGGGCACTTCATCAGAAGCTGGAATTGGACATGCACCTAAAATGTTCCCTTCTGAAATCACTCTGGTGCTATAGAAAAACATATCTTTGGCAAAAAGAATTTTATTGTATTCATTGCTGTTAGCGTGTTGTCATTATGATTTTAATTTGAATAAACAATATTTTACATACTAAATGCTCAATGAATTTATTGAAAAATTAATTTTGATACGAAAGAATATTTCTGTCATATTCATTGTCATTTTGTTGTCATTTTATTTTTTATTTAAACAAACTGTATTTTGCATACTAAATGCACAATATTTTAAAAATCTACAAAGCAAAAAATAACTTATTTCAATACAAAACAATTCATTGATTACTATTTCCATACCAAATTTATTGTAAAATTCATCATTTCCATCTGATTATTTGTATTGAAATCAAATTCATATGAATATTCTCTTCTATTGATTGAAACAAAATGCCCTCATTTTTATAAATCTGTTTTCTTTTCAATTTTGATTTTTTTTCTTGATTTTTAATTTTGCTTTTTTTTCTTGATTTAAAGTTTTTTCTCAATAATTTTTCTTTCAATTTCTAAATCAACAAGTTCTTGTGACTTCTAAACGTTGCTGTCACGTGATTTAACGTTTTAACATTTACTTCTGCTACATTTCCATTGTACTGTTACAATGAAATATCTACACTTGTGCATTCATTATTTACGTACATTTGAGGATGAAAATTACTACTCCTAAATGATTCTCCAGGTATGAGGCTCCACATATAATCATCTTTCTGAATCTCCCACATGAGTTCACATGATAATTTCCTCTCCTCTATCAGTTTTATAGGAGACCTTAGGAAACAAAAAAATATCTATCAAAATGATAATTTCTTTTAGTCATGAGTTTCATTTCATTTCACTGTAAGTGGAATCAGCAAATGAGAGCTGAAAATTATTCATGTCTGCAAATATGAAATTGAAAATCCTCTCAGTGCATGGTACTTTTTATCATTTTGAAATAAATGTCAAATTTAAATAACTCATATCACAATTTATAACAAAATAATGCAAATTTTCCACCAGAAAGTAAGTTTCCTTGTTATGATTCAAGATTGAATTGACAAAATATTTGAGTCCATTGAATAACAAGTGTTTAATTTTCCTTTTTAATTTTGCGTAAATCTATGTTTTCCTGTTTTATCTTTATTTTTGCAGCCTAAATAACAGTTTATATATTTAATATTTAATAGGATCAAACTCTTTATTTCGAAAGCTTCACTCTTTGAATTCATTCCGAAATGCTTATCACAAAAAATAGTAAGAAAATATTCCACATTAGCTATCTCCTGTGACTATGATTTTTATCAAATGATATTTTCTTTTTTTCCAGAAAGCACATAACTTGTTAAAGCAAGCATGGGATGCTGAAGGTTCACCTTTTAAGGGACAAGCATTTGATGCAAGCAAATTCAAGGTGGATCCAAGTGGAGTTTTAAACATTAATCAATAATAATCATGATCATTTTTTCTTTTATCCTCATCCGTCAATTTTATTATTTGCAAATTGAAGATATTCATCCCAGTTTGTGATTTGTATAAATAAAGCAGAGATTATTGCACAAGTTGTTTTCATTTATGTTTACCTGATTCAGTGATTTTAATGTGGATTTACATTGGAATTCAGATTTCATAAGCTTTAGGAAACTTCAAAAAATATTATCCTTGTATATAAGCCCATAAGTAAAATTCCTACAAATCCTAAGGTAGTAACCCCTTCAAAATGTATGTATTTCACAAGTCCCACTAGAATAATACTCAGGAAACCATCATAGTCTCCCACTCTGAACTGAACCAATCCATTTTCATATCATTCATTAAAGTATAACCTTGTGATACATCTATGTACCCAATCATTGTAGTTTAATGACACCACCTGATTTGATAATTCAGAAGCTGTATCCATTCTAGGTTTAATATTCAACAAAGCCATTATCTCGAAGGTAGTGGCTAATTGAGCTTACTGTTGCCACTATTTTCTTATGACTTGGTTTTCAATTCAGAGTTGTCCTTCTCCTAGTGTAGTTGCTTCCCAAGGCTAAAGAGATTAGTCTGCCCTTATTTCTTACCCATAGCTGGGGGAAGAACAGATTAATTATTCACTTATTGTTGAACAGTTTGTTGAAACACTACTTCCAACTTGATTGCCAACACTTCAGTAATGGTTTAGCTTCAGACAATTCAATAAATGATTGCAAGTACTGTACTGTGCAAAAAGATTATAACTGAACACCATTCAAAAGCCATTAATCATGAAAATTAGAAGTAGATTGATGTTGATTGTATATGATTTTGCTAAAAGTCAAACTAGTGGTTTGTGTGTGTTTTTATAGCGAATAGAACAAAACCACAAGAAAGTTTATGGTATGTGTTCTCAGTATTAATGAATATTGGGAAAAGAACTGTTAATTTTACTACCTTTTGTTAACGAATGGAAAAAGGTATTTCTCAAAGATTTTATACCTAAAATGTTCAATTCATAAATAAAACTGTGCTTTAATTTGATACCTCAAAAAGCCTTAGAAATTTCAAGGAGAACCAATGATTGAGTTTGCTAGTTAGGCAAAAAACAGACTTTGCTGTTTGTTTCAAATATAAACCTTATGAGAAAAAGTAATCAAATCTTATTTTAAAAGCACTAAGATTTCTTGAACTTTTTGAACTCACAAATCTCAAATACAAAATGAATTTTGATTATAAGTTGATAAAAATCCACATGAATAGAAATGTCAACAGCAAAAGTGCTAAATAATCGGTGGATTTTTAGGTTTTTAAATGTTTTTTTGCAAATGTAGAATATGGTATTATTGAAATATCATGTTGATAAAAGTAACAAAACTTACTCTTTTGTACTGATTTCATCAGTGGCATCAAATAAAGCCCTGATATATAATTTTTCAATTTGTTGGATGTTAGATGTGTCTTGCAATAATTTGTAAAGTTTTTAGTAAATGTACTTTCAGGTGAAAAATGTTTCATTTTTTTCTGAAGAATATGCCTTTGTATGTGTATATTTTTAATTTTTAGTAATAAGTAACATAAATATGATAGTTTTCTGACATTTTTTATGTATATCAGAAGAAGTTGGCTCATCTAATAAAATGTATTTTTAACTAGAAATATTGGAATAGGTTTAGTTCACACCTTGGAGCAGGTGTCTAGGCCTCAAATTAGTTCTTACTATGTGTTCAGGAAGTCATGAATAAGATTTAATAAATTAATTGATTGAATAACCAGCATACATTTCTAAACTCTCTCTCTCTCTCTCTCTCTCTCTCTCTCTCTATATATATATATATATATATATATATATATATATATATATATATATATATTCCCCAACAAACAACTGGATTCCATTCCAACTGGCATCATGTGTCTTGAAACAGTTGTAAGTTGGACCAATCTTCTTTCTGAAGTGTTTGTATGCTTTACCCTACAAACCCTTGTGCATTGTCACCTTTTATTCCCTACACATTCTGAAAACAAAATCGAAAACAAATACATAATTGTATTTTCAACATGGAAATAAGTGAAAAAGAAATAAAAGATGATAAAAAGGAAAAAGTTCAGAAAAATATGTATTATACGTAGCATTTCTATGAAAAAATTCAACCCATTCAACTCTATCATTGTTTCATAATTTACTTATATTTTGTAATATTTTGGTCATATGTATGGATAGTCAGAGACTATCTCTGTCTGTGTGTGCATGCTTGTGTGTGTGTGTGTATATATATATATATATATATATATATATGTCATTTGAATACATACTGTGTGAATATGCTCAGTTAAATGGATGAATTCACTTAGCCAATCTAGCAAGTAATTATAATGACAACCTGTCTGATTAATTCCCAGAAGTGGTCTCAATTAGTGAATGAAAAAATGTATTTTTTAAAATTGTCTTTAATAAGTTTTGAATTGAGATTTATTATTTGGAGGTGAAAATAAAACATTTAAATTTTATCTATAGTGTTTCAATGTAGTAGATCCATTACATTCGAAAAAGTTGCAAGTCATTTTGTGATAAATGGAAATTAATTTGTAAATGGATAACAATTAGTGAAACCTGAAGCTCTTGTCGGTGAGTTCCAATCCCACCAGATGAGATATTAAGTGACATATACTCACAGATAATGAATTTCAGAGATTTCTTTTTTGATTTCTTTAAAAAAAATCTTTATTCATAATTGATTATATATCAATAATGATTTTTTTTTTTAATGACGATGATTGAGCTGACACTTTTCAGCCATATTCATGATTAACAAAAATCATATCCAGGTCTATTTCAGACAACATGCAAAGAATTTCCTTCCATAAGATTTTTAACATAAATATGGAGAGATATAATTGTAGTGCATTCCAAATCAAGTTTTGGGTTGATAAAATATTTGAAAAGTCATTGAAAACATTAAATGCTAGAAAAACTGGGGGTTACTTGCTTATATTGCTCACTAGTTTTAATTCAAAATATATTCCGACAATATTACTTTCCCAACTGAGATGATGAGAAAAACAACCAACCATTGAACAGTATATTTTAGTTTTCATTAAACTAAGCAAGATAACAAAATCATTCAGTTGGTTACTATAAACTTTTCAAATTGACGTAAATATCAAATGCTCTCCGATTCACTGGGAACATAAATTTAATCCAGTCTTTTGTTTATACAAATTAACAATGCTTGGGACATGAGAACATTGACCAACCTGATTCTTATTACCATTATAGGATTGTAGCATGGATTCAAGTTCACTAAAGCGTTTATCATTCACTGACTTTTGTGGAAGTAACCTTTCATCATTGGATAAGTATCTGTCTTGTTTCTTGATGATATGGTCTGATTCTAAACTGGAAGTCATTTGAGTGATAAAGGTTTCATCAAAGCAAGATTGATGTTGTGTTCTTAACTTCTTTGCTGGTTTTCCTGGAAATGGAGGTTTTCCACACATATGGCAAAGACTTGGTAAGTTCTTTTGACATTTTCTTTTATAAGGGAGCTGGGCAACAGTCAGTTCAGGGAATATAACATCATGGTAAGATTTCTCTGGTTTGTGTGACCAGCTGTTTATTTTCTTCTTCTGGTTTTTCAAGAAGTTGATCTGAGTCAATTCACAAAGTCTTTTTTCATGTTGATAGATTCCTTCCAGGAAATGAAGATGTTTCACAAATTTATTTTGGTTATTGGGATTTTTAAACAGAATTGCTTGCTTCAAATTTGTAACAGTCAGAAGGTTCCTCACACAGAAAAGTTGTTCAGTTTCCACATCTTTGACACATCCTTTAAAAGGAGTTTTACCCACATTTATGTACTTCATTATTATAAAGATTTCAACAGACTTAATTTAAGTAGAGAATTCTTTGGAAAAAATATGAAAATTTTTTTATATCTTATTTCTGTATCATAAATGAAGATGCTATAATTCAAGTAAATTAAAACATTCCAAGTGATTGTTTCTGTGTTAGTAATCAATAAAATCCACATTGAAGCATTAGATTGAATTTCTCAGGTTGTTGATAGTCTACTTTCAATGCAAGGAATCTTCTAGGCCAGATCACTAATTGAAAATAGATCCATTTGAAGTAAGTGTTGAGAAGTCACATTCATTCCTTTTTATCTGTGTCCCAAGCATAATTCTATAAAACGAGAAATGCAGGTTGCCAAAAATGAAATTGGAAAACTCGTTTGTATTTAAAGATTGGAGTTGAAATGAAATTGACTGACTTGCCTTCGTGAATGTGTCAGCTTTTGTGTATAAAGCCAACACAATTACTGTCATGCTCCACTAGAGACTATCATGCTTCGTAACCAAGTCAAAACAAATGCCTCAACAACATAAGGCTTTTAAACACAAACTTTAAACGAGTAATCTGAGATCATAAACAGTTTACAGAAGCCATTGCTATGGTAACTTTTCTTCCTGCAGAGAAAGACGAGTACAATGGGATATCTGTGACAAATGTCTTCAATTTAAAAACAAACAGTTGAAAATAAACAAACATCCAGTCATTAATATCCTAAATATAAATTAAATAAATCTTTATTATACAATTTATTCAGTCCTTATCTTTTTTTTTTTTTTTTTTCTTTTTAAAAACAATATTTCCAACATAGCACGCTCTCAGTCTTCTTCAGGAGCTATAGGACAATGACTGTTCATGTACCTCGATATTTTGGCTAGATAGTGCTTGTTGTAACATGATCAACCTGTTGCCCAGCACTATATGTATTGGCAAAAGAATGTCATTTCAAGTTTTTTTCTTTTTCTTTTTTTTTTTTTATACTTGATCTAAATGCATTTCCTCTAGTTCTGATGATCTCAAAAGTATCACCAATTGAATGGGTATTCCAGACTTGGGTGGAAATGCCACCTTCAATGTTCTTCTACAGATTGAGTCCAAAATTAAACACATCTGAAAATTTGATTCTGTCAGTTGGAAGTCATCTTGAATTTGACCTCTTATGGTACTCAGAGGTCAAATCTGACTTACCTCCCCTTCTGAAAATTGATGTTATGTAGTTACTATGCTAGAAATTTCATGCTTTTTTCAAAAAGTGCACAATCATTCTGGCTATCCGCTGCACTGATGTGGTTCCATTCAAATTACTGAGAGAAATTTAAATCTGATGACTAAGCAAAAAATTCAAAATGTCAAGCATTCATCCAAATTAGAATTTAACAATTTAGAGCAATTTCTACTCATTACATATACAAAAGAAAAAAAATGTTATGGTTCAAAAATATGAACAAAAAATATTCCTAAACATTGCTTTCATAGCCTTAAAAAATTTACAGCTGCAGACAATTGTAGGTTTTCAAGGGCACAAGATATTGCAATAAGAGACTTGATCAAAATGGGATGAACTTCAACCCTATCTTGAAAAAAAAAGGGGTGGAAAAGAAAGGTGATGAGTGAAAAAATCTGAATTCCTTCCTCTCAATCCCAAAGATAAGCTCGTGTATACATTAGTGTATTCTTTTTTGATTAATAAATACCAAAGTGACAGCTAAGAAGCTCCTAGTGCAATGAGTATCGACAGGAGAGAAAGCATTTCACTTATTTGTTTGAATGCTGTTTATCCTACCAACACATTTCTCTTTCAAAAAAACTGGGAAAAAAAAAAAGAAATTTATATATATATATATATATATATATATATATATATATATCTCCCCCATTTATGCTTCGTTTGATAGTGAAAAGTGCCATTGCTATTGTGTCTGAAAACGTTTTGAATTAGGATTCACCTTAAACTATAGGAAATACAAATTGATGTGGCATGATCACCTCCACTTTGTGTTTTAATTAGTGTTAACCCTTTCTGATAGGGCTTGTAAGATCTGCAACATTTAATACTAAGTAAAGGTTTATCTAAAAGAATTCTTCAATATTCTGATGAAGCCAAGATGAGAAACACAGGTCATATTATGGGTCTCTCTTATCTAGCTTATATTTTATTTTTGAAAGTAGGAAACAATTATAATGATTACGATCAATAAGAGAAAACAAATGTCCATACTTTCCTGCAAATTCATTGACTTGAATTTTCCAAATGAAATTGTCAGAGTAAATGTTATAACTATTTATCTGACAGGCGCCACACTTTCATACAACAATATTCAAAATTGATTTAGCCAAGTCATATTGACCTCAATAACACTATTCGTCAAATCCAAGTTACACTGATCATGCTTCCTGGCCTCCTCGAAATGAAATTGCAACAAAACGATGTAAAACCCATGATTTTTGCCAAAGTCAACTTTGCTTTCAAACCATTTCCATTCAGGTGTTTCTTTCTTCAATCAATAAATCAGTGTTCCGTCTCCAGTGTTATTCAGCTCACTGAAATATCAAAGTGGGTCCTCTTTAAAGTTAAAATCAAATCATTGAGGCTTACACATTTATCAATGAATGTAAGCTAGAATCCTATTCAGTCAGTTTGTTACCAAACCATATAATTCTCACAGGCGCACACACACTGTTTTTGTCATCATAAAAATTTCTATAGTACTGAAGAAAGAGGACTCAAATCAAAACTTTGAATTCCATATTTTATTTATAATATACAAATGCTTACAATGGTTCCCTAACTTTTTTTTTCATTGAGTAGAACACAAGAGTGGCAGGCAGCAAGTCAGTGTGGAAGCTGATGTTTGGAAGAAGGAAAAAAAAGGTTTGTAAAGTTGTATTGACTGAAAAAAATGGCTTTTAGAAAACTAGCTCCCCTTCTTAAAACAATGCTCCTTTCTTTGACAGAAAAAAAAATACATTGAGCCAGAAAGGATGACTGTTCCAAAAATGCAGTGCAACTAAAATAATTGGAATGTATGTAATAGAGAAGTAAAAGAATACAAGAATGTATTCGAGCTTTGTACTTTTTCATAAGGTAGAAATGAGTTAACACATTGAGGGATGATACAGAAAGAAATGGCAAGGGAAATAACTTAAACACTTTAAATATTACAATCCTGATTTTTAGTGTTGCTTCCATCCCAACAAATCCATTCTTTGGTCTTCTTCAGATAAAATATTATCTAGTGCCTTACATCACTTTATTCAATTGTTTTGCCATAATAGTTTTTCATATGCTTGATTCCAATTTGTGTGCATATGAGACTTCATATCTGCTACCATAGAATAACTGCAAAGATGGTGCTCAACTATACATACATACATACACACACAAATCGGATCAACAGAATTTCACCTGAAGGTAGCAAGAGAATAGCTCAGCATATGTATATAAAACATTGAATATCAACAACTCATTTTGGACACAAATTTCTTTGTTGGTTCCCAAATTTTCCTTCAAAAGAAATGAACTCTCGTACACTAAACTTAAGAAAACAAATTATTTTTATTCTTATTTTGATTTTTAGTAAGAGTCAAATATACTTTCAACTTACAATATTACTTGTACCAACGTTAAATAAATTTGGAGTACAAATGTTGAATAAGATTATGAAAAAAGGCTTAACATGTTCTTCTTTTCACCAAGTTGAAATCCAGATCATTGCAAAAGAATATCATTAATTTCTCCATTTGTTAAAAAGGCAGAAAAAGAAAATGTGACAGTGACAATTTGCACATTTTTTCCAAAGGAAAATAAAGTTGGAAAAAAAAAAAAAAGTTTTTTTATTCAAATCACTTGCTGATTGTGTCAACTCCATTAAAATAAAAAAGTGCAAATATTCTTTAAATTAATTTACATGAAAATAAGATTTTATTGAAAACAAATAGGAGTTATAGAGCTGAGGATATATGGATATTTACAGGGACTTCAAAATCTAAGAAGTGATGTCCCTCGTGCCCATTCTTCAAGGAAGAAAAAAAAACAAAAAAAACAAAGAAATAATACAAATTCTGTCATTAGAAATTAAGAATACGTCTTAAAGAATAGTAGTAAAAATAAAAATGTTCCCACACTTTATATGGTTAATCAGAGGATTTAAGAGCAAAACATTCACGCAAATAGTTTTGAGATTTGAAAGAAAAAAAAAATTTCTTATCAAAAGATGTACTTATTCAAATATTGTTCATCCCTGATGTATGATTGCTATGCAAAAATCAAAAGAAAAATATTATTTAAATCAGAAAAGAGTTCAACATTTATTTTCTTTGTAAAAAAAAAAAAAAAGGAATGCTGATAACATTGAAGCAACATTGCACACAAATTCTGGAAAAGAATTTATTTCTGGACTTCCAATCTCAAAGGTACAACAGCTGTACAGCAACAAATAAAAAAAAACATATCTTCAGTTTTATTTTCAGGTCTTTTTTAAAAAAGTAGAAAAAACAAGCCTCACCTCTTGAATGCAACAAAAACATAATTCTCATGATGAAATTAGCAACAACAAAGGAAAGAGATGGAAGGGCAAGGTGGAGAGGCTGGGGAGTGATATTTCAATGCTGAATGACATGCAAGGGCAGTAGGGTCAGTAAGAGGGAGACACTGTACAGAAGGATGGGTGGGCGGAGAGAACAGTTTTGTACAAAATTTATTTGGAAAATCATAATCATCTTAGTATTGCACCGAGCCATTGATTTTCAGTGGATACAAATGTTAAGAGAACACCAGGTCTAATCTTTCAAGTTTTATAAACTTTCTTAAATAAATATCTTTCTTCATTGTGTAGTTTTGTTAGAAAATCATTTGTAAAAAATAGACCATCCACAAATAACATACACACACTCATACACACGTTTTCAGGCTGACTGATAAGACTTGGTGGTATTCAAGCCAGATGGGACAACCATTCCATGCAACTGACTATAAGGAGCAGAAGCAATCTGTACAATTTGTATCAGGTTTTCATTTTGGGGAAATATGCCAACAGGATTAGGCAAGGACTACTCCAGTTTCCGCTTGGAAAGAATATTAGGGCTGGCTTTTTCTTTTTGCTTCGTCTCAGTGACATAGAAAGAAAAAAAAACAAACATATAAAGGGTTATAGTTGTATCAACTCTTCACTTACAAATCACAAAAAAGTCCAAAAAGTTTGAAGGATGGTAGCCCATTTCCAGTGGTGGAAGGTAACAGATTCTGATATGTAAAATATCCTTTCACCAAAGGACTTTCCAGTTATTACCATATCCACAGGGATTTCTATACAAACTTGGCCTTCAAACAGAGCTGAAATGAAGTATATATATATATATATATATATATATTTTTTTTTTTTTTTCCAAAAAGAAAGAAAAGCAGTGTTGAGAGAAAATACTTATAAACAGAGCTGTTCATGAAGCTTGGCCAAGACTGAAAAAATAAACAAATAAATATGGGACTCCAAAGTGAGAAAAAATTTGAAAGAGTCAATCAAACAGAAGTAATCATGAGCAATAAGCACGAAATAAAATAGTCCAAACCTTTGCTTCGTTCAGCTTTATGAGAAAAAAAAGAAATAAGACAACAATGCATGCCAGAATTTTATGAATTAACAGTAAAGCTCTGCAGAGATTTTTCTTTAGGCAAAAGTCCAGTGTGGAAAAAAACCCCGAAAAAACTAGAAACTTAAATAAATTTTCCAGCTTTTATTCAATGGTTTCATGTTTTAAAGTTCAAAATTGTAAAATATGTTGTTTTTTTTATCTTTTGTTATTATTTGATCAACTTAGAACCAGAAATGAACTGATCTTTTCAATTCAATTCATTTCAGGATTTAGGATTCCAAATAAAAACAGAATAGAATCGCATTCTAAAAATAGACATTTTTATTAAATATTTTCATAAAGCATATTTTTGTGGAATTCGTTTAAAATTCCTTTTGGAAAGATAAATAAATAGAGACATTTGTTTTATCTAACAAACACCAAACAAATAGAGAAAAAAAGATGAATTATTCACAAGTTTTATGACTTAATTTGCAATTTAGGTTAACTGGAAGTTTAAAAAGGGAATCTATTTGTTACTCATACATCCTATAAGCTAAAACGATTTAGAAAGCAAAAAATGTGTTCAGTTGTACCCATAGTTGTCTCAAAAGTAGACTGATGGGAAAAATTAAGAAACATTGCCCTCTTTCCTCCCCCAATAAGAAGAAAAAAAATTTTTTTTTAAATTGCTAATTGATCTTACATCACAGTCAAAATGAGCTGAAATCTGTATCTGAAGCATTTTGAAAGATTTCCAAAAGATTTAGTGAAAATCATTTTTGATTGCCAAGTGCCTGACAACCTATTCAACTATTGATTGTATTATAAACATTATTTTCTTTAGGTATTATCCTATTTTTCTTCTTTTGACTGGTGCACTAGTATATTATTGCCTTAGAAACAAGAAAAAATATTCAAATTTGAGAAATGACGTTTCCTTCTGGAAAAATTGATGAGGCAAGTGATTCATTTGCAAGTAAATTAATAGGACTTGATCCTTTTGTAGAGGGAGAAAATGAAGATCTGAATGTATTGGCATTCTTATTTGACTGCACATATGATTAGCAGAAAATGTACAAATTAAATTTTTTTTTTCAGAGGACAGGAAGCAAAATCTTCATTTTTCATGATTTTATGTCAAACAAGTAAACTTCTCAATTCAAAGAAACTCTGAAATTCTTTCATAATTGATAAATTTCCAATAATCAAATATCAGGTAGACTGAACTTGCTTGGGGTTAAGAAAAAAAGTCTACATGAAAAATGAACTCGGTATAATCACAGAACAGATTTGGGGTTGCAATGCCAGGAAAATTAGAAAACATAGATGCATTTTTATTTCTTCACTTTTGCCATTCTTTAACATAAATCCCCAAACTGAAGAAATCTAATTACTTGCAACATACAACGGTTTACTGATTTCCTGTAAGATAATATCAATGGATACAAAAAGATATTTAATGAAGTACTCCTCTACAAAATGAGTTTTTTGTAAGCTGTTAAAAGCAAAGTAATCTTAGGAAAAATGTCATTGTCAAAAAAAAGTAAAAAATGAACTAAAGAGAATAGATAATACAAGTCAAGAATAATAATCGTTTAGGTGCTTATAGCCGTCTTTTTAACATTAGCATTCAGAGGACTAGAAGTAATTGTAATTGACTTTGAAGTTATTTTAATATCAATAGGACACATCAACTGTAGAGTGATATTTATCAGGTTAGTCTTGCAGACTATGGTTAGTGAAATGAGTTTGAATCTCACAGTGTGCTCCATTATTGTGGTTTTGGGCCAAACTAAGATTAATGATTATCTATAACGAGATAAATAAGTTTTAAGTTAATGAGTTGCAAATTTGAAGAACAATTCATTTATAATCTTCCTTTAGATTTTACAAATATATACATAAAAATGATTCAAAAATTATTAAAAATCCTGAGTAGTATTATCTTGTCTTTATTTTACATAAATATAACAAGGAAAATAAAGGATAAGTCATTTGTAACTTTTGAAAATTGAAAAAAAAACCCCAACAGATCGAGAGATTTATGTTTTCTCCACTGGGGAGAGAAAAGTGGCTGAGATGAGAGAGAAGTGAATTAAGAGGTTAGTATAGTTACATAGTTGAAATATTCTTTCTTTTCTACAAACATTGGGAAAAATATCAAGATTCATTTATTAGAAATATCTCTGAATAATCATTAAAGTATAATGGTGTGGATAAGTTGTTCAGCAGAAATATCTTGTAAATACCTAACCATCTCCAGTTGTCAAATGAATATAGAAAATTAAGATAACATTGATAAGATTTCAGGGCTTTGTTAGATTCAGAGAGAAAACTGAATTAGTATCCATCAGCAAAATCCACAATACACATCTGCATTGCTCCTGCATTCTAATAAGGAAGTTTTTACTCCATTCTGTTCTGACCCCATACTTTTGGTCTGTTATTAACAGGTTTCAAAGAAAATAATTGCTGAGGCCCCACACAAGTTCCTTCTCAGCAAAGCCTTTTTCTTTCCTTGGAAAGAAAAAACAAAAATGATTTAAAAAAACAAAACAAACCTCTAACAGATTTAATCCAAAACAAGTGTTCAGTGTGTGTGTGTGTATATATGTATATATATATATATATATAAAACACCTCCAGAAAACTCATTAGGAAAGCAAAATGTGTTGCTTCACTGATTATTCAATCTTATGGTTTCATTCAATGAGATTTATTTCAATGGTTTCCAATCTTTTAACCATTAAAGATTCCTTTTAATTAAATTTATTTTCCCATGAGTAAACAAATATTATACATGATTCAACCAACATTACCAGTTGATAATGACAACTTGAAAATTTATCCATAGCCTCAGCAATTTCAAATAAATATAGTATTTTTTACATAGGAATCCGTGAATCTCCTTTTGGTACCAGCTGTTTGAACCTACCCCAACAGAATCTGAGAACTCAGATTCATTTCATTACACAATAAAGAATAAGTTTATGTGATTATGGTAACACAGCATTGATTGCCAGCATAAAATATAAAGTAGAGATTTTTCAGAAATGTTTTTGCAATTAGTAAGTTGAACATTGGCCTTAATTTCTGATATTCATGTTTCAATTAATAAAATCATTGTTTTTCTCTCTCCCCAATGATCATGAATTTTGAAAAAAAAAATCTCTTACCATAAGGATTCACAATTTACTAAAAATATTAGTAATCACTAGTAGTTAATATTAGTATCTGGATCAGAAACAAAGTATAAGCCTCCAGCAGGTTTAGAACTAGCATCCCTTATCCTTGGGAGCCAGTCACTGAAGATAAGGGATGCAAATTTCACCCAAGGTTTATTCTTCACTTCTGATCTGCACTACTTATTTAACAGTCATAGAATAACAATTTGAGAGTTGCAATAAAAAGCAACTGAGGTAAGATGAGAGAAAGACTAGTAAAAAATTAATATGTTTGAGACGAATGTAATTAAAATTAGCCAAAATTTTAGACAGTAAGTATAGATAAGCTTGTAGAATATGCCGAAATCACAGCAATTCATTTTGTTCATTTAGAAAAGATTTAATACTCAGTATTTATCATTAAGCAGAAGGAAAATTAGAAATAGAGAGACCTACCCATAACATTAAGCATTAGAATCATTTTACTCTGGAGACTGATCATAGTATTAGATCAATTTCTTCAGTTTAAAAATAAAATAAAAAAAGCATAAATTCAGATAAATCCAACTTACAACTTCAGTTTAGAAATAGAGCTGGACAAAATTTCATGTCAAATGGCTAATCCTTTTAATGTTGATATCTAGTGAGCATTTTTCCTTGAGTTGTGAAGTTTCAAAATGAGATTTTACATTTTCAAGAGATACAAGTGTGAATCATTATCAGACCTTCTTTCTCTCTCAAATAAGATTCAGAATTCCTAAAGATAAACCTTCTTAAGATAAATATAAGTAACCTGCTGACTTTACATGATCATTTCTATCAAATAGTTTGATAATTTGTAAATTATACAATCATGGTTGGTAACTTAGTGAAAAGAATATCATCATATTTATTATATGTAGTCCAGGTACTGGAGCTTTAGTTTACAGACCTCTGGCAGGCGCAAAGTCAACAAATCTTGGAAATACTGACAACTCATCAGAAGAGAGAGAGAGAGTTGTTATATTAGCAAAAATAAACTTTTTAATTGACAAATCAATACAATAAACTAATTTCTATGAAGATAAACATTATGTCAGTAAAACAAAAGCAGAGGGTTATGCATTCAACAAAGAAAAAAAAATTAACAAGGAATATTCTTAATATAAAATTGAAAAATGCTAAGCAAAAAAAGGAAATAGTAGGAAAAAGGGCCAAAAGATAATCTCAAATTTTTTGGTCAAATTATGAAACAGAAGGGAAGAAAGGGAGAATTAAATTACAGTAAAGGAATGAATAAAATATAAGTATTAAAAGATACAAAATTGCCTGGTCTTTTTCTTTTCTTTGCTATACTTCTTGGTTAAATCTGTTGGAAGGCCAATGTGTCACTTCAACTTCTCCAAATGAAAACATTTATTTACATGCATCAATAAAAATAGACAAATATGGCAGCAACCAGTGTCTGCCTTCCGTTGCTTATTTTCCTCATTTTATTCTTCATATTGTCCTTTCAAGTCAATTCCAATATTGACTATTGATCGATATTGGAATAAGATCTGTCAGGAGACAGGAGATGGAAAAGGAATATTTGATAATCATAGAAGGCGATTATCACAATATTTGTGAGGAGTTAAAAAGTTTGGGAGGCTGGAAAATGGTTTTTGTTTGAAGGTAAAGAACAAACAACACTGGTTCGCATGGAATAGTTTTTCTTCCCACAACAGATTACTCTATTTCAAGTACCTGAACACTTTAATTTCTCTCCAGCTAACCTTTCCACCAATTTTCCCTTTTTATTTCTTTTGGTTTAAGTGTAAACTTTCCCCCTTTTTTAGCTTGTTTTCTCATAAGCTGATAAATTGTGTAAATGAAAGATGATGGGCAAAGAAGTAAAGGGCAAGTAAATGAAGCTTTGTGGCAATATAGTGACACTAACATTGCATTGGTTCATAGATGATCAATGGCTACATCTGACATGACTAGGACATATTCAGTATTTGTTGGAGGAAGTTTGAAATCAGGAAACAGATATCATGAACACATAAAAGGGAATGGCTATGAAAGAAAATATTCCAGGGTGAGAAGCAGCATGGGGGGAGGGGGCATTTATCAAAAAGAAGAGAACGTGAGTTTGACCAACACCAATGAATATACATTGTGTCAGTGTTGTTGTGGGTTGTGTGTGATGCTGAGTCAAATGAGAAGGAACATTCAGTGAAATGGCTTCTCAATTTTTCTATTTTTTGATGTTGAAGCCATATCGCTGGATATTCTTGAGTGTTTGCAGGGAAAAGAAAGATTGTTTGACTCCATGGAAATATCTAGATGCCTTTACTTGTCAGAAATAGAGTACCATTCAATATTAACAGAAGCCAATTAGCCACCGATAATGACAGCACCACAAGTTGACACTGATATCATCATAGTTGTAATTATATCATTTCTTCAACATTATTTCACTTTGTTGCATTTAATTTCTTCTCTTGACCATGGACATAAAGGCGTGCCAACATTTCAATCAGATCAAACATTCATTTTGCTGCTGCTATTAATTGTAATAGTTTGTAAGAATAATAGGACCATATTGGTTTCATTCATTGTCAGTCTTTGCTCTGATGTGGTCAAGTAGATTGGATATCCGTGGGGCTAGCAGATGCTGAGGGAGTGGTTCATTTGGATGATGGTTGTCCAAGCTTCTATGTCTGTCTGGAGGAGCAGATTCCAACAGAATTGCTGCTGCTGCTGTGAATGCACTAGAGGGAATATGAATGGGCCAATTATCACAAGAAAGGATTTGTTGAACTGCTTCGAGGGGGAACTTGCTGTTGGGTGGCAGCAGACTGAAAATAAAAAGAGAGAAAGATAGAGATTCAAAATAATTTTCTCTAGTTTTCTCTTAATATGATTAAGTTGAGTTTCAACACAAAAAGATGATTTTAATTTTGTAATGACTTTTGTAAAATTCAACCAATCTTCATGAAATCTACATCATCAAGTAGAGACTTATAAAAGGGTTACTCAGAATGAAACATCAAGTCATGAAGATTGTTCGATACAAAGTTTTGTTTTTTTTTCATGTTTTTGTTAAAGATTTGCTATAAAAAGTTAATGCACACTTACAATGTAGAACAAGATAAGACAAAATATTGCAGGCATATGTAACATGGCTCTGAATATGTTTTAGGACACTAAAAACAAGGATACCCACCATTTTGTAAACATACAACAAGGGTTTTTGTATGAGAAATAGATTCTAAAAGTCAGGCATATGTGATTAGTAATAAAAAGTTAATATCTAATCATATATCTGTTTTTGGGGTGCAGTCGGTTAGTGAGTTCGGATTGGGGGTTTCAAATCTATCATGAGTGACATGTTTTTTTTTCAAAAAGATGTGGATAAATTTTTCTGCAAGCGATTTGTATAAATTAAAGATAAATTCTGTAAAATTTGTGATAATTTTTTCCAGCATCTGACATTTGGAACTATCAAAATAGAGCTTATGATACTTTTAGATGTATTGATTAATTCATAAATTCAAGAGGGGAAGTATTGGATATAAAAAATGCAAGATTCAACAGAGAAATCACCATGTTTGAATGGAGCAACAAGGTAATTGTTTACCTAGAAGATATCAATGAATTCTAAAAAAGAAAAAAAAATCTTGAAGAAAACAGGACCACCAAGAAGAATGTGTATCTGCAAAATATGTTAATATAATAAGCTTGAAAAAAACAAAAACAAACCTGAACAAGAATATTAACACAGAATAAACAAATAACATTAATGCAGTGATAAAATTAAACAATCTACTCGTACAAAGTTTAGCTACATGTGGGTACATGCTATTAATTTTCTGCCACTGCATTAATATTTCTTCAGGAAGAGGGTGACAGGGTGGGGGAAGATGTAAGTAAATGAATAAGAGCACTAACTCAATGCAGATGAAGTTCAATACTTAAATACCCCTACAAAACAGGAGAAAATCAACTTTTCAAACTGACACATTCCCTGAAGAAAAGAAGGTCTAATGAATTGAAATCCCCAAAAATTACTTGCAAAATTCCTTTGTTTTTCAATTTTTTTGAGAAGGGAATGTCAGAAGTGCTGTTTTTTTAAATATAAATTGATTTTAAATGAATACAGTATAATCAAGCAATAAATAAAGTTATATCAATTTATTTATCCCTTGATTTTTCTTAATTTCAACTAAATTGCTTTCATGTGATATGAATCTATCTCTAAAGCCTATATATTAAATATTTAATCAGCAGGATAGAAGTAGATGATGTCCATGTATAGTATTAACAAGGCTAGATCAACTGATGTAGCTATGGTTCCTATTCCTACTATTTATAGAACTAATTGACGTAATTTTCCAAGTACACATCCTCAAGTAATGATTTTAAATCAACTTAACCAGTTCTCATGACTGCTATTTTTTAATGATAGATTGTAATGTTTAGATAATTTCTAACAATGAAGAGTAATTAGTTTTTGAACACTGAATGTTTACTTGTTAGAATAAAAAAATCGTTTAATTTTCAAGAAAAATTTTCATAGCATTAAAATTCAATTGAAACTTTATAATTTGATACAAATTGATTAAATTTGTTATTATAATTGTTAAAGATAATATCAAATTCTGAAGATTGGATATTTCCTGACAGAAAATGCTGAGAGTACCTTTAATCAGATATTATCTCAAAATAGCACATGCAGTAAATCTATCTTTGTTTTTGGTAAGTGCAAACTTTTCTCAAGAGTCTAATTGATATTTGGTAAAAATGTCTTTTTTTTTTTAACAAATAAACCTACCATGAAAGGATTAGCTGATGGGGCAGAATTCTGCCCCCAAGCAGTTCCAAAACCTTGGACAGATTGAACTGCTGCAAATCCCCCAAATTTATCCATTGGTCCTGGTGCCCCAAATGTGTTTGCTGTCTGCGGAGGCATGCCACCAAATCCAGCAGTTGTTGGGGGTGACATAGCATTAAAATTTCCATTTTGCATGCCAAATTGATTGAAGCCTGCATTTGAGTTGGGGGGTGCCTGAGTGCCAAATATTGAGTTGGTGCCATTTCCTCCAGTGCCACTACCTGCAGTTGCAAATGGATTACCTCCACCAACTCCTCCAGGCGCAGGAGCAAACACTCCCGTTCCAAAGGGGTTAGGCACTATAAAAAAGAAACATATCAACATCGTGTAAATAATCTAATAGATTCCCTCCACAATTTTCAGGGATTCATTGAGAAAGAGGAGCCTAAAGCAACAGACATAGGAAGGATTTGGAAAGTTTGAAGCAATAAAAAAAAATTAAAAAAATAAAAATCTGAGTAAATTTTAGAAAAACTATGACAATTTGGGGATAAAATTGCAAGAATATACAAAAATAGAAGGAAAAAATTATTAATCAAGAGAAGATGCTTAGAAGATTTAAAAAAAAAAAATGTAATTTCTCCATCAATTTCATCTGGCTAATATTTCAACACTTGTACATAGCCAAATCTATAAACAAGGGACCAATAGAGATATATCAATTTATATATTATATTTAACACATATAAAAATATGTATTGATTTACCTTCAATGAAAGTTCAGTTTGAATGAATACAATTTTAAGGTACATTAACATCTAGATGGGTCAAGTATTGTAAAGAATTCTTCTTGTGTAGAGAAAACTGGAGAAGTAAATGATTTTATGACACAGATTTTTTGTTGCTCTTTACAAAACTCTAAACAAATATGCATACTTTTCCACATTGTTAAAAATTACTGACATTCAAACCATAACAAAGTCAGATGTAAGCAAGCACCAACTTTTAAAATTTCAAAGAAGTTCATTAGATAGTTTACTATCAAAACAGAAGGAAAGGAAGAAAAAAAATAATACCTGCGTTTCCAAATCCTGACTGTGGTGGTGCAACTCCAGTGGGAGCCCCCCAGTTCATATTGGTGGGTGTTGCAGTTGCTGTTTGACCTGCCCAGTCTATTGGAGCACCACTAGTGGTGGGGACGGAAGCAAAACCAAACCCTCCACTACCACTGGTTACAGCAGGAGCACTGATACCTGCACCAGTTCCTCCCCAGTTAATAGACGTAGGAACTGTACTGCTAGAACTGCTGCTTATGTTCCATGTGGACTGGCTGGCCGTAGTAGCTGCATTACCATTGCCTCCACTACCATTATCATTGAATACATTACACAAGTCAGCCAAAGCTGCATACTTATCATTTGACTGGTTTGGTGGCTGACTGTTTGCTAAAGCTGGGGCAGTTGACGATTGAGGGAATGCTGCAAAACCTCCATTAGAAACCGTAGAAGATGGTCCTGTCATTCCTAATGGTTGAAGAGGTGCTGGTAACACAAAGAGTAAAAAAAATTCAGAATAATCAAATTCATTTTTTCTTAAGAACATATATTTACAAGTACCAGACTGCCTACCAAGAAGAAAAAGTTTTTTTGATGCAGGTTTGAATATAATCTCCCTCTAAGATGAATTCACAAGATAAAACTTCAGAAGTTTTGACTATCAAGCATTGAAATTTCTTTTCTACATTATATCTAAATGAATTGATGAGAACTGCAAAATGATATTAAAAGTGACTGAGATTACTTTGACATCATTTTTAGGAAACATTAGCAAAAACATCTATTTGGAACCAATAGAAAAAAACAAATAGGGTTCTGTTGCTCTTTTCATAAACTCTCAAAGGTACACTGACATTTCTGAGCGATGACCAACAAAAACAAACTATGGCGTTATAATAATTTGTTACAAGAATGAAAATTATTTTTTGAGTTCACAGGCTTGATTTTCTGTTAACTAACTTTTCTATTACTGAATGAGTTCAAAAACAAACTACTGAGTTGAGATGATTTATTGAGATAAAGTGATTCCATAGCAATATTATCCTAGAGTTACCAAATTTGATCAATAAGAACTGCTGAATATATGTCTGCTCTAAATTGTTGGGTCACCATTTCAACAAATGAAATGAATAACTGTGAAATATTTCTTTTCCTGTGTACTTTGATAGCAGTATACAAATTTGGAATTTGGAAAATTTTAAAGGGAAATATGCTTAAAATGGATATAAATGTCACTGCTTTTTTGCAATCTGCTATTAATTCAGCAAACATTTACATCAGATGAAAATCTATTGGTGTTTCGAAGAAAATAATAGCATCAAAAATGAATTGATTAAATTGCTAAATATCAACATTAGTTCAAATGAATTAAATATGAAATTGCTAAATATCACTTTAAATGAATTGAATTGTTATAAATATTAGATTGCTAAATATCTATTCAAGTTAAGTGAATATTGAATGACTATAAATATTCAATTGCTTAATATAAATGCAAATTAATTGAATGTCGAATTGCTAAAAATATTAAATTGCTAGACATCAATTCAGATAAATTGAATTGGATTGCTAAATGTTGATCCAAATTAACTAAATATGAAATTGTTACATATCAATTCAAATTAGTTGAGATGCTATAAATATCAAATGGCTGAATATCAATTCAAATAAATTAAATATCAAATTGGTAATTGATTTGAATTAATCAAATATGAAATTGCTAAATATCAATCCAAAATAATTGAACATTAAATTGCTATAAATATTGATTCAAATGAATCTAATATTGAATTGCGATAATATAAGTTCTATATCGAATAGTAAATATTAAGCAATAAACAAAATAGTATCATTATGAATTTTAAAAGGTAATAAATATAAAACAAAATCATTTAACATTCAGGTATCTCTTCATGTTGATATAAATTCAGCTGATATATATTTGGAAAAAAAAAAGCTATATTTCCAAAATTGAATTAGAGAGAGCAAAAATAAAAACTAAGAGCCAACTAACCACTAGAAGTTGGTGAGAATGCATTGGAGCCAGTTGGTGTAGATGCTTGGCTACTGAATTGGCTAAAATCAGCAAATCCACCACCTGGAGAGGGGAAAAAAGTAACCATCAATGATTATCAAACATTTTAGCATTCAATATTTGTATACATTTTTCCATTTGAAAAGAATTTATTGAATTTATCAAGAATGAATTAGTCAACACCATTTGTGAGAATATTTTGGAAAAAAAAAGCAGCCATTCCATCCAGGAAAATGAACAAAATAATTACATAAAAACAAGAGTATGCAGATCTATTTGATGTTCAAGTACATGGCTCCCAATGGCTCAAAGATTTTTTAAAAGCCAATTTGAACCATCCAATTATAAGTGTATTTATAACTTTGTCTAACAAGATTTCAGATTAAATTAGAAGAGAATAGCAGAATATAAAGAGGTAAACAGAGAAATTGATATAAATCAAGGCTTGGGTGACAGTTCCAAATTTGAAATTGGTTTGAATATAAAAGAATTTGAATTACATCAGAATGGAGAGTTTCTTTTCCAAATGTTACATATTTAATTGAAAAAATAAGACAAAAAAATGGATTTTTAAAAAATGCAAACATGAAAAAATGATGGTTGATGAATATAATCATATTACAAAGAATTTCCTATGGAATCTGAAGCATATTCTCAACCTAAGAGCCAGAAACCTAAATTAAATACTTAAACCAGTAGAGGTAGCTTTCCCTTAACCAATTTCATTACCTACAGCAATGTCTCACTGGTAACTGGTTTTATCAGCTTCACTATTAATAAACAAGTTTTGAACTGAATACCTTGAGGTTCCAATCCTGGTGTTTTACCGATTGAGCTACCAGCTGTCATGTTTTTATGGAAGTAAAAATAAACATGAATTAGTAAACATAAAAATTTGCACGAAAATAACAAGATCAGATCTAAAATATTTTTTCATTATAGAAGGAATTATTAATTCATCAGAGCCCTAGATTATTTGTAGAAACACACTAAAGATAACTGAATCAGACGAAGGGCCATGCCCTCAAATAACAATCTTTGAACCATGAAAACGAAAAACTATAAAAACTATTTAAAAAATATGTACTTAAGCAATATAAACAAACTTTGCTTACATAATCATTTACATACAAACCGAGTTTCAGGAGGAAACTTGTGTAAAGATTTTAAATTACATTTTTTGTTTAATCTTTATGATTTGAAATCAGTTTGATATCTTTCTTCAAGTAACAATGATTGCAAGCTTCTTAAATCGAATAATGCACTCTTTTACTAATGTAAAATAGCACAAAAATGTTATTGAAACCTAAGTTATAGATTTGTTTTTAATGTTTTCTAATACAATCAACTAAAGATTATTAATAAATACTATAAAATGGGAATAAAAAGTTATTTAAAAATAAGTGAGCTCAAAATAAAGAGTAAAGAATTCAAGCATCTACAAGTTTCAGATTTGGTTTTGGTACACAAATAAAATGTTAAAGATCCAAAAAATCAATTACTTAAATCGCTATTTATACCTTGACTTTAAACAATAACTTGTGGCTTCCTGCTCAATGGAAATACTAAAAATCATCTTGCTACCTTCGCGAAAGCCGAATGTTTAATTTTTATTCATTAAAATGAAATACACGCACGCACACACACACACATATATATATATATATATATCTCGTCAATCGTTTACACATCAAAGACTTGCACGAATTCTACCTCAAGATTAGAAGAAATATTGATATAATTTACCCAACATTGTCTATAGCTTCTTTAATTATCATTAACCTTCATTACCTAATTTTGTTTTGCATAATCTACTTTCAATTAATTAACCTGATTAAACAAATACAAGTACAAAAAAAAATAAGAATGAAAAAAAGTCTATTCAATAAAAAATTCTCAATAGTGTAACCAAAATTTGTTCCCTAGTTGTTTACTAATGAAAGTCTGAGATCAAACTGTAGAGGCAGTTATATTCACTAAAATAGTAAGAATGTATGAATACCTTTTTCTCAGTTCCATTCAGTCTGAGACTATATGACTTATAAATATTCAGAACAAAAAGGAAACAGCATCTAATCCCTTATTTAATTTTCTATTTGTGCTTGTCATACTTTTTTCTAGAACAAAAAGAATGTAACAAGCACCAATATACTCAAGAATAGTCACAATAAAAAGTCATATTTATCTTATACTTTTTCTAACAAAAGAGTTGTCTGTATGGGTTCAGGAATGCAAATGCTGAAAGAAACGTATGAATGGATGAAATGTTTTCTATAGCAGCATACAGAAACTTTGCCTTAAATAAACAAGAGAATATACCTGAAGATGCATTTGACGAAGGAGGAGTGCTGGCAAAGGGGTCTCCTCCTAACTCTCCCAATAAATCAAACGTAGCTGAACTGGCTGTTAAAGTTGGCTGTGATTTACTGGACTGTTGTGCTTGCTGAGCAAGAGTTTGGTTTTGCACCAATGGAAGCTGCTGAGGTTGGGACACACTTGGATTGGGCAAGGAGGACTGGCTTTTGGAATTATTCTGGACAACACAAATCAGGGAGGAAAATTTAGCACTCAAGGCAAGTCGTAAAGAGGAATAATTTAAGATAAACTCATGCATTGAAGATTCCAATAAAATTGGTTACTGATCGCTTCCTATCAATAAAATATAGCATAAAAATGAAAATATTCATTAACAATCTTATTGTTTTGGTTTATAGCTTTGAGTAGAGTCATTATATTCCCAATTTTGTTAGGACAATCAAACTCTTTTGTGTTCTCAATATTGCTACCAAAACATTCAACTGATTCATTCTTCAACCATTATCCAGGTGGATAATTTTCAAGAAAAAACCTATTTCTTAACAAAATAGCTATAGAAAAATGGCCACTGATAAACCAAACGAATCAGTTTATTCCAGCAAGAAAAACAGAAATCATTTTTTAAAAATTATTCTAATCGATAACATTGCTGTAAATGTTAATAGTCTTTATATATAAAAGCAAATGTATACCCATATATGTTCCAAATTGTAGGCCATAATTTAGCATCTAGAAAGCTGGAATTTGGCATAGGGATACATCTTTTCAAGGCAAGGGACATAGACTATGTGATTTTTTCAACTGTGGATGTGAGTGGATCAAAATTGAATATTTAAAATTTTACCGAATTTTGATTTTTTTACAAAAATAAATGGACCCCCCCCCCACAAACACATACTTTTTGAGCCGGTGGGAACAACTGTTTGTTTTTAAGAACTTAGCGGATGATATATATTTTCATCTTTAGCGCCTAATGATATCTTAATAAATTTCAATGATTTCATTTGATAATTTTTGTTTTAATATCCATCCAAAAATTTGCATAAGTCATACACTAGGCACCATCTAAATTTTTTTTTTTCTTCTTTTTTTTCATTTTTATAAAAGTGCTTTTTGGGGTCTCTGTGGTTATTTTGGGACCAACAATGCTTAAATCTCATACTGGTATTTTTTTTCCAGATAATTTTAGATAAAAGACCTTTTTTTTTGGTGATTCATTCATACAAGGTACAGATATTTCATGACATCTTTACTTCATTAGAATATTTTAATATTTACCTTCACCGAAATAAATTTAGAGGTTACATTAATATTACTGTGTCTGTATGTTGTAAAGTTTGTTTGCACATTTTAAAGTTTATTATCTTAATATAATTGCCTATTTTAAGATGTTACAGCACACATTTGCTTATTTTGAAAAAAAAAATGTATATCTATTTCCCCTAATTATTGATATAAAGTGTCTGTGCCTAAAGGGTTAAATTTTGACGTTGATTTTATGGAGTAATGAATCATCTGTGTGAGAAGAAATCACAATAGCCCTTGAAGTACTGGATCAAACATTGACAGATGCAATTGGAAAATGTTTTAAAAAGCAATGGCATCATGGGCAAAATACATAAATCTGGGCAAGTCCAAGTTCTTCTGCTGTCTCGAAAAGGTTAGAATTTCATCTTAATAAATAATTTGCCCATTGTTTGCATGGAATGCATAAAAAATGGCCCAGAAATGTATTCTTGAAGCAGGGACATTTGAAAAAAGCAATGACATCATGAGTGGAATACATGATTCTGGATAAGGCCAGGTACATCTGTCAGTAATGATAATAACGAAACAGAGTTTTATGATGAATTGGAATAAACCATCAGGAAAACCTCAAAAAAAAGATTTACCCGACATATCACGAAACTGGTTTGCTCAAGTCTGCCTTGACACAACTGGGCAGAGCAAACTGAAGAATTTAGAGTAAAAGAAACCAACAGGAAACTTTGGCTCCTAGATTTCCCAGGAGCAACACACTTTTCCTAACAAGATCTCAAGGAAGATATGGCATACATGAAATCAGGAGGTGCACTATCAAATTGACCACATACATGCCTCAGGAATATGTATAGCATAAACAAAGCTCAAACCAAGACCAATCCTAGTACTGACATTGGTAGTGATCATGGCACGATACTTTGACATTGAAGCTCAAACCATATATCAACTTCAAATGAAACAACTCATACATTAGACATGATGTGGACAAGCGGAAAGACACTGAAGTCATAGAAATCTTTGAAGCACATCAGGATAGATGCACTGCCCTTAACCTATTGGAGAATGAAAATATACCCACTGACAGCACTAAGAAACAGCCAAAAAAGTCAGAAACAAGACCAAAGTCGGTGCCTCTGATGAAGTCTTTAACCTTAGTGGCAGAAAACACTTGAAAATCAAGATAACAAACTTTGAGGCAATGACTCAGTTCAATGAAGTAAGCAGGAACATATGGAATGGAAATTATTGAAAAAAAAAAAGCCATGGTGAATAGCCATGATTAAAAAACAACCTCCATTATGCTGAATAGACAGAGATTCAAAGAGTGGACAATTTTAACAATCCTAAGTCCATGTTAAGAAAGAATGGCAGCTAAGTGAAGTCAGTCAAAACTTAGCATAGCTGCATCAACTCAGTATCATCTGGAAGAGCAATTCCATCAGCTTTACAGTCAAACTGAAATTCTACAAATCCCTAGTGCTTTCCTTCCAGCTGTATGGATTCGAGAGCTGAACACATAACTAAACAAGGAAGAAGAATACAAGTTTAAGAACTTCAGGAACCTTTTATACACATCTTTGAACATCGCCATAGATTGGATTGGTCCTAGCATTGTCTGATGCACACAGTAGTGACAAAAAGCATCACCATGACATAGTTGATAAGGAATTTTTTTTTCTAACAAGTGGTTCACTGCTTGAATGAATGATAAATAAAAACATTCTGAATTAAATACAGTAGCCAACTTCTGAAGAGTATTCTTCTATTAATCATTTTGCCAAAACGAAAAAAGTCAAGAAAAAATTGAGACTCTCAAAATACTTACAAAATTATTTTGAACAACTAATTTTGGAGCATTTTCACCAAGTAGTGATCTTAAAGGTTTTGTAGTGTTCTGTTTGTTCAAAGCTGATTCGTTGAGACGTCTGGCTTCATCTTTCATAGCATCTGTGGCAGAAACATGCCAACGCTTCCGTTCATACTTTTGAACCATAAAATCTTTTACTTTCTGTTCTTCCCGAGAATCATATTCCTGTCCAGATCGTGGGTCATACAGGCCAAGCCAAACTTTCTTACAGAACTAAAAAGAGAAAAAAAAAGTCAGTCTTTTTCTAAAAACTTGGTGACAATAAAATTAAAAGGAATATTAATGATAAAAAATGTATTATTGAACATTGTTTTCAGATTGGGAGACTGGGGAGAGGATTTCGGTGAAATTCAATTCAAAAGTGGATTTACCTGATTTGAATTTTCAAAGAGATTCCTTCTTCAAGAACAGAGTTTTAAGAAGTGAGTGGAGGAAAAATTATCAATTCTAGTTTAATTTTTCTCCTTGTAATCAATAAGAATAAAAAAATAAAGATTATATCCTTTGAACACATATTTCATTATAATTCTATTTTAAAAAATATTTCCATATCATGCATATATCTATATAATAATAATCAATAATTATTGAAAATGCAATTTTGCTCTGTCTTGGTATAGGAATTCATCTTCCTCCCCACTTGCATCTGGGTTTGTTTTTTGTTTTTTTAGATGTGTCCACACATCTCGATGAGACACTTTTCAGTCAGTCAGTCCTAGTTACATTAAACATAATTTTAAAAAAAGAAAGAAGTGTGATGTCATTAAAGGTGTGACATCATCAAAAGACCAACTGCTATGATGTCATAACAGTATGTATAAGTTGAGCATTTTACATTTACAAAGAGCAAATGAATGGCCAAATACAATTTTTATTGAAAATAATACTCTTAAAAT
Source organism: Thysanoteuthis rhombus (assembly GCA_963457665.1). Classification (NCBI taxonomy): domain Eukaryota; kingdom Metazoa; phylum Mollusca; class Cephalopoda; order Oegopsida; family Thysanoteuthidae; genus Thysanoteuthis; species Thysanoteuthis major. Next base: position 14,684,493 of record OY735215.1, read on the forward strand.
ATTTCCATACCACAATATTTTACAAGTATGAGAATCAATTGACTCAAAGAAACACTACTTGCTGTTTTTCTTTCTGCTACCACTATCACAGATGGTGGACGTATCGTTGAACATGGTACTTACTTTTTATATTAGTCAACTTAGACTAGTGAGAGATCCTAAGAGGATAGTATCAATTAACAATGGCCAGCAAGATTAGTTTGCTGATCATAGTTGTACAGTACACATCCAGATCAACATTTTTCTCCATATGATCTATTTGTTAATCCAAGTGAAAAAATTTTTTTTAATATACTTCAATTAGTTTGGTTTTTTTTTGAAAAAAATACTGAATTCATCCACCAGGAACAGTATACAGGTTAAAATGGTGGGTAAAAGGTTTTTATCAGAAAATCAGTGAACTAAGAAAATCATACTGTTTATTATTAGAGTAGATGAACTGGAACTATAAATCAGAGAAAAACTCATCTCAGCTTAGCTGAAGTTGAAGAAAAAAACGAAAAAAACTTGCCAAATTGCACCAAATTTTGATTGTAACAAAACAAGGTAGAGGTTCAATACTTCCTAGCATCATGATTTATTAAGTGAAATCCAGTTAACATTTACATTAATGTTCATAAGTGATAAATACATGCTGGGAGTAATAGTCTGAATCCTTTAATGCATCAATTGTTGAAGAGTTTACAAGAAAACTTAATAAAAATTTGGAAGAGTAAGATAAAAAAAATTTTTTTTCTTAGATGTCATAAATAGGTGCTTTTTTTTTGTTTTATTCTGTCTTTCTATACTGACTATTTTATACACAACTTAATACATCCGTTAATTTAAGATAAAAACAAAGTAAGCACTTAACACTGAACAACATGCACTCATTCAAGAGAAAAGAATCACATGATGAAAAAGAGAAATAATAATGCCAGTTCTATTTCCAGATATCTACCACACAACAATGCACTTCTCTTGCTTAAACTGACTACAGAACTGAGAAAATGAAGAAACTAATTTTTTTTTAAACTCACCTTCTACTATCCACCATTATTAAAGACTTTTTTACCCCATGAGATTAAAATTAAGAAACAAACAAAATTACTTCTTTGGCTACTTTTTCAAGTTAGAAACTGTCTCCTAAACAGTCATCATGGGTTTTTCCCAAGCACCAAGTTCTCACTGTCATGCAAATAAATCATTGACAAAAATGAGAGCAATGAATTAGTTTTAATTTAGTCTCAAACTTACAACCACATAAAAGACTGCAATTTGCAAGTATGCTCTTACTGCTTAAACAATCAGAAAATCTTAGAGAAAAATTTAGTTATTCAGCATCATTTTCTATTCATTACATTCATTTTTCTTCTTAGCCGTTTATACAGTTTATTATGAACTAATGTCTAGCCATTTCTTTAAAATGGTCTCTGTTAAATGCAAATTTGTACTTCAAATTAATTTCCTTTGATGATCCAGAATCATTTCTCAGTAGATCATAGTTGTTAGTCTAGTTCACAACAGACTATGAGACAATTCATTTTTATCTTTGTAATAGTCATTTTATTATGTTATCTATCAAACAGAAATAAAGAATTTACTGCAAATAAAGTTTTCATTTTTTAACTTGATAAAAAGGTTTTCTTTTTCAAAAAAGTTCCATGTACAACAAGTCGACACTTGAGAGCTAAAACTGTACCAAGTAAATCAGTGAAATAAGAAACTAATACCACTTGTAGGCTGTTACAGCTGGCTGTGCTATCAGCCATGAACCAGCTGGGACAGCTTTCCTCAACAAATGTCATTGAGAAGACTATCAGTGTATTATGGATCAGCAGTCAGCAATTTATACACAATATTTTCTATTTCGTTTTCCCCTTGTGGAATGAGGTCAAACTGAATCTAGTCATGAAAAATATTAAATGAAACTGCTAAAATTATACTTTTGAATAGCTGGTTCTTAAATTCATTAACTCAATCATTTTTAAAAGCTTTTGAAAGAGCAATGTGTTCACAACAAACCTCAATAAATGCACAGAAATCTGAATCTTTCTTATTCAGCTGCTTATCCTACCTATAAATCCACAATACATCGTAGGATTTCAGGGTATGATTTAACACAATGAAATTAGTTCTTAGAACCACTTTCCTCTCACCATGATTAAATTTAAAATCTAATTCATTTTCACTCTAACTACTCATTTGCACAATTGGAAGCTGATAGTCAACTTGAAGATTTTCGTTGGAAAAATATTCAGAGTCATTCAAAACATTTTTCTTAACTGGTAATTTGGCTTGAGTTATTGACAAAGTAATACTATCTGAGACTGTCTCTCAATACATGCCACTTTTTTCATACTGTGAAAGCAATCAATATTCAACTTGTAACAAAAATCTAGCTTAAACCATGTCATTATTAGATAATTACAAATGAAACATAAAATAAGGTGATAATTGTTTCAAATGAATCAGTTTAAAAAGGTGGAGATTAATCTTTTTTAATCCATGTTAACTGGTTGATATTAAGACTTGTCTGTTCATATCTGTTAAGTACCAGTCAAGATATAGTTATTCATCTATATCAAAGATCACGAGAGAAAAAGATTTTGAATCCTGAGATAGAAAAACCTACAATACAAATGCATGTTGTTTTAGTATCAGCCATTAATCTTACAGCCATGAAAAGAATTTTTTTTAAAAACTTGATGTGAGAGCAGATTTTTTTCATCTACAAAAATACAGAACAAAATGAATAGGGAATAAATTTATTCAAATAGCTTATCACAATGTAAAAAAGAACTATAAGTTCAACGATGCATCCACCATCTGTGGTAGTAAGACAATTGAGGAGGAGGAAGGAGAAGAGCAAGTAGTCTTTCTTGGAGTCAACCGATTCTCCAACCAGTAACATATTCTGATATGGAAATATTCAACAAGTATAAAGAAATAGTTAATTGGTGCTTTTGGTCTTTTTCAAAAACAAAACATCCTACTTTGACATCATCAGCAGCTTGAAAAAAAAAAAAAAAATTTGATCAGACTGGATACTCTTTGAATGATTTCACATCTCTTCCTTCCTATTTCTGTTGTTTAACATAACTGGGACTGACCAACCAAAAAGTAACCTACGTGTGGACACATCTAAAAACAGTTACTAACCTTTATAAATAAATAATGGGACATTTAATTAAATTTCAAACACACATGCGCAGCACTATTTAGTAATGATAAGCTGACCTATAATACAATTTGGCATGCATGTCATACATACAAGGTCATCTGCTAAATGCTCTTCAGTCACATTCATTGTGATTGTCAGAAGTTTAGACTTCAACAACTGGACAGAGTCTTCAGGGTTAAGTAGATTGATAAATGTCTCTCCCTTGGATGAGATGACTACACAGTCTTATGTCTAAAACTTGGCATCAGCATCAAGATCATGTTACAAGCAATATTTTTCTGAAATATCAAGGAACTTATACAGAAGATGTGGAAAAAGGTATTGTCAGTTTTTTTTAACAATCTACAGACCAGAATTTATGACAACGTTTGAAGTAATTTCTCATATTTATCACATAGGTGGGTGTATTTATGGAGGTAAAAAAAACAAAAAAAAAAACATAACCCCAAAATTAATGAGTAAAGATTTCTCAATAGTTTTTTGTAGTATCAGGTGGGCTTGATAACATACAAGTCCACAATAGGTGGAAAGGTATAATATCCAAGACGGCCACCAAATCCTTAGAATGGTAATAACTCAATGTTCACCCTGATATTGCTTTTAACATGATCTTCATGCTTTTTCGAAATGTTTTTGTAGTATCAAGCATGCTTGATAACATATCAAGTCTACCATAGTTTGACCACTGGAAAGGTATAATTTCCAAGATGGCATTCAAGATAGTTGGCTGCAGTTATACAACCCCCTTCCCATTCACAACAAAAGGTTTCCCCAACGTTTTTTTCTGTGGTATCAGTAAATGATAAAAATAAAAAGTTACTACAAATGATGACATAAATTCTGGTGTGTAAATTGGTAAAAAAAAAAATGGTAACATGCTTCTTTCACCTCACTTATACACAAACTTTGATATTTCAGTGAGATATTGCTTTTAACATGATCTTCATACTGTAGTACATAGAGTCCTACACTAACAATACTGTTTAAAGGAACCCCATTGTCAACACTGATCTCTCCTTCAAACTTTTTGAGATCCACAGCCTGACCAGCTCTGTTAGGTTTTACCTACAAAGTAGCATTAATATCACTCACTATCAGACTTGTTCTACAAGTTGGTTTTGTTTGTTGATATTGTTACATCATCGTTTTCCATTGGGTCTTCAAGTTATTGGTTTCTTCAGAGATATGCAATTTAAGATTAAAGTTATTACTTGTTACAGGTAAGAAAAACCTGATAACTTTTTAAAATCCCAGCTCATTTGTTTTTTCCATTTCCTTGGTAGTTTGGTACCTCAAGTCAGGTAGATCAGGATTCTGCTCACATTTTGGGGTTAGTTTATCAATCTGATGAGCAAAATTTCAGATTTAGTTAGGTAAGTAACAGAATTCCCCCAGAAATTTAGTTTAGAGGTAGATTGCAAAAATATCTTTGGAAATGTTGGCTCACATATTGAATTAGATTGGTACAGATGGAACAAAAGTTGAACAGACATACTTCATTTACATTGGAGAATGAGTGTGGGCTTTTTATTTTTGCAACACATGCAAAAACCTTGACAATTTACCATGAAAATATGATGAGGTTCAACATGATGTTTGTAATAATTTTTTGCATATGCACTGTAGTGTTGTGGGTTTGAAGATTCTATCCTTAATTCAAGTACCTTCTTTTTTTCAATTCCTGTATTTGGTCTTAAAAGCACACTATTTGCCATATTAAGTGATATCCCTTTAAAATGCCCAAAATCATCTTTTCTACATTTAACTCTAATTTTTTAATATTTTGGTGAAAAAACTTACTAAATTCAACCTTACACATGGAAAAAAAACTGACAGGATCTACAGCACCTGACCAAGTTTTTCTACACTTTTTGATAATTTTAAACTATGGAAACAAAAAATAACAAATTGATCAGCTAATTTCTTGATTTGGGTTCTGTCCACCCACAAAAATCTGACTTAATTTATTTGTATTATAAATGACAAATTTCAATTTATCCTCTATCTTAGAGACTACTGAAATATAAAAAAAAAACAAAAAAAAAACAATAGCTCGCATCTTGTGCCAAGAATTCTATTACTCTGTCATGTTTTTTGAATCAATGACCATAAGTGCTAACTTGAACTGGGATATAGAGAAGATAGAAAATCGCATTACTTTTGATGTAAACAACATAGAGAGACAAATAAACACTTCTCCATAGAGTTTCGACGCAAGGTATTCAGAAAAATGGTTATTATGATGATTAAGACACATCTTGTCTATTTCAGGACAAAAATTGCAAAATAGCAAAAAAGATTTCGAGAAGTCTGATATGTTTTTTTTTTTTCATATATAACATAGATATTGACTGTCCTGTAATCTGTTTTTTCTTAATCCTTGAAGTGTCTATTTTCTCATGACAGTCAACACAATATCTTGACTCACTGAATTTCACCTAAATCAATAGAGTAGATGTCATCCATTCACTCACAAAGAGAAAATTAAGAAATTTTAAAAAGTCACTTCACAGTCACTCTACATAGATATGTAATTAGCACTCATCTAAAAGTATCTGAGATTTTGAGGAGATGTAGTTATCTTGAAGTGTGATTGACCTGTCAAGATAATTATCCAATGAACAACAGATGAGATATATATTATAAAATGCTTGTTTTTGATATGAGGCAATAGACCTTGACTTGTTGGAAGATTTTGCAATGATACAGATTTAGAGGAGTAAACGAACACCTTTCCATAATCAGCAAAGCTTTCTCTACTGCTAGGTTTTAAGACGAGGAACAATTCAGCACTGTCTACAATGATGTGGTTCTAAAATAGGTGAGATAGGTTTCTGGGTTTGCTTTCAGGGAAGTCTTTTTAGTTCTTATTTTACTAGTAACATCACATGCAGGGAGGTAACGTAAAGCTGGAAGAACGGCACACAGTTGTGGACATAGCTGCAGGTATATAATGAATGGAGTGCTATGTAACTAGTATCTCTAACGCCACCTATTGAAAATTGGTATTATATGTATCAACTCTATGACATTTGTATCATTGCTGACAAGTAGAATTGGTAACTGATAACAAGTCTAAAACATGAGCAGGTATACAAAGATCAGCTTCTCAATGTCTTGACTGCAACTGTAACACTTGAGTTATATTGTTAATTCTTATACATTAGCGATCTTCAGATGAATTTTAAACTTCTCTAATTTCTACTAAGTGTTCTGAATTATGAATTTTTACGCAAAGCAGCTTTTGTAAGTTCTGTCTCTTTCAAGTTGAAGATCAGAATGAAGCTACTTCTTTAGGAAATGGGGTGGATTTCTTGAGTGCCATTAGGTGTTTGGAGGTTTATTTATTCTCCTCTGTAATTCAGTCTTTGGCTGAGTGTTCATCATTATCAAAGACATAAGTATAAGCAACAAGGACAATATGATTATTATTTCTATGTGTGAAATTGCTGATGAATTCATTAAATGTTGGAATTGATGATGGAAGTTTCCGCACAAAGTTCATACTATAGAAACAGAGATATTCTGCAAACTGAATGTGTAATCATTCAAGTCATAAGGTGTGTCTTTAGTTCTATTGTTAGTTGACTCTGATTTGGCTTCGGCATGAGACCACTTCTATTAAACAATATGCTTGAAGGTACTATATCATGGGCTAATAGTGCAAAATCACTCAAACCTCGCTCATTGGCTACAGTTATTGATTCATCATTTATGTTATACACTCTAATCATGAGAGATGTTCTCAACAAGAAAACATCTGTTAAGTGCAGCAAGGTTTTCAAGTTACCTCTGTTTGGTACAATTCTTGTGCCTTTGCTTAGAAATCAATCACATCAGAATGTATTGTCTTATTTCATCCTTTTATCAGTGGCATTCAAAATGTCATCTTTATTTCAGGTCTTAAATATTTTGTAATAAAATGATGAAGTTTAGTGTTTGGGGTTGGGGATATTGCAGAACCCTTTCCCTTAACTAATTCTACCATTCCTTGTATTTTCAATACTTGAAGTTTCTGATTATTCAGGTGGCTGTTTAAACTCTAAACTCCTTGAATAATTTTGCACAGGATGTTGCTAAATTATTTCATATTATTATTAAGTTCTGTAGAATATATTGACACATCTTTTTCTTTAAAGAATTCTTTTCTTGCAGACATTGTATTGTTTCATATGATTCTGTATAAATTTCCATATGACAATGAAATTTTAAGAAAGAATAAAACATACTATTTGTAGTGATGTACCAGAATATCAACTGTTCAGATTTCAGGAGCTGGATTTACAAAAAAAAAAAAAAAAAAAAAAAAAAAAAAAAAAGAAAAGAAAAAATACCCCCCCTAAAAAAAAAACCCACGGATATCAGGGATTTCGTTAAATAATATCTGATGAACTTCAAAGCTAACTTTAACCTATAAGTCAAATCTCTCTCAGATATGTAAGTTCACGCGCTTTCTTGAGCACTGTTCGAGTACAAAAAAAAATAAAAAGAATGATAGTTCTTTTATCATGTTTAAAGAAATATTCAACAGAATTGTTATCAGGGATGGAAGTAAACGTACCAATAGATTTCTTGTATAAACTTCAAAGATAATTTTTGATGTATCTTTTAAATTATCTTCTAGGGAAATTTTTGGTTATATGGGTTTAAAAATGTTTAGCTAGAACCTTTTGTTTTTTTTTTCTTTACATAATTAAAATAAGTAAAATTATGTTTCTTCTTTGACTCAAAATAGAATTTTTCCTTGTGGTACACTTATTTCAATCAACATTAGAGGCACATCCCTATATTTTCTTTGTTCTTATTGTCTTTTTTTACTTACATATGATAAAATAAAATTCTTTTAAATTCATTACATAATTAGAATAAATTACTTTGTTTCTTCTGTGATTGAAAATAAAATTGCCTTTGCTACGCCAATTTTCATTGTAGCAACTCTCATGGAGCTTTCAAATGCTCTAAAAAAGGGATTGTTGGAAGGTGGAAAAATGACGAGGATTGTTTTGCATCACCTTCAACTATAACTCAGAGAAATTGATAACATATGTGAAGAGAGAAGAAACTATTTAATGACGACAACAGAAAAGTTGATTTTTTCCATGACTATCTGAATCAAATGTACATATTACAAGATCCAATTAAAAGATTAAAGATTGAACAGTATGGAAAAGAAAAAAAAAAATTTCAACGCATTTGTTTTTTTGGTTCATTAGTAATTTTTTAACTAAATAAACCGTAGTAGGACTCCTTAGGTTTACCATATTAACCTAATATTGTCCTGATTGTGATACACTACACATTTATTAAATCAAAAGAATTTAAATAGACTGCTTCACTTGAAAATCAAGAATTACCTGTCATCTCACAATGGGATCAGGACCCAAGGTGAATAGGGTATTCCACGGTCTAAGACCAATCATGACATGACAGCATATCATTTGTAGTTATGGCCTCATTATAGATAGATTTGTTCCGTTACACCAATTATTATTGATTAGCATATAATAAATTCGTAATATCTAAGGTAAACATAATCTGTAGCTCTATATCTTTATCATAGATCATTTATTCAAAAATTTTACATAAAAATTATGTTAACATTATGATAAACATATTGTTCAGTCGGATGATCTGGTAATCCGACTTCACTAGGAAAATGAGAAAAAAATTTGGAGCTTCCTGATTTCATGCGGTGGGACAATCATGAAATCCCTTGCAAAATATACCAGTGCTACCTGAAACAATACCTGTGCCAAAGAATTTTGTCAAATTAGAATAACACACCATTCCTGATTTTAAACTTATTTTTAATCTTTTCTAAAAGATTTTCTGATTTTCATTCTTCTCATTGAATTCTAATAGATTTTGCAAAATCAAAATTGGGGGAGGCGGTTATCATTAAAGCTGAAATTTTGTAATACCCGATGATTGCCCCTCATTCGTTAAATAAGTAAGTTGGGTAGTTTACTGCATTCAAGGAACATCATTTGTTAATTTAAAGGCAGTTCAGTCACCCCTCATTCTATTTCAAATCTTACCTTACCTAACTGATCCACGCCCCTACTCCAGTCAAAATAATCATAAGTACATTTTATCATTAATTTCTTATTACTACTTACCTTCATCTTAATATTATACATGATTTTTATTGTATTTTATTTAATATATTTGTAATTCAATTTAAAGTTTTTGCAAAATGCATTTAGATGAAATTTTAGCTGCTAGAGACTACACTTTAAATTGGTTTTGTTTTTAAAATAAATTAGATGAAAAATCTTCATATAATATTATTGGTAATGAATTGTTTTGTAGGAGTTTGACAAAATTATGATTCCTACATACATATTGTTTGTTTTGTGAAAAGTTGAGAATGAAATAATTTAATGACTAAGATAGAATTATCTTCACCACAGTTATTGTTTTAGGTAACACTGGTATGATATTGAGCAAGGAATTTATTTCTTCGTGTTTGTCCAAATCCATAAAATAAGAAAAGTACCAAAAGTTTTTCATGGTTCTTGTGTTTGCCACTTCTATCAAAATTCATTTGGTAAATCCAAAGTCAGTTTGGATGGATCAATAAGTTCAATATAACCAAAATTTATCATATTAAGGTTTGTTATAGTAAGGGTTTGCTGTATTTCACTTTTAGATTGTTTTACACTGTTACTCACTGCTACTTACAACAGTGGTTTAGATACTATTGTTGGTCTAAGTTGTTCATATGTTCTGACATTTATATGCATCCATGTATCTTGACTTTGCCCAGCCTGAACCATTCAGAGTACAAGCTTTCAAGTTTTTCAAATTCCCCTCCAAAATGAGGTTTTGAGGGGATTCAAACTTCAATGTACGTTTATACCAAATTGGTCCCTCAGTTTGTGCCCACCCTTGTTTTTTGAAAATTTGGACATTTTAGTGCCAAACAAAAACTAAGAGAAGTAACTTATTCATTGATCACCCCTTTTCCAATTTTTTCAATTGACCACCCAAAACCTGATATGCTGGTTGAGAAAAAAAAACAAATAACAGTTTTTCATGCATATCTCATCTGTTAGACACGTTACTGTCATCAACAACAGTAAACAAGGATGTGCCCATCAGGAGATTGGACCCTGGAAAAGTGCCCATCAGGAAATCTGCCCATCATAAATTCATCAAAACTGCCCATCAAAACATAATTTGCCCACCATTATCTTATTTCTTTTAATTTTTAATCAATAAATATTTGTTTTTGCTTTTTTTTTGAGTTTACAGAGGGAGAAAAAGTGATCATTCTGTAAGGTTTTGATAAAAACCTTTGACACAACTTAGAATTCCCATTGGTTGGTAGTCGTGGTTGAGTGTGAAATAAAAAGAAATAAACAAGGCATAACAATTTTAAAAAACAATTTATTCAAAGCAATAAATACAATGTTTTTCTTTCATGAATTCTCTTATTTCTTCTCATTCTTAATTAATAAAAATTAGATTTTGAGGGTTTTTTCACACACTGTCCATCTCAAATTTATCAGGGGAGGATAAGTGCCATGCTAAACACAACTTACTACTGCTTTCTTTCATGAATTCTCATTCATTTTCATTTTTTATTAAATTACTAAAGATAATATTTATAATAAACATACATAATTAGCTTTGATTGTGGAGAAATTGGTATGTATACACCTTTTTGTTCTTCACAAAATTCACTAATGTTTTCAAACTACCTTGGTCTCCCAACTCAGTACAGGGTTTTCCGTTTCCTGTACAGCATCTTCCTCAATCCTTCTCTTTATATAGATTGTTTTGCAGGGAGGTATTGAATGCCATTTGAAAAGTCTTTTGAATGGCTGGGTCATAGATTGAACCCATGACCTATAGAATTTAAGGCAAGCACTCCACTTTTAGACCTGGTTCTAATCCACCAGAAACTTTCAAAAACATATGCCACATATTGGCCTGATTGTACTTTCAACTCTCTTCTATTAATATCACTGTAGATCACAAAATTTGCTACAAAAGAACCTGTCTCATGAAATTAATTCTGCTTACTCGAATCTATACTTCAATTAGAGGAATGATGACTTTCCGAGTTCTAGTAGCTGTATGTCTGTCCCAAAATCCCATTTCCAGTGCTTCCCTCTCAGCTTGTATCTCCTTTGATGACAAAAAAAAAAAAATAAAAAGGAAAAAAAAGCTAATTCAATAAACTTCATTTTGGCAAAATTCAGAGAAGTAGGAGTGTTAATTTGACCAGTTATTGTTCTCTGAAAGCTTACATGAGCTGTCAATTTCTTTACTGTATCTGCTACACCATCACAAGCTGATTTTCCCTGACTGGCAGCTAAAAAATTCCACTCAGCTGTTATCCCATGATAACTTATGATAAAGTTTTGAAAGTTTTTATACTGGTCCTGTTGAAAGTGCAACTTGGCCAACATGTGCCGTGTTTTTGAGGGTTTCTGGATTGGAAATACTCACAAAGAACAAAAAGATGCAAATATTATATTTATATGAACTCATGAAAACGAGAGTTTCATTGGCCATCTAGACAAAACTTGTTCCACAGAACAAATACCACGCACCATGCAGAATTGCAAATAGATAAAATCCCAAACTTGTGACGTCAACAAAATTTCAATGCTTTATTGGAACCGGAAATGTAAATGAGTTTGGAGGACTATATATACAGTGGGGCTGGGTTTTGGGGACCATGTAAAGGCTAAATTCTCCATTAGTAGATATTGAATGTACAAATGTGGAAATTGAGAAGTAGGTATATGCTATAACCCGCTTATCCATCCCCCATTTCTAACACTAATTAGAACATGAAAAAAAATCAAGAGACCAAATTGAAAAATTTCTCACACGTATTTCTAAACATGCTCTTTTTAGTGTTCCTTGTTAGGAAAAGGTACAGCTTTTCCCACTAATTCATCTTTAAAAATAGTACATTTTTGTCATTTTTAATCTGGGCCATTTTTTAGATATATCTGAAGATCTAGAAAAGCTAGAAAGATCCATATTGTGACATTGTGTAGCGCATTGACACGACTATATTCTGCTCCAGATGGAGCTCACAAAGTGGGCCAGGTCTTGAATTATGATTACTTAAAAGTGGATTCCTGAAAATACTGATGAAATTAGGAGCCCACTTTTCTGAATGAAATATTGTCTAGAGCTAAACTGAAAACAGATCATTAGTTCAATAGATTTTCCTGTTAAGGGCTGGTGGCTACTTGAAAATGGAAAATATTTGGTCATAGTCGCACCAAACGAAGTAGTCATCGTTCTTGGATCCATAGTGACTGAACAAGATATTGGGCTAAAATTTTTATTAAACTTCATTTGAGACCAAAAACAACCTGTGACTTAAGCTAAAGGAAAATTGGAGATGGTCAAGCGGGGTACTTTCCAAAAATTGGTCCACTTGACATGAAATGACCAACATGCATAATGAGGAAAACAAATTATTTTAGACAATAAAACATGAAGAATTAACCCTTGCTTAATACCTGAATTTTCTATATTTTGTAGAACCAAAATTATGATGGAGCACATTAGTTTCATTAAGCATTTATTCTGAGACATATTTGTCCAAGTAGACATTTTATTTTTGCTCAGGTTTTACTCGCTCTTTCAAAAATGATGAAATTAAATTTTCACATAAAGGTACCCAGACATTGCTATGAAAACAAATACCAAATTCTAGAATACAACATGGTCTGCACTTATGACAGGAGCTGTGGAATAAATTCCATCAACATTTCATGCTAAGATGCCCCTTCAAAATCTCTGAAACAATAGTCAGTGGAATCCAATGATTTTTATTCAATTCTCACACTGTCAATCACCAATTTTTAATTCTATTTCAGCCCGTACTGAAACGACCAAGTGTTCCGTTTCTAGAACATGGATTGCTTTCAAGTTTAATTTTGGTTAAAACCATTCTCTTGTGTACTCACAAAGAATTTCTGAGCAGATTAAGACCATGTTAACATTTGAAAAAATAAATAAATAAATAAAAAAAATAAAAAAATCACTTCCACTATAACTAACAGATTAATCACCAGGAAAATGGAGTTTTAGAATTTTTACTGTATGTTTTACTGTATTCATTCAATTAATAGTACATTTACAATTTGGGAATGTTTTTGTAAAGTTTTTGCCTATCACAAGATTTATGGGTTTTGGGGAGCAAAAAGGTTGGGGAGCAGGGGGTCAGCAAAAATTATTTGCAGATTCAACACAATTGCAGCCCCTGAAGCTCTTAATCCCCGTGAATGGCAATGGATAATTGTAGTTTATAAGCTGAAATTTTCAGTATTGCAGTAGAAATTACATAAAATTTTATTGCTTGAATCTAGAAACTATCCAAATAGTAATGATGTATAGACATGTTTCCTGAATCAAATTTTTTTGTACTGATAGTTATCTCATACAGAGAGTATGACTGTACTACAATGATTGTTGGAAAATAGTATTTCATACAAGCTACAAATAGTCATTTTCTTCTTCTTTTGGCTAGACAACATGATCCTTCATATCATGGTAGTGCAAGTGGTGCTAGAATTGATTTGATCATAATATCCATGACATTATCTGGATCTTGATTCGATGATTGTCAAAGTAGTAATGAATTCACTCAGAGTTCTGTGCCTTTGGTGACACTAGGAATTATACTGTAGTATGATGGCTTGCAAGATAGTCTCCTGGACCAGTTGGCTAAAGTAGTGAGTTCAATCCTTAATCAATGCTCCATCTAGCCTTGTGTCCAACTAATCTAAGCTTTAGCAACCAGTACTGTGGGTATTATAGATAGCCTGATGAAAAGGAATATGACAAAATCCAAAGGGAAAAAGAAAGTCTACATGTAGGAAGTAATACACCACCAGGATGTCACAATTATCTATAAAGCAAGGTTGCTTCTCCTGTCATCATTTCAAGCAAATCTTTAGAATTCAAGAGATTTTTTCGATGACCGGTCAAAATACATCAGTCAAAAGGATCTTGTAGTATGGACTACTGTAAGTTACAATTCCATTTGGTCAAAAGGTATCAGTCAGATGGAAGACATAAAAGTATGATTTAAAAGATTAAAATGATCAATTATTCTATTCTTCCTTGTATGAAAAAAAAAAAAAAAAAAAAAAACATTCTAAATCGAATTAATAAAAATTCAGTTAAAATATTCATGCTACAGTGCTGACATTCTCAACTGATGCGGGAAAAATTTTTCAAATGGAGGTGGATGATTAACTCCACTTGGATGTATGAAAGAGGTGAAAAATGAACACTGAAATATCAATAAAATCTATGTTTGTTAATCAAATACCTATCAGTAAATTACTAGAAATAAGAAAAGCCTCCATCAATCAAGTATATGATTTTGTTACTCATATCATGAAATTTTAGTAGTAAACCAAGAAATGATATTCTCAACTGTTTTGAACATGGATAAGTCAAGTAATTTTATCTCAAGACAGTTTAATACAAGCATAGGTAATGTTCAGCAATTCAAATATTTTATCCCATATTTTGAATAATTTTGATGTAATTTTAAATCTTACTTACACCAGTCTTTCATGAAAATAATGCAAAAAAACTTTACTTATATTTTGACACTTCTGAAATGAACAGAAAAACTTTTGGTAACAGATTAATAATAATTATGCAAATCTGATTGAAAAAATTAAAACTTGTTTACATAATAGGATGGCTAATCATGTGGTTTAAATGTTTCTTTTACATAAAAACACGAAGAAGAAGGAGGTATAGAAATAATAGTTTACAGGTTTTCTAAAAGATAAAGGCAAATGCAGAAATAGGCTAAAAATGCCCCTAATCTCCATGTTAGAAAACACACTGGCCTAACTTGATCAAGTCTTAACTTGGCATTTGGGCTAAAACTGGAGATATTTTAGCCAACTTAGCAAGTTTTTAGAATAGAGTATAAACTAGCCAGATCCTTTGTATCATCATTATTGCCGTGCTTTGAAAATGATTGCCTCACTTCAATTTGCTCATTTTCTTTTCAGAATGACTTTATAACAATCAACTATATTCATCAGAAGTGAATTGCTCCAGGCCAATGCTGAGTGATCACATAAATTGGGGAAACTGTAATAATGCCTTGTGAAGAGATGAATTCAAATAGTAATTAAGAGAAAAATTAACAGCATATCTGCAGGGCTGATTACCCAAATGACAAGAAAGAAAATAAAAAGGATATGGAAAACACGGGAAATAGACAATAATAATAAGCAACTTATAAAGAAATAAAAAATACAAACTATATAATTAAAAAGTGACAAAAAAAGTTTTTAAAAAAGTAGAAAAAAAAAAAGGGACAAAGAAAGTGCCAACTTCTACCCCATTAGAACATTGTTTACATGATATACAATTTTTTCTGTCAGTATACTATACTTAAGAGGGAAAAAAAGAACAAACCCCATCTCCATGTTCAGCAATTATTTCTGTACAGAATCTAACCTTGACTCAAGTTAGTTTCTCCATTAAATAACATTCCTGACAAACTGTTCCTCACACCCTCACTTTCAAGAGCAGACTAGATTACCAAGCATTACTAACATTAAAAATAAGCTTCTGGGATTGATGACATTTCTTAACTAGTTTTGTGTATGCAATTGAATAAAGATAAGGAAAAAGTATAGAGTATAGATTTCAAAAACACTGATAGCTTCAAGCTTTCTTCAATCCTTGATAGGCACAGAGAATGTCGTTTTTAGGTCAAAAATTGCAAGAAAAAAACAGAAAGTAGAGGTAAAGTGGATTTGATTGAATACTTATTTGGGGTATGATCACTAAAGCAACATAATAGATATGATCGCTTTAGATTTTTTACTGGAACAATTAGAAAATAGATTGACCATAAAAAATATTCAGAATTATCTAAATCTATTTGCTATATATTTTTACTTTAGTCAGGTGCTGAAATACAGGAAGAAAGAAGCAAAAAGATAAACAGAATTAATTATTCCATCATTTTTTGATAATTAAAAGTGGAAAAAAAAAGTAATCAGCAATGAAAACATCTATTTTTTTAAATAATGTCTTGTTGTAGTAAATATGAATTTTTTGTTGAAAAATAAATGAATGCAAATAAATTTTAATACTTCAAAATTAAAAATAAAATTACATATTTCATTTCAAATATTATTCTGTTCAGAAACAGTGATGTAATTAAATTTTTCCCCTATGATAAAATATTTTTTTTAAGATAAATAAATGAATAATCAATTCATGACTAATCTATTATTTTAAAATGAAAAACTGTATATTAAGTAAAGAAATACAAAATTGGCAATATTCCAAACAAAACACGCAATTTACCCTTTTAAAACCCAAATTTCAGTGGGAAAGAAAAAAAACAAAACATCTGCCTATCAGTCATCAAAAAACAAAGCTCTCTCTCTCACCAGTCACCTTCCCTTTAATAGCCCTAGCAAGGAGCCGAGTGAGTTAAAGAGAGAGTGGGCCCCCTCTTCCTTCTCCCACAAAGACAAAAGCTCTATCCCTGTTAGGAACACTATGCATCTTTCGTCAACCTCTCTCTATAATTCCTATCAAATGCCATTAACCTATTTGAATCTGGTCTTGAAAAGAAATTTCTGCAGGCTCACACCGCAGTAAAAAAAAAAAAAAAAAAAAATACAGACAACCTCATTTTGATTATAGATATATTTTACTAGACTACCTCAGATCAGAGAAAAAATAGAAAATAGTTTATAAATTCATTTTCCAACACTAAAGCCAAGAAAACTAGTGGGCTATATTCCATATAAAATCTTTCTTGTGTAGAAATTGTATTAAGTAAAATCTTAGATCATAACCAAAAAAAAATTTTCCAATGTCTTTTTTGTCGCAAAAAGGTAACTATTCTTTTCCATGTAATTTCTGTCAGAATTAAATCATTCTAACTAGGAAGAACCAAATAATCTATCTTACTGATGAGATCTGCCATGTAAAATTACGAGTAAATATTGATTGTTGAAGAGAGCAAAAAAACAGTAAAAAATATAATTGGGAACAATATTAACATATACCATACTTAATGCTACAAAGAATTAGCTAGTGGCAATAAGAAAGCCAATCAATAGGAAGCAAATATTTAGATTTATCTAATTTCATTAATGAAATTTCTCAATCCATTGGTACTTTGAAGGTTTAAAAGGTAGATAAATACTGGTAAGGAGAAAATCGGCCATTTAATACAATCCAAAACCATATATATTATATATATGTGTGTGTGTGTAATGCTCTTCCAACTTCGGAATAGAGCACTCTGGTGGATAGGGAATATATATGCATAAATATATTGCTTAAATTCAACCTTATTGACTGTCCAGTTCCGTTGAGTAGAGGGAGGGGTCTGAAGCAAAGGTTTCGATCCTACCTCGCAGTATTGGATGGGATAATGGATAGTCTTTAGCCACACTGAAGAGTTTTAATACAACAAAACAGCTGTCAGTGGATGAAACAATAATATACATATGTGTATAAATTATTATAAAGGAAACGTTCATTTCAATTTCATAATTTTAAATCACATGCTGAGAACTATTTGTACTTTAAGCTACTTCTCAGAATAGATGAATAAATATGGGCAGATTTGATGAAGATAAAACTTATTAATCTTGAAGTTGCTTGAATTACAAATTTTTCCTCAACTATTTGATGGAGGAATTGTTAGGTAGATGTATACAGTGTCATGCATATTTTCTAATGATTGCCAGTTTATAAGTAGATGTTCTTTTAATAATAATATTGAACCTTTCTGAATAATTTCTATACCAATTATTATATGCGATGGTGTATTTACAGCCAGAGATCAGCATTGCTGACTGGAAAAAAAAGATTAATTTAATGATTTGGATAGTGTTTACTCTTTTCATAAAAAGCCCATTAGAAAATAAATTCATTTCATGGAAGACAAAAAGATAAATCAATAATTGCAGATCCTATCCTGATACATTATAATAAACCCTACCAAATATATTCCACTTCAGGCAACAGCTAATATACATCAGTTCTCTGCCATTTTCACACACGACTAGTTAGGATACTAAAAAAGTGCCAACATGAATAAGTTGTCCCTACAAAAAAAAAAATTATAAAAAAAAAAAAAAATTAAAAGAAAACTTTTATAATAGGAGACAAAAGAGATTAAGAGTTTTTTGTGAATAAAATTTAAATTAACAATCTAATGCAAGTTAGGTGTGAGTAAAGCTATTTACAAAACGTAGTTGAGAAGAGACAGTTCAAATAAACAGGTTAGTTGACGACCAACATGCAGTGTTATCTTGTAAATTCTGGAGAGATTAAGTCAATGTGATATTTAAATACACTAAACAGTAGAATATTGTAGAGAGGGAAGTAATAGACCAATTCAACATGACATGAGTAGGCTTTCAAGTTAACAGACTATTTAGTCCATGGGCTAGGAGCCTATATTTGAGGTGTTGGTACACTTGGTGGTACTAAATTTAAGAATGCATTTTAGTTCTGTACATGACTGCAGGATATGAAAATGGTTGATGGATCTCTGAGTCATGCAGCAGAAGTGAGTAATCAAAGTATAATAGTCCATGAGCTGGAGCCAACACTTTGGTGTATTGGTTCAGTTTGTCAATCACAAAGTCAAAGTCATCCTTTTTTTTTGGATAGAATTTAAGCAACCAGGTTAAATCACATCTAAAAGCCATCCAGATTAACTAAAAAAATTGTTGCCAGTTTTTCTATGAAATTTGAAATTCAAATCTTTTAGAGATATATGGACAGACTGGAGCAAATACAAAAATGTACAAAAGAAAAAAGAAAGAAAAAAAATCTATCAAAAGCTAATTCCTGGATCCATCCCCAAATTTAATCACTTCTTTCTTAGTGTGGTTTTTACCCTCCACTTTTGGAGATATAGTAGGGGCAAACAGGTACGGAGAGGGAAAAAAAATTGCAAAAATATTCTATGTTTGAAAACAAATACCTGGATCCATTCAAAAATTGAATTGCATCTCATAATATATGCCTTACCCATTCACAAAATTCAATTGAAATTCATAGAGGACTCTTGGAGATATTGTGTGGACAGACTGGAGTGAATACAGAAATTTACAGGAAAAAAAAGAAAATGCAAAAGTATCCCTCAATCAAAAACAAATTCTTGAATCTATACCAAAATTTAATCATTCCTTCCTTACAATGTGGCTCACTTATCTTTCCACAAAATTTCATCAGAATTCATTAAGATCTCTCAGAGATATTGTAGGGACACACATGTATTTATTCTGAATGCAAAAAATATTTCTCCATCAAGAACAAATTCTGCAATGCTATGTTACAAATTTTTCCATCCTCTATTGTTCCTCGTAAGTTTTGTGACAAATTGATAACTAACTCTGATTAACAATATACAAGACTCCTCTTGTCAACAATAATTACTGGTGTTGAGAATCCGAAAGCTTTCTGACATCTTACAATGTCTATCTTTCCTATTCACTTCATTAGCGTTACATCAATCCTGATTGACGGCCTTTAATAATCTCGCTTGGTTCATATTAAAAAGGCAGCATTTTTCAGTTTCCTGCCTCAAGTGAAAAATATAACTACATTTGCTGGATCACATTTCTCTTACATAATGAATTATTTGCTAAACCCACTTGTCTATGTCACAAGCTATACGTAACAGCTTTGACTATGTATATATTTTTCTTATCATCATTCACCAATGTCTTTTATTTCAGCCTAAAATGTATGTACCATTTATATTATCCATTACTTATGATTACCAAGAAACTTACATAATAGCATTAAGCAGGAAGGAATAGAAAAGCAATGGGGGGGGGGAGAATGAGGGGGTGTGAAGGAGGAAAGTCAGAGGGTAAAAAGGCTAGAAAAAAAAATATGAAAGAAAAACCAGATGAAAAGAAAAATGCCAACCCAGCCATTGAGTGAATCACTGTAGTATGTCCAGTAGGGTTGATGCAGTTATACAAGAATACCAATATCCCTAATAATTTTTTTTCCCCAAAAAAATCCATTGTTCCTTTGGGGAAAAAAAAAAAAGAAAAGACATTTCTGTGATTCAACTTTGAGAGCATTAAAGAAGAATAATTAAAAATTGCGGAAAGTGTGTGTGTGCATGCATGAATATGTGGATGTCTCTGAATGCTACTATCAGTGTTGCCAACTCAAAAAATATTTTTGCACAAGTTTGACCGCCAAAAAGCGCTTATTGTTTTCAAGTAGCCACAAGATGCCAAAACACCGAAAATAGACAAGAAACACACCAAATAATAATAAAAATAAATGGCCAAAATGTTTAAGCACAACAGCTAAAAGAGCACCTTTTTGCACTGCCAAAACTAGAAGTATGCTGTATCAATCAGGAAAAGCACAAAATTGGCAACTCTGGCCACTAAGTTATTTGAAAAAAAAAAAAAAAAAAAAAAGAAGAAAAAAAAGCTCTTTTTTCACAAAAATGTATTTTTTCCAAAAATTAAAGAAAAAAAATGTTTTATGTCTAGAAGGGTCTTTTAGAATGTATTCACAAGATGTACTCCTGCAAATTTGCAAGGTTCTATACCAAAAGGTGTTTCCAGTAGTGCTGACAGAACATTAAAAAAATATTTAAAAAAAAAAAAAAAAAAGAAGATATTCCATAAAAGTAAAATTTCCAAAAACGAAAAAAAAAAAATTTTTTTTAGAAGATGCCTAGGGATGTCTTTGCAAGGTTCTAGGTTATACGGTGTATCCAGTAGCATTGACACCACATGATTCAAAGAAGGAAAAAAAAAAAAAAATATTCAGAAGATATCAAGTGGAGCACTCATACAAATTTGCAAGGTTCTCAGCCAAATGGTATAGCTGACAAGATTTTTTTTTTTTTTTCAAGATTAGAAAATCTTACAAAAATTCCATGGGCAACAAAAATTGAAAGAGATAAATTCTGTTGATAGAGAAATAAAATTTTCATTGCCAAAAGAAAGTCTTCATGCGTCTAAGAACTGTGCCTATCTAAGCAAAAAGAGTGATAATTTTCTCTTTTCATGCAAGTGTGGATGAGCCTTTTTTTTCTAAAGTGAAATATTTCATCGTTGGATTTTTATCTTCTCCATGCACCTTTCTGCATAGAAATTCATCTATTACTGTGTGAGATGTCGAGATATTGTGTGGACAGGCATGAAATTTTAGGGATATCATGTGGTTTGGACATGAAATAATAACATAAGGGAGGTAATTGTGAATAGATCTACAAAATTCAATGTTCTTCAGTTGTCTATTGTTCACCCACCCACAAAATACCATTGAAATTCATTGGTATCTCTCATACATATATATTGCAAATAGAAAAAAATAACTCAGCAATATGTGATTTTGACATAACTGTTACATAGGGGAAAATAAATGTATTTTTTTTTTTTTAATTAAATTAAAAAAAAAAAAAATCTTGTGAAAAAATTCCTGAATTACCTCCCCAAATTTCAACACCTGTCAACCCTAGCACAAAATTTATATGAAATTCAGTCAGTACTTCCAGAGGTATCATGTGGACAAACAGACAGACAAATAGATGAACGAACAAACTAACGGATGAACAGACAACCAAAAACATATACCCCCTTTCAACTTTGATAGAGGTAAACAAGTCTTCAAATTTTCTCTAAGATATCTAATACATTTCTAAACATTAACACCTGCTTTCACTGCCAAAACTTCAGAATAGCAAACAGGAGTGAAAAATGAAAAAAAAAAATTATAGATATGTAATAAGTTCATCTTTTTTGCTTGTTTTTTTTCTTCAAACTGAAATGTTTCATTTTTCTTTCAACAAAAGATTCAGTAAAAAAAATATGCCAAGTAATATGAACATTTCAGTTGAATAAAAAAAGTCAAAAATTCTCAAAATTTAAAAAAAAAAAAAAAAAAAAAAATGTACTTCACATTTTGGCAAGCTGAAATTCTAAAATAGTTATATTGTTTATCAATATACAATACTTGATCTTTTGCTTAACCTGGTTAAATTATTGAATGAGCATTGCATCTATATACGAAGGAGAGAGAGTGGCCAGTTTTCAAAAAGTGACAAGTAGAAAGACCAAAATTCAAATGCAAAACCCATTGAAAAAATGCTTTTTATGCTATTCAATCTAAGCCAATAAGGATTTCTCTTGATATTGAAATTTCTTTATAAAGTAGAATAATACTATCAGAAAATTTAAACTCTGTATATAATACCAGAAATTTGAAATGGGGACTGGCTTTCACATTGTTTTTCTTTTGATTTGGATATTTCAAGCTTTTAAAATGTATGTTTTGTTAAATGGAACTATTTAAAAGATTTTGGTGAAAATGTCCTTAACTTTGCTTATAGACAGAAACAGTAGAAGACAAGAAATCAGATTTGGGGCCATTAGATACATTCAAATAGATAAGTCTACCTCTTTATTTATGTTCAAACCTATTATTAGTATATTTTCTACTTTTATTTATTACATTTTAACATAGGTGGAATTAATAAATGACTAAAGGTGATCAGAAAAAGTTGAGGAACTTTAGTAACATACAATATAAAGAACATTTCTTTCCACTTATGTTCTATGACTAAGTTAAAATGTATGAGAGGAGAACAGAAAAACAGCAAGTGACTTGCAGTTCATTTTTAGAGGCTTCACATGTATTTCTAGAAGCTGTTTGTCAACTGAACACCAGTGATAAATCTGCTGTCTAAGCAACCTTTTCAGACTTTCATAGCTGCTGACATAGTTTGTTTTTTTAAATGAAAGAAATATATTCCTATAATTTACTAGTTTCAAACAAATATTTTATGAGAACCATTAATCAGATTGAGCAAGAAGAAAAAGAGAAATTTATTAATAAGTACATGAAGATATATACCAAAGCCTTATTTTTCTCAAGTCATAAAATTTTCGCTCATTAACATACACTTAGGCAGCAACCTTTATGAATATAAGTTTGGTTAAAGATTACAGACAAGGATTTTTCTTCACAAAAGTACAGTGAGAAAATTCTGAAATGCTAAGCCATTATCAAGATCAAGGATCTTAACAGTTTGGGACAAAAAATGTGTTTAAGGATGTTAGTTGTTTTTTTAAAAATTATTTTCAATTGTCAGCATTATGCCATCTACGTATTATGACATCATACAAAAGACTTTACATTAACAAGGTTCTTCTCTAAAGAATGTATCAATCAGTTGTTTAATATAGTAAACCCTTGCTATAGTGAACCTCAATATAACAAATTTCAGTTTAAACATATTAGTGGATCCATCCAAACTGACTTGGGATTTACCAAATGGAGTTCGATGCATGCGGCAAACATGTGGACTGTAAAAGATATTCAGCACAATGTTTTCAGCGATGCACGTTTGATTCATCCAAAAGATTTTTAAATGTGTCCACACTTTAAGACACTTTTTGTTCAGTCAGTTCCATAAACAACAGGAATAGGAGAGAGAGGGGGTTGTGTTTTATTAGCCAGCTGCTTATTAGATCATAAAAGGTGTGACATCATTAAGAGAAAATCTATTCAGACCCATTGATGATGTATCAAGCGTTAGATTTTTAAAAAAATTTTTTTTTTTTTTTTACACTGTTGCCAAGTATTGTTTGTTAGTTATTAGCAAAATCTGCCTGCTAAAATTGGCTAAACTTCTCTATTACTAGCTAAGTTTATAGCTAAAGGAGTTACATATACTCATTTTGAGTCCACATAAGAAAAAATAACCATACACTAAGACTCAAGAATAAATTATTGATAAAAATTGTATATTTAATTAGTAAATTTCAACTAAAGTGTTTTTTAATGAACAGATCTTCAGATGAAGCAATTACAACTATCACAACTAGTAATGTTGCTCCTACTTAATTCAAATTCTCTTCGAAATCAGAAATCACAGATATGGTCATAAGGATGTTGGATACTCATGGTTCTTGTATTTTTTTGGTCTTCACAGGTTGGGACCATAAAGAATCACAAGCTATATTTTTCAGAGTTTTAGGTCCCCCCCCCCAATAAATACGTTATTTTAATTCAGTTAAATTTAATTTAATCAAATCAAGGATGCCAATAAATTTGAAAATAACAGAGCCTTGAGCAAGTATAGTTTTGAAAAAAGGACCAATGATCATTTTTTTTTTCTTATTCAAGTTTTAAGGAATTGAAGCAGGTGAATTAAGTAATCAGGCAGGTACCTTGCTTTAGACTAGTATTTGAACAAAATATTGCTGGAGAATGAGAGTTATAGTAAACTTATTTGCGAATATCTATTAATTCATATGGGATGGGAAACGAAAGGTCGATTAGTGTATTAATTTCAAAATCAAAAACTAAACAAAGAGTAAATTAAAAGAATAGTTTGCTGTTAAGATATACCAAAAATAATTTATGCAGTTCGAACATAAACAAAACGGGTGAAATGTGGAATTCAGACCCCTTTAACATAAAAAGAATATTGTGGAGAAATAGTATCACAAAATTTAAAGAACCTTAATCAAAACAAGGATTGTATAATTAAATATATATTAGTCCCTCTTTTAAAACCCTTTCAGGCTCTATACTTATATTTTCAAAGATATTTTCATATGATTCTTAAATCTATATTAAAAATATTCTTCACCAGCTGCATCAATTGTACAAAAAAAAACAAAAACAAAAAAAACACGCTATTGATTTACTCATTTCAAGCAATCCTGAAACAATTAAATACTAGAACAAATGCGTTGGTTAAAAACTATTGGAGACTAATGTATTTGTGTTGAAATGTTCAAATATACAGTTTTTCGTGGTGAAAATAAATTTACTGCTATGATACAAGAGGTACACATAGAATCCTAAATTATGCCACTTATCTAGGTTACCAAATTTCGATAGTGGCATCCTTGTTTTGATTAAATTGAATTCTGACTAACTTAGAATTATGTACTTATTTTGAGAGAAAAAAAAAACTAAAAACTTGAAGATAAATGATATTGCATATGACATTTATGCTCATAACTAATGAAGACCCCCCCCCTCTAATTATTTCACATGAATCAAATTTGGGTCCCTAAAAATATCATTGTGCTGAACTTTCTTCTCATTTTGAAAATAGAACAAGGAGCAACCAAACTGCCTTTGGATTTACCGAAAGAAGTTCATTAAATACGGTGAGCTACTGAACTTACAGCAATCCTCCCCCCAAAGGACAACCAACCCCAAAGGTATAACCAACTTTCAGCAGTGGGTCCATGAAGGTATTATTGGATTCTATAGGCAGACCTTCCAAAAGCCTGTGAGCTTGTTAAGTAAGCAGATTTTTTTTTCTTTTAAAAACACCAGGGGTCCATATGAAAATTCATTTACATAAATGAGGTCTTTGTTAATGAAAAGGTTGGAAACCACTGATTTAGTGAGATTTGATGAAACCTGCTATGTTTACAAGGCTAGTAGTAGATATGAAATGAAAATTATTAAAGGCAGTGATTTAGCTAAAGATTCAAGAATGCAAGTAAGGAGGCTTGGCTCCTTGAGGGGCCCTCTCCCAACATTTAGTGAGATTTATTAATACTATTAAAAATGCAGTAGATGAACCACCATTCATAATGCTTTTGGAGCCCCTCCCCTCAGGGGGATTAATATAGGCACGGATCACCCCTTGGCTGGACAAGTGGCAAGTCAATCCATAGGATATGTCAGTGGTTGTATGACCTTCATATGAATAAAGAGGGTGAGGTTCCAACAGAAGCTACCATTTCCTTATGGGCAAGAAAATTCATACAAGACAGTTTGGTTTGATATTTATTTCTAGCAACAGAAATCTTAAGAAATTATGAGATTTTAAAGTATATCATGACAAATAATTGATCTTATATGATGCTTATCACCAAGATATTTATGACATGATTTTATAGCAGAGAGCCGAGGATTTTAAAATTGTGGCAGTAAATAGAGATAAAATAATCTTGTAGAATTGGTCAAATTGGTAGGGAGTATAAAATTTGGTTGGCAAAAACACCATTATATTTTCTTTGGGAAATTTACCACAAAACCAGTTATATTTTGGGGGGATATATTTTAACAATAACACCAACACACTGACATGCTTGATCATATCTCCTACAAGTTCAAACTTTTTACTTCTGGTTAGATTGATATTCATTTTTGTTTTTTTTTATAAGTATTTCAAGTCATTGTTATTTTTGCTACTACTATTTACTTTCATCTTAATTATTCTCGCTTTTTATCACAACTAACTGGGTACTCTTCAACAGTGAGTAAATAAAGTAACAGCGCAGATAAGAATAAAGTTCCAAGTAAGAAACTTTTCACAAAGATCATCACCAACCGAATCACAAAATCACTCGATGAAAACCAGCCACGTGAACAGGCTGGCTTTAGAAGAAGCTACTCGACCATGGACCACCTGCACTCGATAAATCAACTGAAAGAAAAAGCAGCAGAATATAAACTACCACTTGCCGTAGCATTTATCGACTTCAAAAAGGCGTTCGACTCAGAAGAAATCCCTAAGGTCATGGAAGCCATCAGTCGGCAAGGTGTAGATCCAGTATATGTTGAAGTGTTGAAACATATATACAATCACGGCAGATCATTTATCAGACTACATAAAGACTTGGACCCCTTTCAGCTCCAGAAAGGAGTAACACAAGGTGATACCAGCTCACCTAAACTCTTCACAGCCTGCCTCGAGATGATCTTCAGAAGACTAGACTGGGAGAGTAAAGGAATTAAAATGGACGGCGAGTATCTGAGCAACCTCAGATTCGCAGACGACATAGCCCTTTTCGCAGAGAACCTACACGACCTCCAACTAATGATAGATGAACTAAATGAAGAGAGCAAGAAAGTCTGCCTACACATGAACTTCAGCAAGACGAAGGTCATGTGCAACAACCACATTGGAGATAAAAACACTAAGATCGAAATCAAGGACACAGAACTCGAGAAAGTAGACCACTACATATACCTAGGGCAACGAATCTCCATGAGACCCTCAAAAGAAGAAGAAATCAAGCGAAGAATCACACTAGGGTGGCAAGCTTTTGGCAGAGCTAGCTCAACCTTCAAAAATAAGAAGATCCCATTAATCCTAAAGAGAAGGGTGTATAGCCAATGCATCTTCCCAATAGTCACTTATGGAGCTTAAACATGGAACCTAACCAAGAGACAGACCCGTAAATTGAGAACCATGCAACGTGCACATGAAAGAATTATGCTGGGCCTCACATGGAGAGACCACAAAACAGCACAGTACATCCGGGAAAAGACAACAGTTAGAGACATCATAGAATCCATAAAAAATCTCAAATGGCGGTGGGCAGGCCATGTTGCAAGAATGGCAGACAATCGATGGACATCACAACTTACAACATGGATTCCCCGAGACCACATGCGCAATCGAGGCCGGCAAAATGTTAGATGGAGAGACGAGCTAGACAAGTTCAGGAAGTACTGGCTCCGTGACGCCCATGATAGAGAAGTGTGGCAAATCCTGGGGAAGGTCTATGTCCAACGACGGATGCTAAAAGACTGATGATGATGATGATGAAGACTAACTCTTGGGCCTCTATACCAGAGGGTGACTGATTCAACACATAACCATTCTTACCACTAAACAATTGGAACTTAGTGGAAAGCACCCTTTGAGGGAGTGTTCTGACAGTATGGCAGACCGGAGTAGTTAAACGACAGGATGTGGACAATCCATGATTAGACTTGTTCAAAATATAAAGCAAACAAAATTTTGAGACGAGACAAAAGGGATATATTCTTATGTTAAGATGAGATTGAAAGTCACTCCATTAACCTTACTAATTACCCTTACACAGTTCACTAGGGGAACACACCAATAAATTAAATTTGGTAGGTTTTTTCAACAAACAAGATTTGAAATAGTATTTACAAATGATAATGCAAAATAATCTAGATAGCTAAATACTTATTTTGATTCAGGTCTAAATTAACAATGGACAAAGTGCATTTACCTATTAGCTTCCAACATTATTTCATAAACTCTGACTAGTGACAGAAGGATATTTCACTGGTAAAGCAAATGGATTTACAAACGAACAGATAGAGGAAGCCATTTATCATAATCAGAGATATTGTTATCAAAATCGGTCAGTTCCAAACACTTAATTTAAAATGAATTAAAAAATTTTGAAAATTAGGTAAATTTTACAGAAATTTTTCTACAATATAAAGTTGTTATTATAATAAATTTAAAAACATAATGAATGTAAGTTGTTCGAATTTTTATATCCTTTGCTAGATGTTAACAACCGGTTATTGTTATCTAAAAAGACCCTGTCCCAAAGTGATAACAATAAATGGCTCCATCTGCATTAGAAAACTAAGTAATACTAATAAGTTTAGATACAGTGGTTAAAACCATTATACATGTTGCTACATTGCCAAAGAATGCCAAAGCTTTGCATGAAGTGGGAAAGGAAACCATTACTTTATAGTAGAATATTAGTTCAGAGTCAATAATATATCCAAACAAAAAAGAAAAAAAAAAGTCAATGTAAGAAAGAAACAAATAAAAAAAACCTAGTATGGAAAATGGAATCTGCAATCTAAGTACAAATTCTTGGTGCTCAACTTTACATAGAAAACCCTTGGGAATGTCATGAATCTACAATTTGTATTCTGTTCAATCAACAGTCATTGTAAGGTCTTGACACTCGCATGCTATAATTCAAGGATCACCAAACTTTCAGACCATCAACTCCTTTATGAAATCCTTGTTCCCTCATCAACACCCAGACAAGGCTGCTAAATTTATGTGCCACATTTTCTAAAGACATACCAAGTCCATGGTACATAACTATACATCAAATCTGAGAGATTAACAAAAAAAATCAATAGTAAAAAAAAAGCAAAAAACTAAGTAAACAAAAATATGTCAAAAGATGTAAAACAAACAACCTGTTCATGTCATATTACACTACTTATTTGATATCTTGGTTAATATAAATCCAGAAAGACATTTTCTGGTAATTGTAACTACTTGAAACATCTGATGGAAAATTTATATTTATATATATATATATATATATATATATATATATATATATATATATATATATATATATATATATATATATAACACTCAATGATTGAAGGAGGGGCAATGAACAATTAGTATAAAACTATCTATAATTAAAAATCAAAAGATTTTATTTTCCAGTACCAAAGGCAATTCATCAAAAGTTTTCTAGGAATAACTTGTTGAGGTACTTGGTGTGGCCCGGGAAAGAAAATAAGTTTCACAGGGGTTGGTTCTATTTACAATGTTGTAACAAAGCTGAAGTGGACCCTTACTATGGCTTTGGAGTACCTTGCTTACTTGCACTGTAGGCCAAGTTTTTATAGAGGCAAGATTTTACAATCATAATCATGTTCATCAATAGAAGCGTAAAACCTATGAGAATTTTTTCTTACAAAACAACCACCCTTCCAAAGGTAACTGAGGTGTGATTGAAATCGGCAAAAATTAATCAGGGAAAAAAAGTATTAATGCTTTTTGGCGTTCAATGTTACAACATTTTAACGTAAGTAAAAAACTAAATAAAATAATCTGAAGGTAAATAGTTGTAATAAATAATATTGGTTCACAAAATATTCATCTATAAGAAAAATGAATAAATAGCAAAATTATACAGGTACACGGTGCAGATCATTTGCAAAATTTCAATTTAGCAAATCAGGATAACTAGATCCCCTGCTAAATCTGAACAACTATTACTGTAATAATACTTTAATGAATGCAGTGGGTAGAATAGAGTTAACATCCATAAAATACCCAAACACAAACAGTACTGTGCAGTACATAAAGAGAAAGAGAGAAAAAGAGAAAACTGAACTTGAAAATTTAAAAATGCCTCTGATAAAGAAATTTATGTATAAATTCAAGGTAATATGATTTAGTAATGTACTGCACAGTATTGTTAGTAGTTCATGGTCTATCACAACAGCCCACAATTTTTTTCAAAAATCTAGTCCAGCAATTTTTGACAAAATCACGAATAATCAAACCAGTGAAATTGGAGGACCAAGTGTAGTTACTTTCAACTTTATTTTTTTGAAAATGACGTGATTTATTCAGCTGGTATGTTTTGAAAAGTAAAGAAAAGGGATGATGCAATCCGAATAAGGTTTGAAGAAGGAAAGTAAAAGGCTCACAGAATTTGACAATGGTTGTCTTAGTACTTCTTATGAAGTGAATAGGTGAGGAAGAACTGTCAAATACTTGGTAACAAGTTTATTGCAAAGAATGTTGGTGCCATTTGTAAGAAGAACGATTGACGAAATCCTGGTACAAAAATATTAAGAAATAAAGACTGGTCAGAGGAATAGGCCTAGTAGTTTTAGTGTGAAAGAGGCAAAGACCATCAAAAGGCTTAAATAGTAGTGTAGATTTAGGCGTTATTCAAATCATTCAAAAACAAAAAAAAAAGGAAAAAAAAAAAATCAGTATATAGTATCAAATTCAGTTATATCTATTATATAGAACTTATTCACATGTCAACCACAGCAAATTTTATGCAGTTAAATGCGTACAGAACAATAATGACAAATAATAGACCCTTCATCATATAAAGCACAAACTATATAAGGAATAAGATGTAACAAAACTGTTTTGATAAATAAAGTATGCATGTGTGTAGGGGTTGGGAAGGAAAATCCAAAACTGGTGATATAATTCCCAGCCATACGGAACTACTATTCAGAAGGTTTTTAAAAATTATTTTGAATAATTAATTTTCAAAAAGCGCAATAATTGAAACTACTGTTTTCAAAATGAAGCCACCAAGGTTTGGTTTTTGATCTCAGCCAGGCCTACAGTAATGTATTTATCTTTCTACTCTGATCCGAGTGATCTTGTATTAAATTACGTGTGATTTTAATTTTGATTTTTTTTCAACTATTCTAAATTCAATATTTTTTTATAGAAGGGATATAATAAAACAAACAAATTGAAACAATTCTACATGACTATTGAATTAAAATTTCAAATAATCAATAAAATCAAATAGAATTCAACTATATATACATACTTGGAAATAAATATAAAATTGCACCTTTGATACTTCTTTACAAACTTTTCAAACTTTTGACTATAGTAATATTTTGTAAAAATCTCATAGAAACCAATTATAAAAAGGTGTAGTGATCAAAGAGGACTTCAATATCAAATTACCTTTAGACCCAGATAAAAAAAGATGATAAATGAATAAAAAGATAAAAACTCATCATAGTGATTAAATCATCGGACTTGAAATTACCTCGTTCCAAATTCAAGATATTGTAATGTATTATCATGAATAATCTTTTTTTTAAAATTTGAGAAAAAAAAGAAATAAAAGAAAAAAAAGAAAAAAGAGAGAGAGAGAGAGATATGTAAACAATAGAACAGAAATCACAAATAACACTACTTACATCATTTCCATGACATTTTAGAAATTCCATTTCATCTGGAGTAAAACTTGCCATTGATATTGATTTTACTCTATGGGGAGGATTTAATCCTCGTCTGAAATGAACAAAAAGATATATTAGATTCTGAACAAAAGTCTCTCAAAAAGAAAAAAAAAATTTGAAAACTCACGAAACAAAATTTGAGTATCTTTTTTTTTTAAAAAACAATTTGAATTATAAGGACAACCAGTTAAAAGAATCAAGAGGACTGAATTTCAAACATATCTATATTTTAAGCATAATCAAATCCATTTTTAAACAAATTACAAAAAAAATAAATAAAATTTTAAAATAAAATAAAAATGGCCAACAGAGAGCGACCATGCGCTACTTGAAGAATTCATTACCCAAACCATTTGATTTTACAGGAAAAGTGGATAAGATTCAAACATTTTTGGCAAAGTAGCCATAGCACAGGTAAATACTTTGATTTAAGACAAGGGGAGACAAGACAGAGGACATTTTGAATAAACCTAAACTGAAGTGGAACAAAAAAGCAATTAAAAAACAGGTTGTTTGCATTCTTTAGTTAAAGAGAACAGTCATACAAAAGAGTATATTTCAACAAAAGGCAACAAGGAGGCAGCTATCTTGTGACATGGTTTCTTGGATCTAGTACGCAGCATTTTGCCTGTAAGTTTTATTCCACATAAAAAAATCTTGAAAGAAACACACTAGCTTCTTGTTCTTACTCACTTGCCCGATACTTAAACATGACAAGATCAGCAATTTAGTAAGCAAGTTAATAGAGATAGTTTGGTCACATATTGAATACATATAAAATCTGGGATTTAAAACCAGAATAACACATACAATTGTGATAAAATTCAAATGTAAGATTTTGAACTCATAAATATGTGACTTGCCTAATTAAAAAGAAATAATTACTTTAAAAAAATATATAAAGTTACATCTTGAAGGTGAACACACAAGTCAATACAGAATTTGATAATAAATAAATATCAAATACAAAAAATAATTTCCTGGTTTAGTTATAGATGGGTTAATTTATGATATCTTCAAAAGCAAAAAAAGAAAAAAAAAGAGTACTGCTTAAACGAGCGGTCACAGGTTTTTAGAAATAATTTCAAAATAGTTTATTCAAAATGGTGGAATCGAAGAAAAAATATTGGAACACGAACAACAGTTTTATTACTATTTACTCAACTGTTCCACTCATTTTTACTATATTTTTTCTTCCATCTCCTTCAAAGCAGATGCAACACCAAATAATCCAAATAATGCATGAAGAAAATCAGACAATTTGAAATGAATACAACATCCATAAACACTTGTCAAATATCTAGATAA
>OY735215.1:14735267-14747767 GCA_963457665.1 Thysanoteuthis rhombus
AGACATACACTCTTATTTAAATTCTAATAAATTAGATTAAATAAACCAAAATATTCCTTTGAATATCTGCTAATTCCAAAAAACAATTCAATTTTCATTGTGATTCATTTCAACTCAAAATAAGT
Source organism: Thysanoteuthis rhombus (assembly GCA_963457665.1). Classification (NCBI taxonomy): domain Eukaryota; kingdom Metazoa; phylum Mollusca; class Cephalopoda; order Oegopsida; family Thysanoteuthidae; genus Thysanoteuthis; species Thysanoteuthis major. The sequence goes on from OY735215.1 coordinate 14,735,393, forward strand.
TAATCATGTTAAACTTCTCGGCAATGAATAGAGAAGTGACATAACATTAATAAACTGAAGTCAATACCTGCTGAACAGAAATTAATTCTAATTTTCTGTAATAAATTGGAAAAGTTCAATGAATATTAGTGAAATCTGAAGGGTTTATGGTTCATTCAACTAAAATAGAAAATTAATAAAATCAAAAAGTAAATGATTTCCCCCCCAAGTAAATTGTCAGCTATTCCCATTGGACGTCAAACTGCTGAGCTTCAAGTAGACAGAAATTGAAATGGACACAAATTTCAATTGTTGGGACACATCTTAATCCCATTTTACGATACTAAGCTAAAATTCTTTGGAATAGCATTCAAACAAATATATATTAACACTCAGTTTGAAAGGAAACAATACAATGGAAGAGAAATTTTCGATATAATTATGGATTAGCAGGGATACCCAACATTGCATGGGGGGAAAAAAAAAATAACTCAGCAAATGAAAACAATTATTAATACTTCATGTACACATGAAAAAGTATCCCTTACAGATGAACAAAAAAGAACAAATGATGTTATCGCTTAGTTTAACAGGGCTTTTGAATTCACTAGAGTTTCTCCAATTGGTTGCCAGTATGAAAAGGTTGGTTGGGTATCCAACCCTAGAACAACCAATATATAGCTGTCCATAGAAAAAGCATGGAGAAGTCAGGTTAAAGCCAGAAATGACCTCAGATGACCTCTAGCATCAACCTCACATCGTCTTCAACTTTCACAGAGTAAAGATGTACCCCTATGGAAAATGTTTGCATCCAAGGTGTAATATGACAAATATATAAGAAATGACATACAGGGACCTCAAACAATCCATGTCAAAATCACATTGCTAAATACTTTGGCTTTGGAAGAATTTACTGCCATGCTAAATTTCAGTTTCATAGGGGCAAAATTATGGCTAACAACTTGACTAATGACAAAGGTTAAAATTGCAATGCCAATAACATTTGCCAAGAAAAGATTTACTCCGATGCCAATTTCAGCTATATAGATGAAAAATTCTAGCCAAGAACTAGGAAATCGAGTAGAAATGACCTCTGATAACTTTGAATGACCTCATATAGTTTTTTACCTTTGATGTGAGAAAATCTACCCATATGCTCAATTCCAGCATCCTTGGTATAAAGTTATGCCACAAAACTCTGAAAATTAGCTAAAAATGTCAGGAAAAAAGCCTCAGGTGACCTCAAAGGTCAACTTCACTTCATAAACAATCTTTACCATGGAAAAATATACTTCAATTTCAGTTTCATAGGTGTTAAATTGTGTCCAGAAATTAGAAAATGTTTTTTTGAAAAAATGACTTCTGGTGACCTCAAATGACCTTAGAAGTCAACAAAAAAGTTGTAGATAATGATCTTTACCATGAGATGATGTACTCATATGCTGAATTTCAACATCCTTGATGCAAAATTATGGCCAACAACTCAGAAATGACCAAAAAAAATGACCTTTCAGGTTGACCTCATATAACCTATTTGATGAGTTGACCTCTCCTCTGCCTACATACAGAATATTAGGTTGATAGGCCTCATAGTTTTAGCGGAAAGAGGTATGATCAAACAAAAGGCTCAAATATTAGTATAGATTCCACTATAACTGGCATTTTCACAATGATTCTAATTGATTTCTAGATCTGCACTATTCTTAAAAGCCAATCAGTGAAGATGCTTAAAATATACCAAATATTCATTATTAGCTAAGTAACTAAGTATTGCCTAGAGTAATAGAAATTAAGCTTTTACTTAACCTTTAATTTTACGAAATCAACCACAGAAAATAAAATAAAAAATAGGACTAAATATACATTGATGATCAGTGGTGAAAAATGAAAACTTTCAATGCTAAAATTAGAACCAAAATCATTCAACAAAAAAAAAAAAAAAATTGCCATGTGAAAAAGACATTTGTGTATATAGAAGGAAAATAAAATAAAAAATACACTTTTGTAACCATTTACTCAGAATCAAGATAATCATAAGGTATTTCATTCAAAATATAAACTCATTTCTAATAGAATATCCAAGTTTACAAAGAAAAACAGAAAACATATTTTCTCTATAATACAAAAACATTAAAAACTTCAATTTTGAAAGTTCATCTAAATATCAAAAGTCATCAAAACATTTCAGCACAAGATAATTGAAGAATCTTCAATTCACTTGAATCAGCAATGACAACAGAAATGAACTTATAATTAATTGACAGTAATAATAAAATTGCTCAGAATCTCTTGTGAACAAGGAAACCCAGTAAGTTGATCTAATTAAAATTTATTAAAAACAATATATTCCATTGTATGTGCAAGACAGCTTTGAGCATGTGCACACTCCAATAGCAAAAAAAAACTAGGCTAAGCTATTTGCGTATTAGTCAATTTCTTTTAAGAGCATAAGATACATCAGCCTCTTGGTGTTCACTGGTAGACATAGAAATTCCAAGATTTGTCAACCTTCTCCATCATGGGTGTCGCGGAGCTAGTACTTTCTGAATTTGTCATGTCATCTTATTTTCTCCTTGCCTCAGTTCTGCTTGTGATCTCTGGGGATCCATATTGTGAGTCATAATGTCCAACAGTTGTCTGACATTCTTGCAACATGATCATCCCATAGAATTCATCAGAATACTCAAATGGCTATGATTTCTCTAATATACTATGTAGTCATGTAATGTATCAATGTGAAACAGGTTTAAACAGGATTCTCTGTGGACATTGCCCCTCTAGCAAAGTACCATGCAATCTTTTGATTAGGTCTGATTACCAAGACCTAGCTGGTAGTCATCACAGGGAAACCAAGCATTCTATTCAACTTAGGCTCAATACAACTAAAACCAAGCACCATGTCAGTTGATACCTTACAGTATAAAAGTTTCATAAGTATAAGGGTTTAGTGTAAACAGAGAATCAAGCTCACAGATCAACTTTTTTGCACAGCTGTGAGATATTATTCCATATATTTTTCAGATTATCATCTTAAACTTTGCAATATATTCAAGCTGATAGTCTTTAGAATTTAATTAGTCTTTTTTTCTTCTTCATCTCTTCAACTAGATGTTGGATAGAAGGGTTACCCATGCAACCCAATGTGTACAAAAAATGTAGATCTACTAGAGAATGGAGCTTGTGATGCAAAATAATTCCTTATGGAACCTAAATTCTGCACTGAAATAATTTCCCAGCTCGGTTAAGCAATTATTACCAAAGAGATAATACATTCATGAGTACACAGGACTCAAAACTATGCTACCTTTTCTTTATCAGAAAATAGTCATGGCTGACCAAATATATTATTTAGGTATACATAAATTCAAGAAATAGACATATTTGGTCCAAAAGAATGAATTACAAATTGCATTACATTATATAAAAACTTGAAATGATAGCCCGTCATTATACGGTTAATACATCATTCAACTTAGACAACATAAATAGAAGAAAAATGGGGCTGCTGCAGGAAATGAAACCTACTACTGATAAGATAGCCACTTCAATATAGCGATGCTCTTACTGTTGAGCTAAACAGCCGCTGGTAATGCAAAGGTCAAATAACTGCTTTCAACCCAAATTCTCATCTCATCTATTTTTCAAGATAAATGACAGGAAAATCTAGATAGTTCTAGATATATTTATATATATAAACTGAATAAAAATGTACAATGTGGGCAACTCTTGAAATTTTTACACTTGAAATTCAGCAATAAACCATCTAAAAATATGTAGATGTCTTTAAAAAAATCTATATAAAAATATAATAAATTATCTAAAAATATACATCTTATTATTAAGCCTTTAGTCACTGCTATAAGACAAAAAATTATATCAAATATTATTTCATAAAATACATCAAGGATGCATTAGGATATGATCTCAGTGATGTTATGAACCATAGGTCATGAAGGGTCTCGGGTCTCCCTACATCAGACTCCCTCCTCACCCAAGAGACCCAGCAAAGATAGACCAAACCCTAACTTGCATCCCGGCAGCAATGCATAACCATTTGTAATAGGTAAACTCTCTATACGTCTGACTTTCAAATATGGCATCTTGAACAACCAATGGGACGCCGTTTCCGTCCTTCAATGGCGCAGCAACAATTAGTATCTATTTATTTCCTTAGGTCGATTATACCAGAGATGACTTCCACTGCGACACTGGCGAATTTAGATGAATCCATTTTCCAGTAAGTCCTCCACAACAAACTCTTACAGTGGGCCAGGCAAAAAAATCCCTAGATTGAAATTAAAAAACTCAATTTGGGAAGGGGGAACCTGGGTTACATGAAAGCAGTAATGATCGAATAATCTGATAATGTCGAATGCGAATGCGAAAAAAAAAAAGACTTCACACAATAGGGGGAAAAAAGCAAAATAGAAACAAAAAAGTTCTGGGTTAAACAGAAAAAAATAATCGAATAATACTACAAACATTAGCAGTTGACAATATATATCAGGGAGGGGGATCCCTGGATTAAATGATGTACAAATGAGAGCCCTCTTGTATCAGGGGGCAGACTGGATTGAACAATTGATGGTTGAATAATCCAAGTATTGAAGTTAAAACATAAAGGACAATTTATTTTTTAATTCCCCCCCCCCACACACACACACACATACACCAGTCAACCCAAGACCCATTAGGGTTTTATGTATTGATCTCCCTACACAACTCTGGCACCTGACCTTGACTGGACAACACACAGCCCATCAACCTCAATGCGTGCATTGTTCTACCAGCTCCAGATATTTTGCGAGCTTCCCCCAGGTTCTCGTCCCATGGCACTGTCAATTTAAACATGATTACCTGCTTCATGGTTTCTGAGAAAATGACCAGGTCTGGGTGAAGGGTTGTTGCAATATAATCTGGGAATTTCAGTAGCCTCTCGAGATCAACCCTCATCTGCCAGTCTGTGGCTAAGGAGAGCAAACACGCTCTTGATTTAAGATGTTGAGATTTCAGCATTGAATTTAAACATGGTGGACATAACAGTGACTCACTCAGACGTGTAGAGATTTGCTGGGTAAGATGTCCTAGACAGCCTGGACGAGGAATTTTATGAGCCTGAAATCATTTTGCCAGAAATCAGACCATGTCCCTCTCCAACGCAGTATACTTTCCCATTTTGTCCAAGCTCCTTGCTGGCTTAGTCCTACCATCTTACTCACACTTCCCCCCTTTACACCTGCTCACACCACTTCTTGGAGGAGATGCCGTCATTCCTTCCACCAGCTTTGATAATCTAATGCTTGGAAAATATCCCAGGCCTGCTTGTCCTTTTGCCACTGTTCCTACAAGAGCCTTCTATCTCAGACATTCTTCTGCTACTTGAACTTCTCTTGCAGCACTCCACTTTCTGCCTGTGCAGACCTCCACATCTATCGCTGCCACTTTGTAGTTCCTGGAGTCCCTGTATTGTAGGGTCTCTCTTGTACGAGAGACCACAAATTCTTCTGCTAAGCCTCTGAAAGGGAGTTGCAGCTTGTCGGTGGTACTGTGTGAAGCTGCATTGCTTAAACTCCTTGGTAGCCCCAGCCACCTTTGGAGTTAGCCATTTATTTTTCTTTCCAGAGTTTTTACAATAGTCATTGGAACTTCATAGAGTAGCAAAGACCAGAGAATCCCAGGCAGGACGGCATGCTGGTAGATCCACGCTTTGAGGCAGCCAGGCAGTTCAGATCTGTCAATCTAAAATCATGGCTCATTTCACAAATAGCAGCTGTATCCCTCAGGGTGCAGTCAAAGACTTTTCCCAAGCTCTTTACAGGTTTCTCCATCAGGGTCAGGATGATTGTTCCTGAAATCGTGAATCGGAATTTGTCAGCAACTTTACCCTTCTTCAGTATGATTGACCTTGACATTCATCATGCAACTTAGTCGACAATCATAATAAAGTAGCAGAAGTTACAGATTTTCTATCCTAAATACTCAAATACTTATATATTTCAAGTGGGATTTATTTATCAAGTTTTTTTTCAATGATAATACCAAATATCAATGATAAATACTGAAATGAAGAAATTTTTTTTTATATCATATAATCTTATTTTATAATATATACGCAGTTATCAGAAAATGTGCCCTTAACAACTAACATTGAAAAAATAAATCAGTCTCTCCTGGGTAGAATCAATCCGATGGGAAATAAACTGAACGCCTTAGACCATTGAGCAGTAGAAACATTAACAAAAATTAACCTTATTTGTCATTATAAAATGGTACATCAGTCAGAAAAATAGTTTAAAATATTCAATATTATATAGGTCAGTGTCAAAACATCACATATACGGCCAATGTTTTTCTTGAAAAGGAACAATCTTATATTTCATTTCACATTATTATAAGAGTGGATACATTCATTTAATAAAATTTTTTGTTCAATCTAAAGATTTTTAAAAAGTTAAAATCTTCAAAAATCAAATGAGAATAAAAAGAAACCAGCAGATCATTTAGATACAAACAAAAAACATTTATTGAATGAGCAATAACCCATACCCTCATGACTTCCATTTGACCAGTGGCAATAGAAACAAAGTCATTACATCTGGGTTTTTTTTTCATCTACCCTGTTTGAATTCAATGCTGAAATCTCAGCATCTTAAATTCTAACATCTGACTAATCACGATAAAGTCAACTCTGTAGGAGTTTGGACAATAGTTCTTCTGTTTGTGGCTAACTATGTATGTGTGTATATTACCATAACACAGCAAAAACGGCACATGGTAGGCAGAGTTTTTTTTATGCTACATCCTCTAAATTCTCCAACTTGAAGAATACAACAAATGCAGGTGATTTTCAGTCACATTATTTTTTAGGAGGGGGGTTTCATTTATGATAAAACTATAATGCAGAACTACACCCATTTTGTGGCTAACAACTGTGGTGTTAAAATACAATGCTGTGACCAAAAGAACGTTTATTTTCATAACCCTTTGGAATGTGGGCAAATTTTTTTACCTGAGCTCATATTCTGATCACACTTTTTCCCTTCCGGGAAAAATACTTGTTATAGTTTCCCTTATTTGCAAATAATTATGATATAAATTTAATACAAAAGAAGTAACTATGACATCAAGCTTAATGGCTGGTGAAGGCAGCCTTTAAGCAAGTGCATACTTGAAGAAAAATTAAGAATGTTCAAACCAGACAATCACTTCAGTGAACACAAAACAGATGACTAATCAGTCGTTCTTTTCAAGTTGCTATTAAATTTTTACCTTATAGCTTTCTCTGTCATTATTATTATGGAATGTAAGATTTTCTTCAGCACACAAATAGGGAGAAAAAAAAAAATTATCTATTTTTTTTATTCAACTAATCTCAACATTTTCTAGCAACATTCAACAATATACTCTCTTATCTAAAACATGCACTTCACTACACGCAACACAAACATTTTTTCCTTCATCAAACTACTCCCTTCCCATGCACACACGCACACATATATATATATATAATATAAATAAGTAAGAGAGAGAGAGGTGGGGGGAATGGTGAGCAAAGCCATTTAAGCTAATAACTGGTTGCTGATTACACTGTCTTAATCTTGGATAAGTTTGGATTTAAAATAATATGCAACCAGTTATTATTCAGTGAGAAAGTTGGAAACTAAGATCCATGCATATACAACACAAGAGGTTCTTTTAGTTTGTGCTAGGAAGAAGTTAACAATACAGATGTATGCTGTTCGAGATGAAAATATAAACCATACATCATCTATTTGGGCGAAGTACTTATATTCTGATCAAACATATTTCAATAGTAATTGTTATGAAAATAAATCCGGATACATCGTAAGGCAAGTTGATAATGCATGTTTATATGAAAGGTTTTTAAATTATTTCTTATCTAATTAAAATGACCAATTTACCAAGCATAAAAACAAATTAGCTAATTAACCTTTTTAGTGAGTTATCTACCAACTTTAAAGATACTTAATTGTTTAAATTTTGCACCAATAGAGAAGGGGACAGGTTTTCTCAGATTTTAGAAAACAATTTGGTTGATTACGTTTAATGATTTTTAAAAAAAGTAATTGGACTGAGAAGTTTTAGGTAAAAAAATAAAGAATAAAAAAATTTCTGATAAATCGTTCAAATACCCTCACCTTTGATGTTTCATATAAATGTTTTGGACAAAGATCCCATCAACTGAAAAGTATGAGAACGTACTAGACTAAATGAATAATACTCCCCCTCAGAAATTCGGATAAAAAAATGTACTTAGTTGGAACTTAGTAATGTAAAATACCATTCACATTCTCAAAATTTTACTTTTCTAATATTTAACAGTAACTTCTCAAATGAATAAAAATCACACATGAATTGAACATTCTTTTTCTAAAATATGTTCTGAAACATTCCTTCCCATTCAGTCATTCTGATGCAATTTCTCAACAATTTATGATTTTCCTAGAATAATACCAGTCTGACAAGGCCAGGAAGGAGAAAATACACTATCAATGGCATAGGAGACCAGCAGACTAACTGTAATTAGATGTTTACTGGTAATTATAACTTAACACAGATGGGCAACCATAGACCCATGGGCCAGATTAGGCCTGCAATCTAAAATCTTATATAAATTTTCTGAGAAAGTCAATTTCATTATTCATGATAAAATTACAATTACAATAATATAATAATTGTAATTCATATCTTTGTCTAAAATAGAGATCAAGTATTCTTTCTTTAACACAATAGACATTTTAGAAGTGAGTGTGTGGCCCAAATAAAAATGTATCATGAGGCCCACTACATAAAAAAGGTTACCCATGCCTGGCATAAAACATCTGACCTTGTTTATATGGTAAGTCTCTCAAAAATTAGATCTTTTGCAATTCTCTAGCAAAACTAGACAAATCAACATGCAAAAGAATTTATAAATAATAGAATGCAATCTTTGAAGAATACCATAACATTTGAAAAGTTCATTCAACTGTCAAGAAATAGTTTATAGTCCATAACAATAGTCAAAAGCAAAATGAAGTAGTACATGGGAAAACATTTTTGCTACATAGTATTTACGCTGTCCTAATTCTTTTATTTAGGACTTAGTTATTGAGGTTATATATATATATATATATATATATATATATATATATATATATATATATATATATATATATATATACACATGACAGTATTTGTACTTATTAGAGTAATATAGCCTCCCGGGTATTCCTGTTGAAAATGACTTGATAATTTGAAAAGCAAAAAAAAATCGTTAATTTTTTTCTTGTACATAACTCAAAAATTTCATTTTATAATTGAAGACATGAACATATCAGTGGAGTCAAAAAAGTAGATTCACAGGATTCCCCCACCTGCTTTTTCTTAATCCTTGAAGTGTCTATTTTATGATTCTGCCTAATAGATACAAATTGACATGATACATTGCTAGAAAGCTAAATCCTTTCCAATTATATATATATATTACACACACGTACATACGTGTGTGTGTGCATTATACTCTTTGATTTGAACAGTTTATTAGAACAGGACTATTGGATTGTTCAACATTTTTTTCTTTTTTTCCTGAAATAGAGTAAATATGTGTTTGTATCTTAATAGTAACTATTTTTCTGAATTCATTTGATCAGAATTGTATGGAAAAATGTGTTCATTTCTCTCAGTATATTGTTTACTTGAAAAGTTATGTGGTTTTCTAGTCAGGGGGTGGGTGGGGAGTCATATTCATACTAATGGTAATATAGGGTTAAAATGAACCCTGGATGATATCATTAGAGCCTGTTAACAAGCAAAATCATAAAATAGATACTTCAAGGAGTAAGAAAAAAAGCAGGTGATAGGACAAACAGTTGATGTATGAAAACATAATTGGGTTTTCTCAACATCTCTCTGCTCGTTTTGCTGTTTTTGTCCAAAAATAGTGTCAAGTTGTATGTTTCTGAATTCCTTGGGCAGAATTGTTAACAAAAATGTGTTCATTTGTCTCTGTATGTTGTTTACTTAAGTTATATAGTTTATCTTTCTGGGTTCAGAACTGCAGTGTTATATATGATTAAAAATGTACTCAATGAGACATTATTTCAGCTTGGGAACAAGCAGAATCATAGACACTTCAAGGATTAAGAAAAAATAGGTGGTGAAAAAGGGGGGGATCACATATTTTCAAGTCAACTATATACATAGATGGCTTTTTTCTTCTTTTTTTTTCAATTGATTGAAATGCCAGGAAGAAAACATCCATATAAGAGCTCAGCTTAGTGTGGCACTGGGCCAGAATAGTAGGGGCACCCAGTAATGATCAAACAAAACAAAAAGGCTACACAAGATTAGCTTTCCAGCCATTACTCTACAGCAAACACTCTTGTTTAGTCATATTCATAACAAGGAAAAGAACACTGTTCAAAGCCTGTGACATACCATCTTTGACAGCATTCGGCAGCATTTATTTCTGTAATTGATTTTTCATGTTAATCCCCGTTACAACATCCGAACAAAAAAATAAATCATCCTAGCATCATAAAAAAACAAGAAAATATCATCTGAAATGTAGTACCATTCATTGAAAAAGTATGTATGAGTATATATATATATATATATATATATATATTGTATACATTAGTTATAAACACTGTATAGTCGGCTCTTTCTTTCTTGTACTTTTAATTTTTTATCACAAGATTTGAATTTTAAACAAAGCAATATCACAGTGTGACATGAGAGAGACGGGAAGGGAAAAAAAATTAAATTTCTCTTCATCATTTTTCTATCTTTCAGCAAGTTACCACTTCATGATTTGTCTTCAACAGCTCCATATGCACAAGAAAGCCAATAGTCACATGTTATTACATGTGGCCCATGCAGTAAGAGATGGCCATCAGAAAATCATCATAAAAACTGTTAATACTGATACTAGGATGCTAGTTGTTGCACTGGCTCAGAATCTGCAGTCAGAAAATGAGCTTTGGCAGGCATTTGAACAGGAAAGAGTTTTCAACACTTAGGAACCCATGTAATTGCTGCAGGCCCTTAGAAGGAATGTGCACTTCCACTGTTCCATGCATTGATGGACTGTGACACTCTCAACTTTTATTGGCCACTGGAAAAAGACTGTGTTGGCTGTATGGACTGTCTATCCAGAGCTTACAAATGCCCTGTTAAAAAAGTCTTCTATCCCGGATGACATACTGCAGGAAGTAATGGCCACAATCGAGAGATTTATTATTCTGCTCTATGTAGAGTCAGCACAGAGACAGACAAGGCAAGAAAGAAACAGTCAATCTCTCCAACAATGGCTGCCCTAGAGGAGCATGATAAGAAAGCAATGCAAAAAAGATTTCTTAAGCTGCACAGCTCCATTACTATGAAAGGAAATGCTGAATTAACTTTCTAGCTATAGACCCTAGCTTTGGGCAATTATCATTTATTTGAGTTTTGAATAGTGAGATAGAAGGAAGTTACCGGGTAAACTTCCAAATTATAATTCTACAACATAGAAAAAGTATCATTTAACATATTTTCATACAAGTGATAAAATAATTAGAAGAATATTTTAATATAAAATGGACAAAAAAATATTAATGCATTGGCAAAATTGAACTATCTTATTTTACAAAGTTTAGTTACATGTGGGTACATACTACTTCAAGTGGATATCTTGTGCCACGACAATATTTTTTTTTTTTTAATTCTTGTTCAGTATTCAAGTTTTTACAATTGTATTAACACATTGTGCAGGTACACATTTTTCTTAATGGTATAGAAATTGCTTTAAAATTCCATAATTTATGACAATTAACTGGGTGTAATGTATTTTTTGACAAAAAAAGTTGGTTCTGTTTTAACTGCTAGATTGTATGTTAACAGTTGTCATATCAGCATGCACAAAGACTGTCAAGATTGATGTTTTTGTTTAGAGATTCCATCATTGGAAATGGAAGAAAACAAGCAACATTTTCAGCATATTATGCTTCCTTGTGTTAAGAAAAGTAAAAACAAAACTAATACAAAAGAAAAGAGAAAAGATTTGTGAAGCTAATGGAGAAGTTAACGTGAATGATGCGTTTGCGAATTCTTGTGCAGGAGCTTTTCTATTGAATGATGTTCCCCAGTCTGGTAGACAAGTGGAGGTTGATAATGATCAAATCAAGGTAATATTTGAGTGTTATCAACATAAGTCAACACAGGAGAGGGCCAATATACTCAAAATATCTAAATCAAGTATTGAACTATATAGGATGAAAGAGATTGTGTAACAAGTGAAACAAATCACTACAACCGATTGTATCACAGACCAGTCATTATCCAAAGTAGGTGATACAGGGTGTGTATATAGGGTCATTGTAAAGGAGTTGGATACTGCAAACTTCTTCAGGA
>OY735215.1:14757767-14785267 GCA_963457665.1 Thysanoteuthis rhombus
ATATATACACACACATGTATATATATACACACACATGTATATATATACACACACATGTATATATATACACACACATGTATATATATACACACACATGTATATATATACACACACATGTATATATATACACACACATGTATATATATACACACACATGTATATATATATACACACACATGTATATATATATACACACACATGTATATATATATACACACACATGTATATATACACACACATGTATATATATACACACACATGTATATATATACACACACATGTATATATATACACACACATGTATATATATACACACACATGTATATATATACACACACATGTATATATATACACACATGTATATATATACACACACATGTATATATATACACACACATGTATATATATACACACACATGTATATATATACACACACATGTATATATATACACACACATGTATATATATACACACACATGTATATATATATATATATATAAATATCCACACATGTATGTATATATATATATATATATATATATATATATATATATATATATATATATACATACACACACCAAACTATATTCCATGTAATCATTTTCTCTCTACTATTGTAGTTAGTTTCAGAGGGCTTCACTCTCATATATTTTCATATCTTTCACCTGACCATACCTCAGATAACATCAATCCATGCACCTATGATATAGGTTTTTCTAATGCAAATTAATACATGAAAACAGTTCTATAATCTATATTATGATAATAGTTTTTCTGCGGGTTTATATGTATGTGTTTAAATGTAAGACAGCAAAATGGCACATCGTATGAAGAGATTTGTTAGCCCTAACCTTCAAAATGTTTCAACTTGAATAAAACAAATCTAGGTTATTTTCAACTGTTACATTTTTTTAGAAGGGGATTCAATTTATAATGTAACTATAATGCTGAACTAGACCCCTATTTTGTTGGTTGTTGTAAGACTGTCAATTCTTATCACACCTTGAGGGAAAAAAATTGAATTGAAAATAATCAGATCACTTTTTTTAAAAAGTTCGGCTCAAAAGTTTTTTTGTAGACTTTTTGTATGCTAAATTGGATACACTTTTTGAGTTGAATCCACTTGGTGCTGATGAAAAACAGTAAGCAGAGTAAGTGGGGTACTTAGTATGGTTCATAGAGAGGAGGTGTGAGTAAGGGAGATATTGGCCACTGATTGGAAATACTTTATCTTGCTAACAGTGGATACTTTGGTATTGTTAATAGAGAGGGACTGAGAGAGAAAGAGAAATACTGACCATTCATTTTCTGCTAAATAGTATATATGTACATTTATCATTTTTCCAAGATCATTAAAAAAAAAAAAACAACAAAAAAAAAAAAATTCTATGTTATAAATATGACTATTTGGAAACTATGGCGGATATTCGGTCACTTCATGTAACAACACCCACAAAAAATAGCTGATGTCATTGACAAGAGAACATTGATAAATGACATAAGGGGTATCTCTTACTCTCATTGAGGACAACATCTTAAACAGAGTCATCTGGTTAAGTAATGACATATTTTAAATGTCCATCAACAACCTAAAACCTCTGTATTGACCAACCAATAATAACATTAGTCAAAAAGGGAAGCAATAAGAGTCAAAAGTTTTCAAACAACAAATATCCATCTCACCATCATAGATTTTACATATACTATACTGATCACTAATCAAATGATTCTGGTGAATGATGTAGTCTTGATCATATCAAACACTACGATAAATATGGTTAATCTGAATTTGAGCATTCAGAGGAAATCTAGGTCTTTGGCAAACCCTTTACATTCTATACTCTTGAAGTCATTAGCCATTTTTTAGTTCATTAATATAATTACTAGTCAAAATTATAAATACAAGATTTTATACAAGTATAAATGTATACTACACAAGTACAAGAACTTTTTTCTCAGAACAATTGCAGGAGGGGGGGTGATCAAAATAAGAGAACATTTTCACTAAGCCTTATACTAACACTTTGGATGGAACTCCATATTTCATAATTGCAAGTTTGCTGGTCTAACTACAAAGTCAAATGAGTTAGCGCAAAAAGTAGCCAGCCATATATAAGCAACAGATGCTACACTGCAAATCAGAACCCAAGGGCAAACGAAGTCATAGCTGCCCAATTACACCCTGAACCTTAACCTTTAGCATGTTATCACCCTGTGCCACACACTACCAACCAGTCAATACTATAGATAACACGAGCACCAATCTTCTTTCCAGGCACAGACAGGAACAATATGAAGAATCATTTCTTTAAAAACAAAAAAATAATTCACCATCAAAATTGACCTTTATAAACAAAAAGGTCGCTTGCATCACAAAACACACCCACACAATTTACACAAATATGAACAAAAACTCTTATACATGTATGTTACTCTTGAAATAAACATTTGAGATCATTGATTCTCTTACAATACAAATAATACCACAAAAGTACAAATTACTATAACAGCAGTGAAGGAAAATTAATCTTATTTCTATCTCACTCTCTCTACATATACACAAGTTGATCAAATATATGTGTGTGTGTATAAACAATATAGTGCAATTTAAAAACAATTGGCTATAATACTATAAATCTTTAATTTGGTGATTTTAATAATTGAGTGAATACTTCCAAAAGAATTATATCAAGCTCTAACAAAGTTGGAAGAGGAATATGTATTCACTCGTATCTGTCCATTGGTTTGTCCACACAATATCTCTAAAGTTCTCAATGAATTTCAATGAAATTTTCACTAAGAGAAGGCCATGGGTAAAGGAGGAAAGGATAAAATTTGATGGCAGAACCAGGAATTATTTTCTTGATTGGAAAATTCTTTCATATATGAAGAGGTAAACAAAATTTTGAAGTATGTTACTTCCCCTTCTTGAAAATGTCAATTCAACCAAAACAGGTAATTTCTCCCTATTAGTACCTCTATCGTCATAGCAAAGTATTTAAAGTAAAATAATATATGAGACTTGCTTTCTATTAAAAAGATTCTGCAAAAAGAATAACTATAATTTTTAGAATAAAATCACAGAATTCAAGAAAAAAAAAATCTTCATTAAATAATTCTTAAATCTGCTAAGGGTTTTTATAGACTGAGACTCAATTATGTGACAAAACCAGGAAAAATTTCAATGGGTTCAAAATGAACACTACAGCAAGATGACTTATCATTTCAGATTCAGATAGTAAATTGTTTCATAGCATAAGTCAGAGTATTTTCTATCAATTCAATGACAATGTTCAATAGTACTTTTCTATTTGTAAAGTGATCATAACACTAAGAATCAATGTATTTCCAACTATTTTGATGACAATTAAATGAAGAAAAAGACATCCCTTTTAAAAGCTTTTTAAGAAGATAATTTTGTCTCTACAATATACCAACTATTCCATCTTTATCAGCTAAATTCCAAGATTGCAATCTATTTTATGGATATCTTTGCACATCACTGACTATTATCCATTCTAAACAGATTTGCCTCCTTGAAAGCAGTAACATTTTCCAAACCTGGAGAATATATAACATTCATAAAAAATAATTTCATTTATTTTAAAAGGCTAAAGTCTTTATTTGGAAAATACGAAAAAAATTCTTTGACATAAGGGAAATATTTGTGCTTTCTGTATTTGTACAATAAATAACTTTCAACATAAAGAAACATTTTTGTGAATATAGACGTGTAGGCTTCTTTGCCACGTGTTCGCTGAATTAATTCACAGAACAACGCATCGTATAGACTTGCTATTACTTCGCCTATACTTCCTTTTTTAAAACAACAAAGATGGTCTGATGTCAACTATTGTTTTTCTTGATGTGTTTACTTCGCCTTAATCCTCTCTTTACCAATAATCATACATAATACGAAGACACAAAGAGAGAGAGAGAGCATAGGATGGCCATCATTGAACGAGTTTAATTTTCTTTACTTGCATGATTTATATAGTCCATGGATATTTGGAGAATTCAATGAAGCGTAGTAGATAGATTTTCCTACAACAAATATAGTTGGAATTAAAAGTGGCGTAAGGTTTGTTGCATAAACTCAGCCATCAGAATTCATTGCCACAGGCCTTATGACCTCCTGTTGAACTTTATCAACTGAGCAGTCATCCCCACTTCTTTGAGGTGGCATTATGCAATTCATTGTCCAGCTGACTGAAGAATTATGTTGTGCACAACAAAAATTGAAGTTAAGAGGAAAAGAAATAAGTAAGACGAACATGTTCGATAACATGAATGCACAATTTTCCGACATTCAAGTTGAAATTTTAAAAACAAGTTTTTACTCATTAAATCACTTGAATTGTTTTCTACTGACTCAAAAGTGACAAGAATAATGTCATAAGTGAATATCAACATTTCCAGGTTTGAGATTTACTAGATTATTTTTAGTTTTGGTACTAGCGGATGGATATCAAAGGTGTAAGTGAGGTTTTCTCGCTAAAAAAGAGGGGTATAATAGAAGACATAGAGAAAAAAAACAGGAAGTGGAAACCGGTTGTTAGTACATCCGATTCTCTGACAATCCACAGACGGGGGGAGGCTGGGGATTTATCATTATTATTGGTTATTCATTCATTGATCCAGGGATTATGTAACAACGTGGTAGAAAAAAATGCTGCAAAGTATATACGTGCATAAAGGGAGGCGCTTCACGACAAATTACACGACGACGACGACGACAAAGAAAGTAAAATTGCCCATTAACCGGTAGCAGACTATTATTTGTTGGACATGATTGTGCTTGTTTACTGTTGTAGTAACTTTGAAATCAAGTTTTTAAATTATATTAGTAACATTAGGTTTTAGATTATAGAGAACACCGAACTGAAAAATGGAAACTAACATTAATATTCGGGTTCGTACACAAAAAAGTGGAATGAGGATCGGATACATTAGGAATAGGAAACCAGACAAAAACGAAATCATTTTTTTTTGGCATGTCAAGAAATTAATACCTATGTATGATGATGATAACCGATTCTCCCACCCATAACAGAAAATTGTTCAGTATAAAATACGTAGGATGTTAATTTAAGTTAAAATTAATTAAAGTTACACAGAACACTGATAGTGTTAGAGTGGGAGGTTTCTGGTTAAAGAAAAGGAAAAAAGGTGTGACTAACCTGAACATTCGACTTTTTCTCTAATCTACTCCTCGAGTTTGGTGTAGATGGGACAAAAACAAAAAGTCAGCATTGATCTCTTATATGAATATGATTCACAAAAAAAGGCACCGACATAACATCTAAGAGTGAATTATTGATATATTTCCAGATTGCAGAAGAGAAAAGAAATAAGAACAGAAGAAAAATCAAGTGTATGTAGGTGTCAAATGAATAAAATCCTTGTAAAACTGTACGTACATAGTATGTAAGAGCGGTTTGCAAATTGCAACACACTATACATTTTTCTACGCTTCAGATTCTGAACTGAACAGACATCTATTTTTTTTAAGCCACCAACAACAACTGGGTAATAATTGGAGTCGGATTCATTTCTTTTAAGAATAAATATAAAGAAAATTCACCCATGTCTGATTAAGTAAGGCTACCAAGAAATATTTGACCTATGTCAGAGAGTAGTCTACACTTTCAATTATTGACGTTATATCCTTGTTTCTCTCTTTTCTCCAGGGTTAAGGGTGGCTAACGAGACTCTATATGTGTGCGTGTGTGTATTTTCACTGCGCTCACACTCACAGGAGGATGAATAATATTGTACGGGTATTTATCTTACTTACAGTATACCGCTACACGATGTACAAACATATGAGCCGATGGTCATGTTCACGTAGGTTGGCCCGCGTTGATGGCAATCGAAGCACTGTTTATTCTGTGACAGAGCAACCATATCGCGTAACATTTTGAGGTGTTTTTCATCTTGACGTCTCTTGTTGGTCGCCATCTTGTAATGTAGCCAAGGCTGCGTGTGTGCCAATGGGAGGTAACCGTATTTGCCAACATATGGCAGATAGAGGGCGCTAGCCAATCATATTTTTTAAATACATACTTGCGTTCATCCCGACCTTAGATATGAGTGAATTCAAACACTTAATGCTCGTTTTATTGAACCTTATTTCAACAAACCAAAATAAATTACATTTGTATTTTTATCATATCAGTCAGTTAAATTGAGTTCTGCTTAAAATAAGGTTAAATCCAGCACAATTATTATAAAATCACTGGCATATACCATCACATTTTAGTTTTTCAGGGAAAGTTTTGTTTTTTTTTTCAAAGTAGAATAGCTTTTTATTAACCTTATCATTTTATACATTTTTATGTTAGGAAGATGTATCTGCTCTTACTACTTTCCAGATAAAGCTTTTTATTTTGTAATAATCATGACAAGAGATTTTATTTGCTACAAGTCCTTAAATATTTATAGGTGGAGAGTTAAAAGCTGAGTTATACACTGACATAAAATGCTAGTTAATAGATTAGAAACGAAGATGGAAAGGAAAGGGTCTAATTTAGAATGCAAAAAATGTAATCAATTCTTCTGGGATCCATCACATTTTGGGAGATAAAAATGAAATTAATAAGATAAAGATATAATTAGACTGGGGTAGTGTCACATAATGGTATACAAGATTGCAAGCATAATTTGTTGACAGAAGGACCAATTATCAGCAAGTTTCTTTCAACTGAAATACAGCTCAAGAGAACAATAATTCTGCAAGTTAAGAGTTGCTTTGGATTAAAGTACTTATAAGTCTTTGACAGGACTTCCTGTACTGGTCAACACTCTAACCCATAACTGACCCTATTCTACACACTTGCGACTATTTCCTGCAATAAAAATAATTAATAATTTCAAGATTTTTTAATTGTTTATGGTTAGAAATATAATTTAATCTATTCCAACTGACGATAATCCAAGAGCACACTGATTGGGTATGTGTAAAAATAGAATGAATGTAAGAGTTTTTACAATTTGAATATTCTTATCAGCAAAGATTTACAGAACTTTTCTGATCAGATATTTTTAAGCTTAGGTCAGTATGGCACAAAGCCAAACGGGGAGCCAGTTTTCCTCATAGGGAATACTTGCCTGCCAAGAAGATCAGCATTTACAATCCAGACTTTCACCTAGGCAACCCACACAGAAACCCTTGATGTCAGTGGGAAATATGCAAGTATTACAGCAATGTAGTAGGTCATGAGATTTTTGTAATTAATGGAGAAAATGAACTCCGCCACAGATATTTAAGTTCTTAATCTCATATACAAGAATTATCAGTGACTAATTTTGCTATTTTGAGTCTTTTCTTTGTTCCAATCAAAAAATATTACAGAGATATCATAGATTCTGGCAATATACCACCTGAACCTGCTAAATCAGAAAAACAATTGAGGACTGGTTTCACTACACCTTTGAATGGAATTTTCAAGCTGAGAAACTAATGTCTCAATGATATGAAACTACTAAGAATCTGACTTGGAAAGGTAAAAACCTTCATGTGAGTACTAACCCCTGCCCTACAGTCAACTAATTATCTGACTATAGATATATCTGAAGGTGCCTGGCTCTATTGTATCAGGAAGGAAATCACACTCAGTAAGATGGCCACATTTTATGGTAGTGGAATACAGAAACAAGACAATTTATAAACCCTCAGGATTTCATAGGAGTACCATAACATATTTCAAAGACTAATTACAACCCAGCGGAGTAGATTTCTAATTGGGAAAACCTTGATTTTTGACAATTATTGAATAGCATTCCTGTCTGATAGGTTTGATTCACATTTTCTTTTGCCAAATGTGTTTGACTATCAAAACATATACGAAGAAATATCTGAGAAGACCAGTTTGAAATAGTTCTGTCAGTTTCACTTGCGACTTTGTTATCCTTATGACCCAAATACATTATTTCACTAAATAGTGCTACAGATAAAAAAAAACAAAAAATCTAATCCAAATACTGTTACTTCAAGAGTAGTGAAGATCTTGCTGACTGAACAAAAAAGATGGGGTCATTGGTATCCAAATTTCTATTATGTCAAAGATTGTTTTACTGTGTATTGTGACACATACATTTCTTTACCCTGATTAAAGCTATCTGCAATTTGTGCCACAGTAGCCCTTCTATTGGCCCTATCTGATTGGAAAGTCACCATTCACTTCTTGTATCAATAATCTTGACTGCCAAATGCCTTGTCAGATCACTGCTGATAGGTATTCACTATAACTGAACATAAGCACCCTTAAGCCATGTCATTTCAGAAATGCTCTATCCTACTCTTCTGGTCATAACTATTTGGCCTTTATCAAAATTACTCCAGTACATCTTCTAGTCTATCAACACATCAAAATTAAGTACTTGAGACCAACTTATTGCTTATATACCACTGACCTTGACACTTGCTGCTGTTATGAGACAATAGCTGTCATTCTTGCCACATGCCACTAGTGTTTTGGCTCATCAGTGTGTATGGTTGTTAATACCAAGTTACCAAGTTGTAGAATTATACTCTGCAAGTGTTTACAATATATATATATATATATATATATATATATATATATATATATGATGAAGTAAGGATTCACTATGCAAACACATATATGTCTCTGCCCTGTTTGGGATCCTTCAGCCAAGTGATTTGGTTTATTTTAGATTCCCATTTTGGACATTTTTTGTGGGTGATCTATTTTTCTAGGTTCTTGGGGAATAAGATATCTGTGGTGGTTAAGCCTTAATATATCTCTATGTGGGTTATTAAGTTATGTTTGTTAATTGGAATTTTAAGCGATGACAGAATTTTTTCTGTTTGATAATTCTATTTTTTGGTTTTTTATTCTATTGGCAAAAGTGAGAATTTTGAATTTCCCATGGTAACATTGGATTCTCTAAGTAACATGGAGTCTCAATATTCCAGCATGTATATGTTTGTTTCAACATTTTCTATTTTGCTGCAGGTTCAAGTGTACCATCAGTTAGTCTCCAATAATATGTCAACAGTGATGTACTGTTTTGATATTTTTCATTTGTAAATAATGATATATGGTTGGATAATCTTAAATTACAGGGTGTTTTTGATATTCCTATATAATATTTCACTTCTAAGGTTTCTCTTGAGTTGATATTTCAGCTTGGTATACAGTATTCAATATAAGACATTCATTTTGGAAAGGACATCAATTTTTGTCTGTACAATTGTAATCTGGTTTATTTATGCTTTCTTTGTTACTGTTATTTCTAATTAATTTATTATTATATTTTGTTATGTATCTATTATAATTATCCATACAACTATAGCTAATTTTCAGTTTGTTTTTATTGAATATTTTACTCATTGGGTTGCTCGGGGAGGGGTGATTTTCTATTAATTCTTCTCTACATTGGTTTTTACTTGTAGATTGAATGGCGATGTGCACCAGATGATTTTCCTGCTTCTACTTTTTGGTTGTTGCTATGTTTACTCTTTTGGATTTTACTTTTTCATCATATTTAAATCTAGTTTTTGTGTATACGCTGTCCTGAAGGGCTTTAGCATATTTTATCTCCAACATCATTGAATATTGTTTCATTTGAGGAATTATATATTAGTCTAGTTTCTATTGATTTGGGGATCTTCTTAATGATTTTGTTTGGGTGGTTGGAACTTGTGTTAATATTTGTAATAATAGAATTTTCTTTTCTGTGTGGTTTATGGGTGTTATTATTCAAATTAAAAGTAACATCTGAAAAATGTAAAATTTTCACGGCCTAGATTCCAACTTTGAAATTCAATTTTTTCATGATGTATTCTTTAATCATTTCTCCTTTTTACACATTGCTGTTTTCTATAATTAGTAGGTTGTCATCCCAGTACAGTCCTATATTTTTAAAGTTTATTTTTCTGCTGAGGTTATACAAAATATACAAACTGATCAGATCCAACATCTTGGCTGAATCAAGACTACCCAGATAGATGAATAGAATAAAAAGAAGATCTTGCAATTTAGAAAAATAGACACACACCCCAAAATGTCCTAAATAGGTATCTAAAATAAGCCAAATCACTCGGCTGAAGAAGCCCAAACTGGGTAGAAACATAAACATATTTGTGTAGCGAATCTTTACTTCATCACATTTCAAGCTCGACTTTAAATCGATTAAATGTTTGATGTTGAATGTATCGAGTGCTTTATAAAATAAATTCATCACACATCAGATATTTTATTATATCATATTGTATTCTTGATTTATATTGTGTATATATATTCATATATAGATACATACATATATATGCGTATATATATATATGTATAATTGAACAATTGGAAATGAGACAAACACAGGGATAAAAGTGTCTGGAGACTTTGGGTTTCCATAGGAAACAAATTTAGAATAAATTGTTTTGCTTTGAAAGCAAAAATGGAAATCAAAAATGAAGAATAATGGGAGGCCATAGTGGTGAGTTTTGACTGTTCTATGTATGTGAAGGAATCTATGGTGGTTTGGTTGGATCTTTCGTTGGAAGTAGTGGCAGCAGTTATGGGTATTTTATTTGTTGTACTGGTCAAGGGAGGGGGGCATTCTTAAGAATTAGTTGTCATGGTTTTTTGCAATCTAGGCCATGGTACAGTGTTCGGCTATTTGAGTACTTGGTGAGGTAATATGAGGCGCACTTTGGCATTTTTAAGTATGATAGATATTTTAGACCTAGTTAAAGACTTTAACAAATTATTCGCCCCAACAAACATAGACATAACTATTGGAATATTTGAACTAGCAGTTAGATAGAACATTAAGACCTACATCAACAATCACAATAAACTACTCAATAACCTTACCGTTTGAGAATGAGAGTCCCTAAACAAATCATACCAACTTCATCATCGCTAGAACAGATAAGGGATGAACAATAGTCATTTGGAGTGTTAATGAATATCTCATAGAAGCTAATACTCAACTTAACAACACAGAATTTTACAAAGAACTCTCTATAATTCACTGAATACCAAAGCATAATAACTCATTCCTAACAGAGATGCATACCAATAACCTTATAGATAAAAGAGCATCAAATATACTTGAACCAACTTCCACGAAACCTGCAAGTTTTACCTGCTTCTGAAAATCCACCAATTAAATAACCCAGGTTGACTAGTCATTTCTTTCACTAACTACCACACCACCAAACTATCAAAATACATAGACCACACCCAAGCCCTAGCTACACAGACCAAATCCTACATACAAGATACCAATGTCCTTTCAAGCAAAGTCAAGCATGTAAGAACAATCCAAGAAAAGGCATTTTTAGTTACTATGGATGTCAAATCCTTATATTCTAATATTAAACATGAAGAAGACATTCTTGCCCTCAAAGGAGCCCTTAATAATAGAACCGCTTAGGAAACAATAACCACCCTTATGCCACACATTCTCACCCTCTATAGTTTTAATTTTAACAATAGACACTTCCTACACATGAAAGACAGTGTCATGGGCACAGTTGTGGTGCTTTCTGATGCCAAAAACTTCATACGCAAATTTGAAGAGACTTATATTTACCAAGAGATTGACAAAGACTGCATGAAGCCAAACTAGAGACGTAAACTCGACACATACTATTAAATTTGACTATGAAAAATCCACAGACTCCATAGCCTTCTTGGACACCTGCATATACATAGATAACAGTAAAAACCTCCAGACCACCTTCCATACTAAGTTCACAGACACTCACAACTATCTTCACTCTTAATCGACCCACCCTACACACCTGAAAAAAATACTACTATATCTACAAGCAATCAGAATTAGGAGAATTTGCTCTGCAGATAGTGAACTTAATAAACATAACTATAGCTTCCTACAACTCTTCACTAAACAAGGAAATTCACTAGAAAATATAAATAACCTGATAAAAAAGGCTACTACAATACCCAGAGATGATGCTCTCACCCTCTCTAACAAAAACAAACTGATTACATACCACTCATAATCATCTTCCACAACACATTCCCACCTCTGTCACATATAATTGATAAAAGATAGAATATACTTATACTTAAAACAGAATTCAAAGAAATATTCCAAGAACCATGCATCATTGCCAATCACAGACCTCAAAACATTAAGAACATGATTAACAGTAGCACCATAATAAATAATAAAGTCTCACATAATACCATCCCTGAAAACATCAAATTATTCCAACCCTGCCTCTATAGAAATGCAGCAACCATTTTAAATACACTAAGGTCTAATTCTAGCTCTACCACTAACAAAACTTTCAATATCTACCATAATTCCAACTGTAGAAGCAAAAATGTCATCTACCTTCCAGAAATTGCGATGTATAGACAAATCAAATTAGACTTAATAACTAAAGGCACAGAATTTAATCACCCAATCATCCCAACCTACTCTCAGTAGAACAACACTTCCATACCCCCAGCCACTATTTTAGCTCAGATGCTAGATTTACCATCATTGAAAAAATAGAAAAAATTACTACTCTCAACACAGATAAAATTCTGGAACTACATGAAGGTATGTGGATTAATAAACTTAAAACTCTCTCTCCAAATGGACTCAACACAAAACAACCCTAACCACACCAAGCTTTAACCCTATAATCCTCTCTCTCCTAATTACTCTATGCTTACCAACTCACTATCTTTATACCAGCACCCAATACTATACTTCTACCCTGACCCATAAATATGCACCATAATACCCCTCAATATACATGTACTTTATCTACCTACAACAGCCCTACCTATATAATCTCGATCCCCACCTACATGTTACAATTTATCTTAGTCTATCCATTCCTTACTCTTCTTTATGTATATCAAACATTGGGAATATCACACAGTCTCCTAGACCCATACCTACAGAGACATGTGTATGGTCCATTTCACTTGTACTATGTATGTATATACATTTACATATTGTGTTACATTATACAGAAAGTTATCTGAAATGATTTCCTGTTATCACATGGTTGATATATCATTCAAATTAGACAACATGAATAGAATAGACAGTTAAAGAAAATGGGGCTGCTGCAGGAAATATCAAGCCGCCACTTTAACGTAATGATGCATTTACCATTGTGCTAAACAGCATGCTGATAATGCAAAGGCCAAATAACTGCTTCCCACTTAAATTTTCATCTTGTTTATAATCATATAGAACACATCAATATGAATTCATATCAATGTGTTCTCTATATAGAGTTCATAGAAGCAGTCATTTTGTTTTTTGTGTAGTTGTTAGATGCAGTCATTGAATTTACACATATATTTTTTTCTAAATCACATTTAAAAGATGTTTTCAGCCATAAAAACCATGTGGCATAAAGTTATCATTTCATAATAGTATATTTCTTACATTTTTTATAATGAATTTGGTTTCATGTACGTAGGAGAAATGTATATTTTCATAGAAGCAGAGAGTAATAATTTTTCATCTTATATTTAAAAAAAAAAATAATCAGTTTAAAGGCCTTTTAAGGAAGGTGGTTGTAAGAGAAAAAAACAGTTGGGATCTTGTGTAAATATGTGAATAAAAATTCTGTTACTATAATGAGGATAATAATGACCAGCTGACCAGTATTGTCAACTAAAACTATTATTAGTACTAAATCATAATCAAAAAAGCACTAATGTACCAATGTGTTTCTTTAGTTATTAAAGTTTATCATAATGTAAAGGCTTTTATTTTTGTCTCATGTGAGTGGGAGAAATATATATTTTAAAAGATGCAGGAGGTAACTTTTTCATTTTTGTATTGATTTATTTTAAGATATTATCTTACATTTGATTTTTTAAGAAAAAATACATCTCTCAACAGAAATGAAAGCCTCTTGACTGATTTTTTCTTTAATTATTATTTTTCGTTGTATATCATTGAATTTAAAATCATTTCCCACTAAATAAATCATTTGAAAACAAGTTGATGAAAGATATTATCTTTTCAGAAGAAATCTGTTCTATTTACAGCTTGGCAGAAAAACAAAAAAACATTAAACACAAGGGAACACTTCAATAGACATCAGAAACAATTCACAAAAATTTCAGAATCTTTGGAAAATAAAGTTTCATTTTGCATCTTATATTTGTCACTTTTTGTTAATGTTTTTACAACAATTTGAAAAGGTAAAATTGTGCTACTTTAGGTAATTATAACAATACTTTCCATGGCTACATTGCTGTGACAAGTGTACAAGGTATGCATCTTCTTGAAGCAGTTTATTCCAATTATTGCTAACTCACATAATTGCATTTACTTGAGGAATATGAAAAAAAGGCAACACCAGGTATTTCTGCAAGCATATATACATATATATATAAATATATTTATTTAAACCAAAGAAGAGTGAGACAATTACATGAATTGATTCTCATAATAATAGATTCCTTTTTTCTTTTGTTAGAAAGAATTTTTTTCTCCTTGAAAAATAAAACAATTGTATACTTTACTTTGAATTCTTTTGCTTTCTCAAAAAGTTTTTGCTTCAACTTCATGAAACTAAAATACTTTTATGCACTCCGCTACTTAAATCCAAAGGTCCACTTCTAAACAGTATTTCATATGAAATTTTTTGTGCTTTCAATCTCTAAGAGCTTCTATTCCACAGAAAATTTGTAAGTTTTTGGAAAAATGAATTTTTTCAGGTTTAGGGGAAATTCTATTTACGATGTCACTCTAATCCAATAATTATTTTTTAGAAGTAGAACCTTCCGCTTCTAAGTAATGCTTATATTTAACTTTTTCGTATGATATCTTAATTAAAAAGTATGATTCTAATTTGGATGTTGGGAACAACATTTACCAGATCAAGATCAGCATTAAGGAATTGTTTTACCGTCATTGCCATGATGAAAATGGGTTTTAAGGTCATGGGGTATGCTAAGGTCTGTGAGGCTGAGGTTGAGAAGTAGGGGTTATAAACCACACACCCATGGAAACTGATAAGTAGGGGAATGCCATTACCCAGCATCCCCCCCCCCTGTTTCCATCACTGATTAAAACCAGCTGCAATACAAGTATTGACCTTTTACCTGGCATCAAATTTTCAGGAGAGATTATGCAAACATAATTTACTTTTAGCAACTTTGTTCTTGGGTTTTTTTTATTGTTTTTAACTTAAATTAATATTTTTTTGGTAAATTGATTCTAACGAAAAAAGTTTCAGATCAACATCTTTCTGTCAGAAGCAAGAAAAATCATCAACTGAGAAATTATGGGAATCATTACTCAACTCAGAGTTTTATAGCCATAAGCTCAATGTAGCTGGGGATAACTGCCTGGGGGGTTATTTTCAGTCAGTAATCATTGACATTTTTTTAAAATAACAATTCTCTCATGGATACAAAACTTTTACTACATTCGAAATCCCACCTGTGTAGTTTGAAGCATTAGCATGCAGACTCAGTTTGACTTCCTCTATTTGCATCTTGCAGGAACCAAAGAAGGTTTTTTTTTATTTCACCTTTCCTAAAGATTGAATGATACCATACAGTTTAAGCAGGAAATTAGATTACCTGAAGAATTTGATACTTCTGGAAAATGGTTAACAGCGCTCTTCTGACACTTCGTCTGAAAATGAATTTCCAGTTTCACAAGATTTCCTCTGTACTATTCATAGATTCTGATAATTCAATTTATTCAGAAGACAAGTCTATTAAATTTACATGTTTTATGAAAAATGTCATAATGTCTATAGAGATTTTACTGTTACTTGCGAACATAAACTTACATAAAAAGTATTTTTCATTTATTTCTGGATAGATTTCAATGACTGAGCAGGACACTATATACTGCCGAATTTCTAATTGAAGAAGGTATATTATCTTATTTGATCCATTACCTCAAAAACTATACCTGTTAGTTTTCTTGGGCTGTGGTTGCAATAGAAAGGTGACAAATTATTTCTATAATATACTCAAAACACTAAAGATATAAGCTAGAAATGTGGAAACTATCATTTATTAAAACATCCAGGAAGGATGTGGAAATTAGAGGCTTATGAAATTAAATATTTGTGCATAAATGTTGTGATTTCCAGGTGCCAAGCTATTTTTTTATAACCATAAACATCCCTGATCAGATAAATTTTCTGACTCTGGATGTTTTTCGATATAAAATCTCTGAATTAAGAAGAGCTAGTAGTTATCAATTGTGTCATATTTTGCACAGATCACTTCATAAATAATTGATTCAATACATTTGTAAACATCAGATCTTTTTTAAACTTGATTGCTCTGTTGAGAGGTCTAATTTTAGACCTCTAAACATAACACTCATGCTCTTGAAAAGATGTTGATTCTTTAACAAGTTATTATAAACATGTTTGATATGAGTTCTAAGCTAAGAGCAGGGAGATTGAATCAGTGCAACAACTCCATCCAGGGTCAGTCCATTGTGAAATTCATTGTACCCTATTGTATCACCAGAACCCATGACTGGAAAAGATTTCCTAAATGTACAAAGTTTTCATTGATTTCTTATAACTTTTCAAATAATTGATTTTAAAATGTTTAGTTACATTCAAAACCATAGTGGTGATATTTTTTATATATATTTTATGCCTATCAGTGATGCATAGCAAATTGTTTCTGATTTGAAGTTTATATTTTGTGAATAACAGTGGAAACTTAAGCTGAATTGCCCTCTTCTTATCATGATCTATAAATGAAAAACAATGTGACTGGTAGAACATAGTGAAAGTAGAGTTGCATCTGTACTCTTGCCATGGGTATGTTGAGAACAAAAAGTCACTTCTGCAGAAATTAGGAATAGACATTTATAGAAATTGGGATTGGTTGAATTGAAAATCTTCAAATTCCTATGGCACTCCTGTAGATCTGAATGGTCACATTGGTTAAGTTGACATACAACAAACTGATAGAGAAAAGGAAACAGGAATGAGCAACTGCTTGACCATTTCCTCTTCATAATCTCTTTAGTCCCTGTGAAACAACATCGCCATTTCTCAATGAATCTGAACCGTTTTTGCATGGAAGTCCAGATGCACTCTACAATGATGCATGATCAAAGAAAACCCTGTTCTGGCCTTCATATGGGTTAGTATCCAATGAAATCCATGTATTTCTCTGTTCAGATCTTTTTTCATCCTGAATCAAGGGAGGTAATTCTATTCCTGTATTCAGACGTTTCTTGAATTTTTTTCATCCTGAATCATGCGATCTTCAATCAGTGAGGTTTGAGAAGTCAACTTTTGAATAAAAGCAACCTAACAGATTCTCGCATTATTGCAGCGAATTCTACCTCATCCAATCTTTTTTAAAAATAATGACATCCAATTTGCAGATTTGCTTTATCGCATCCTAATCAATCTAGTATTTTTCAATTACTGGAACCAAGATAGTTTGTTTTTTCAACTCAGTCTTTTCCCTGACCTTGTATTTTGATTTCTTTCTTCAGATATTTCTTCTTCAACTCAATTTTACTTATAAAAAGCCACTCACTATAGTTACAATTCTGTAACACAGGAAGCAATAGAATCAATGCAAGTAAATCTATACCTATTTTTAAATGATTTTTGACTCAATGGATAGAAAATTAATTAAGAATTTGGAATACAAAGACATTTTTATGTCGAGACTTGTTTCTTTTTAGGTTTCTTGTTTGAAATCAAATTTTTATGTTTTTTTGGCCCATTTTTATATCTAAATGTCAAATATTGCATTGGTTTAATTTTTCAAATTCTATTTTTTAGATTTTTTAAATTCTTTTTTTAGTGAATTTTGCATCTAAATAAGGCAACATTTTGATTATGTTCTTTCTTTTATAATTAGATTTTTCATAAGTTTTAGGATTCAATCTGACTTTGCAAGGACAGTCTTTTAAGGTTGTATGAGTTGACCTGACATGTCTATGTTTCTCTCATGGCTAGCTCTATGACAGATGCTCACGTGTTCGGTTAAGCAGACAGCTTTTCATCTGAGTACCAAACCACAGAACAAGAAATGTTGTGTACCCAAGAGCTCTGGCTGATTGAAAAACACTTGTTATTTATGATTTCTATTTTATGTTTCGCATAACAATTTAGGATTAAAAAGTACAGACAGAATTAAGATACTATAGGTCACCAGTTATAATGTGTGATGGTTCCTATATTGTATGAGGGATAGTAGTAATGGTAGTTGGTTTTATGTAGTGGTGAGATGGTGCAGTTGAGGAGAACACAGGAATTTGCCGCCAAATGTTTTGTTTTTACCGTCATATGCTGACATCACTATATGTGTTGATGAAGGAAAGTAGTTGATGATTGCCACGACAGAAGGGAGAATTAGGACACGCCAAGTATGATTGTGGACATGGGGATTGAACAGAGTTAGTAATTATAATAAAGACACATAGGAAAGTTTTCATAAACAAATGGGACGTGCATTTAATGATGAGACATTTATAACAATATGTATAGAGCTGAAAAGATGATACATGTAAATTTTGATAAGATCGATCATGATAGAAGAGACCTGTTTAGATTAGATTACTATGCAGCATCTTTATAGAGGAGAGAGAGTTGGTTATTAATTCATTCCTATACATTGAAATATAATACAGTAGAGAATGATTTTTTAGGGAAAGATGTGACATAACATATCTAATGTCATTTGGTTTATCTATCAGTTGGAGCCATATTAGTAGTGCCTGTAATAATGAGTGGTATATTTGACCAGGCTAGATTATCAAAAGACAATAGATTCAGTTTTAGATATAAGGAGCTAAAAAGAGCAAAATGATAAGAGAATAAAATGAAGGGTTTGCACTGAGTCACCAGAAAGGGGCGATAATGAAATGAGTAAAACATGCATATTGGGTAGTTGAATAAGTCTCAAGCCTGACAAAGATCAAACATTGTTGACAAGTAACTATGTGATTAATGGAGAGGCATTGGGGTTAATTGCATTGACAAGGAAAGGGATTATGTTGAAAAATGGATATTCATGTAAAATAAATGCTCTTCTCATCATTAGACTATAGACTTATTGACATACCTACGTACATTTCTGTTTCGATATATAAGTTATTGAGATTACACCTTGACTGTTGTATTTGATCATTACTGCTCTCTTTATTTTGTCTGAAGCTTATTCAGCAAATACACTCACAAATTTTGAACTCCAAAGCCTAATTTCACGAGGATCAATGATCAAATAAATTGTTAACAGTCTAAAATAACCAAGTAACTAGTCACTATCAATCAGGGCTCAATATCTTCCAGTTGGGTTTTTTCTGTTTTAATCTCTATGATGACACAAAATGATTCAATGCAATTTTCATTACAAATGATAAATACACAATTGGCATAATTTGGTATCAATAATTTCACTTTGTTACTCTTGGGAAAGGCAAGAACAGAGAAAGGAAAAAAAATATCCATACAGGTCTGGTAAGTCACTCAATAAAAAACTGTTACCTGACTAATGCTTTTTGGCAGCATGCTGGGTCAAAATTCTAAAAAAATTCAGCTGGACATAAGCAAAATGATTGATTTAGCATGAAATCAACCTCCCTCTAAAAACCTATTTTCATCATCTAGCATTAGTTGGAGGTTGTGTAGGTTCTCTAGAAAAAGGGCAATGTTGTCTGCAAATCTGAGGTTGCTCAGATATTCATGGTCTATTTTGATTCCTCTATTCTCCCATTCCAGGTTTCTGAAGATCATTTCAAGGCAGGCAGTGAAGAGTTTTGGTGAGCTGGTATCACCTTGTCTTACTCCTTTTTGGAGCAGGAAGGGTTAAGAGTCATCATGTTGCTGTGACTGTACATATGTTGCAGTCCTCTGATGTATATAGGGTCTACACTTTGTAGTGAAGGCCTTTATGATCATGGGAATTTCTACAGAGTCAAATGCCCTCCTGAAGTCTATAAATGCTACGAGTGGCATTTTGTATTCTGCTGCTTTTTCTTTCAGCTGATTTACTGAATGGAGATGGTCCATGGTTAAGTAACTTCTTCTAAATCCAGCCTGTTTCCATGGTTGGTTTTCATCTAGTGTTTTGTTAATCCGGTTGGTGATGATTTTTGTGAAAAGTTTGTAGATGCAGTCGAATAGGCTCATAGGTCTATAGTTGTTGAGGTCTTTCGTGTTTCCTTTTTTATGTAAAAGCATTATAATTGCCATGTTCCAGTCTTTCAGGACTTTACTCTGTTTTAGACACAAGTTGAATAGAATAGCTGTTTTTTTACTAACGATCTTACCAGCTTCTTTGAGTAGATTGATGGTGATATTATCTGGTCGAGGGGCTTTTCCTTTCTTTGTTTGTTTAATGGCTTGTTCTACCTCCCATGGTGTAACTTCTGGGAAGTCCTCAAACTGATTGTCTGCATCTTATGCATCCTATTCGTTATTTTGTTGTCCATGTCTAAAAGAGTAGAGTTCTTGGTAGAATTCTTGGGTGCGTTTGACAATTCTGTCTCTGTCTGTTGTTATGTCTCCATTTTCTTCCCTCTCTGTGAAGAGTCAAAAGGGACACAAGACCTTTTCCTCTTTTAAGGTGTCAAAATTGAATGGAGACTTTCCCCCCTCCTGAAGTGTCAATGATGAAGGGAGATTCAGATTTAAGTTAAGGGAAAATTTTCTCAACCTTTGAGGGGTCAAAATATAGGGAGACTTTCCCGCAATATAAAGGAACTAAAGTGAAACTTTTCTGTTTTGAGGTGACAAAAGTGGATGAGAGACTTTTCCATCCTTCAAGGGATTTAAATTGAAGAGATGTTTTCCTAAATTAAAATTAAATTTGAAAGTTTTGAAAAAAAAAAGCATTTTTAAACGCTTTTGAGCAGGGGGTCTATTTATAATATAACTATAATGCAGAACTGGATCCTTGCTTTCCATTCAATGTATAGATACATACATATATATATATATATATATATATATATATATATATATATATATATATATATATATATATATATATATATATATTAGCCAAATAATCCAATTGTGATATGGGTATCCAGCTAGTGATTATATGTATGTAGAGAAAAAAACTAGTGATTGTTTATATGTAGAGAATACCATCGTGTGTCTTTGCAACACAGAAATCATTTCAGATCAATAATTCAAAATCCAAATGAAAGATGATAATTGTGGCAAAATAATAAATCTGATTCATGGCTTATTAAGAAAATGGTTTGAATAGATTAGGTTGGTACAAAAATAATTGCGTTTTTTGTTATCTTAAACTTTGATGCTTTTTTTGGAATAAAGTATTATTTAACTATGTTCATGAAATTCACCATTTTAAATTGTGAATTTTGCTCTATTCATTTAAGCTGAACCTTTTCTTTTCTCTATTTATTTTGGTTTATTTGAGGCTGTCAGATCAGAGAATGAAAAAAAGTGAGCAATCTTGTTTTATGAGTTCAAAATGAGACATAAAGTGATAGAAACTGCTCACAATATCAATCAAGTATTTGGCCAGAGGACCATCAACAAACTTAAAGCTCAACATTGGTTCCCAAAATTTTGCAACATAGATGAGAGCCTTGAAGATGCAGACATCTTTCTGTGATTGATGACATCTAATTATTGAGGCAGGCCCACACAAAAAAACTCAAGAGGAGCTAAATGTTGACCATTTAATGGTAGTCCAACATTTGCACCAAATTGAAAAAGCAAAAAATTTGACATGTCGCATGTATGATCATGATAGAAAAGCAAAAATGCTTGCATGTTGTTTCACTCCCACATTATCAGACCTCTCTCAGAATGTCTACCATTTTTTCAAGCATTTCAACCACTTCCTGCAAGGGAAGATTTTCAACAACCAAGCAGCAGTTCAAAATGCCTTCAAAGAATCCATTAGTTCCACAACCCCAGGATTCTATGCTTCCAGAAAAAATAGACTTGTTTCTAGTAGGCAAAAATGTGTAGATTCTGAAGGTTCTTACTTTGATAACGTTCATTCTAAGACCGCAAATATTTTTTATATCAACCAAATAATACAACAAAATGAAGCTGGGACTTGAACCAGAATCTCGAGTTAAATGCTCCAAGATGCTTTTTAAAGTTTGTGCTGAGAAAAATCATAGGCTAAACCAACCAATCAACAAAAGAATGAAGTGAGAGATATGTTTTTATAGATAACCAAATTTAAGATATGTGGGATTATAGATTTTTTCTATCAATCAATCCTTTAGTTAAGAGCTGGAGTTTGCAAACGAAAACACTGTAACTGTCCCTTTGAAATAAGTGGAAGTTGATTGGATTGTTGGTTTTGCTCAGCAAGGAATGATGTCATGCTATTATTTGAAACATTATTGATCTGAGTGTGCAATTAGGTATAGCTGCAAAACCTTTTTCAATAAGTAGTGATCTGATGACAATAAAGTTGACTGAGTTATGACTGAGAGGGATTGGTAACCATATTTTATGTGCAAGACCTTTACAAGATGCAAGCTTTGGACAACCTCCGTCAATCTTGATTAGTAAGTTAGTAATTCCATTCCATCTCTCTCTTACCAGTTTTGTCAGTCAAATTAAATTGAACATTTTGGTCATTGATTGTTCACGACAAATTCCAGAAATATAAACATTATGGTAGTGTGTGCATATGCTTACACCCAAGTTTTATCATTTTCATCCTCCAGCCACAATAAAAGATTCCTAAGAAAACGTTTTCTGCTCCCCCTCCTCCAAAACA
Source organism: Thysanoteuthis rhombus (assembly GCA_963457665.1). Taxonomy (NCBI): domain Eukaryota; kingdom Metazoa; phylum Mollusca; class Cephalopoda; order Oegopsida; family Thysanoteuthidae; genus Thysanoteuthis; species Thysanoteuthis major. The sequence continues at coordinate 14,780,456 of OY735215.1, forward strand.
AGGATGCAGATCTGTAAATAAATCCACATTTTACAACAGAACTGTATCTGAGTTTATACCATCTCTGATCTTAAGTATTGATTTGCTTTCAAGAGGATGTACATTTTGCTGTACATATATACTGCTTGGTAACAGACAGAATTTGACTTGATTTGGAGCAATATTATCTTTCCTTTCTATCTTGACTGGGGGAGTGTATCTATCATTATGAATATTACCATTATTGGTAAAAACCTTATAGTGGACCGATAGATCTTCTCTATTAATGTACACTTTGAAAAATCTTTTTGACAATGGAACTCCCCTTTCTTCTTTATGTTTTTCACATATTTTGGGAGATTTATTCTATGGCCAACTTCATCTTTAGTATACAACCTCTGTAAGGAAAGAACCTGGACCCTATCACTCCGGAGATAGCATATTATACCTTGAGAAGGCTGTTGAATGAATTGAATGAAATGTTGTGAGAATAGCAAAAACAAGAGGGAGTTTAATTGTTTGAAAAATTCTTTGAATGTTACTCAGTCAAGGGTCCAAAACCATTAGCACCACCTAAGTTGACCAAACAAATTTTGTATTCCTACATGTCTGTAGTATATATTTTGGCATGATAACCCTGCCTTGTAGCTTAATGATAGTAATCATTTTGTAAACAAACTTACCCCCATTTAAAACTAGAAAGCACTCAGAGACCGCATACAGGAGTGATTTGCATGAATGCACCTCAAAGTTTCATTTCTTCTTCCCAGCCTTCCACAAAATTTCACTGAAATTTATTGAAAACTTTTGAAAATATAGTGTGGACAGCATATACGTAAATGTATGAAAAAAAAATAGAAAAATATTTCTCAATTGAAAAAAGTCCCTGATCCACCCCAAAATTCTAGCATTTCTTCCCTACCCTATTGCCAAACCTCCCGCAAAGTCTCATCAAGTACTTTTGGAGGTATTATGTAATTTGCCTTTTAATGGAAAATTCAAAATAGCGCTTTTAGTCTATTGGAAAGATGAACTTATCCTTTTTGGAGGGTAGAATTTTGGCAACCAGATTAAATATCAAACATTTCACAAAAGTAATATTTGATCTCATGTTTTTTTAAGGATAAATTGGAGAATAATCCAGCTCTTTAAAATTCCTCTCTAGAATTAGTCATGCTATATTCGAGAGAATAAATGTTTGTGTTTTCCCCTCTGGTTGGTCTGTAAGCTATGGTATATGGGTACTCAGCTCCTATTGGTTGGTTGTTTGTTTGGTTAGTCTTTAAATTATCATGATATATCAAGGTCTAAGCCTTATCATTCACTAATCACAGGCTTTTTTTCCCCTGAAATTAAAATTCACAAGATGCTCATCATTGAAAGATTTAAAAAAGTATGGCTATCGAACAATAACCTATACTATTATTCTGCTTGTTTATATGCGCTTACCAAGAAAAACTACTGTAGTAAGAATATTCATACATTCTCGATTTGTTTTTACACATTCCAGAGTTATATTACACCATCTCTCTTTTGATGTTTCACTACTTACAAAGTGGGTGAAGAAGGCAAGGAGTTCATTGCTGTCCACTAAAGTATAGGATCTTATTGCGATAAAGTTTTGACAAGGTCACAAAATGTAGTGGATATTTTAACTCAAAGATGAATAACTTACAACAATGGCAACCATTTTATAGACAATATTACTCAATTTACAAGACATAGACCCAGTTCCAGACCTCCATATTTCAAAAATAGCAACATAGTAAGTTCCAAAATTTTCCAAAACGTATTGCACAGCAGAGTTTTGCTGTTGAAAAGGAAAATCTGCAAAACTGACAATATGGTGAATAGAAACATTTCCTAAAGATTGAATAGACCACCAGCATTACTTGTGTTAAATGAGATCGATGAGAAACTCTGGTAACATACACTTCTGTGGTTTTGGTTAAGTAATGGTAATTGAATTCAGTTCTGTTCACTACGACATGTGAGGTTTGGTATAGAGATGACCTCCATGATTTACTGTGGTGCTTTTGTATATTTTGTTTATATGTTAACAAAGAGACCATTGTTTATTCATTTTTCTTTTTATTTGAATTTTTTTTTCAAAGCAAAATCAGTCATTTGGCCAAAATAGTTTTGTTTGCCTTTGCATGTAATTACATACAGATACAATCAAAATATAATAAATTACTTTAACAAAATCTGTGCTGTGTGTATGCACCATGATTACTTGCCATTGTACAGAGTTGACATTCCCCAGATATATCAGCAAGCACACAAGGCAGTGCAGTGTTGAGTTTGCAGTGGTTGAAATCAGCAGTTCTTGAGAAATCTAATAAAAATGAATAAAATTTCAAAGATTATAGATCTTTCAGTTTCTTTTAACTATCCCTCTTGACTTCTACTCTTTAGAATTATCTAAATTTGGATATAAAATATCTGAATTGACAACACTGAAGAAAAGTAACTGATATGCTTTGAAGCCTTAGTTTTGCATGACAGAAAATCATTTTACAAGACAATGATGGCAGGTTGCTCCACACGCAATAAAGTCCAGCCCTTTCCAAACATGCACTGCCCAAGTATACTTTGATTGCAAAAATAAGTATGTCTTAGTAATCAATACCTGTGGACTAATTCTACACTATTTCGCCACCATATTTTCATGCTTTCTAATCTACTTTTTATTTAAATTTAATTCCGAAACATCATAGAAATTATAAAAAACTAAAATGGCAATGGGCAGGCTATGTTGCAAGAATAAAAGACAACCGATGGATATCACGACTCACAATACGGATCCCCAGAGATCACAAACCGAGGACGACAGAACACAAGATGGAAAGATGAACTAGACAAATTCAGGAAATACTGGCTCCACCGCACCCTTGATAGAGAATTGTGGTGAATACTGGGGAAGTTCTATGTCCAAGGACGGATGTTGAAAGACTGATGATGATAATGATTGATGTATATGTATTCTTGTTAAATACTCCAATATCTGCTTTTATCATCAGGTTGAAAGTCTATGCTTGAATTACAACAATGGATGGATTTTAGCTGATTGTAGTGACATCTGCTAGGTGTATATGCGTGTGTGTCACTTTCATATTATACACACATATACACGCACACAAAAACCCCTTATATCACTTTTTTTATCCAGACTTATTTCATTAAAATGAATTAAATGTGATTGTCTCCAGCTGAAAAAAGGCCAGAGATTATCATCCGCCATGGGTGTCTGTCATTGTTGTCTCCTTTTTCTCAATTGGATAACTTTGTTATTCTTTAATAACAAGCTTAAATATATAGAGCAAAATTCACACTTCAAAATGGTATATTCCATGAATAGAGTAAAATGATACTTGATTCTAAAATGAGCATCAAAGTTTAAAATAACAAAGACCGCAATCATTTTTGCATTAACGTAATATATTTTGATAAAATTTTGTATGGAGAGTGATTCTACCTGTGGGATAAGGAGTTATTATTGAAATTTATGGAATAGTTTAATGTAAAATTTTATTTGCCATGTGTTTCAAATTATTCCTGGGTCAAGAACATTCACTATTCTAAGTTGGCTGAGATTCACTCGGGGTAACTGAAAAAATACTTGCTGCTCTCAGCCTTTTTCTCCACCCAACCTACTTGGGCAACAGAATGTTTTGGGATTTTGTCTTTGAATACCCACAAAAATGGACTGGTCTAAGAAATAATATCAACATTTTACAAAGAATTACAATATTACAACTTTTTAAATATGATTAGTTAGGTGCTTATGAAAAAGTCTCAATACATTGTGAATATAACTTTTACAATTTTTAAAATGCCATTAGTTGGTATGGTTAAAATAATCCCAATATAATGGCTGATCTGATAGTTAACAATTGAGAAAATATCTCAGAACTAGAATCATTTGACTGAAATTTGGCTATAATGTGGACAAAAACCAAGAAATTGGAAAATGATTGATTTTTTAAAAATATTTCAATAGTAAATAACCGTATTTCAACATTTCAAAATCATGAATACATTCTTCAAAAAGAAACCCATGAGAAAATGGACTTGGAAAAACCCAAGCTATGAAATTGAAAACCGAATAGACTATATCTTGACAGACAAAACCATCAAAGACATTCAAATTCTAAACCAAGTAAGTAGAGAATGGTAAGATGTAAAATGCAAGTAAACACCAATAAAGAAAGCAGGAAAATATTCCACACCAAACTGCAACCGCTAAACGTACCGGATAAACTCACCCGACCCTTCAAACTAGAATTGAAAAACATATACAATATCACCATCAATGAACATGACACCAATATCAACAAACTCCACACCAAAATAACAACCTCTCTAATAGAAGCTGCTATTATGTTTAAACTGAATAACACACAGACCAATAGCAAAATCGCGGATGAAACCGGGAAACTTATTGAAAAATGCAGTGTAGTGTCCCATATACTTTTAGTTAGGAATTTACAACGAAACTGCTCTTTTAGCTAAATATCGAAAACGTCACTTCCTCTAACAACCCCTATAAAACCCCTGGACGTACATGGTTCAGTGCTCACTAACTCCAGCACCACTACCTGGGTACGCTTCTAGCCCTGGCCTCTGCGGCCGGCCATTCTCTCACTTTCCTTCTCCCTGGCCCAATACTCCTTGGCGCCAGTATTCCTAGCTGGTCATGCCTCTGGCCACGGCCCTCACAGCTGGCTACTCTTCCAATCTCTTTCCTTCTCTCTTGTTCTATGTCTTTCATAGTCTGTTCATCGAGAGTCTGACAGCGTCTGAGAATAGCCCCCAAATTAACTCACTTAC